>CM067890.1:16229843-16829843 GCA_034621355.1 Mycalesis mineus
TCATACATTGAATCATAATGTATTAATTCAATATATTTTTGTATGAATGTGATACCGGTCACAGAATTTCAATTAACTTGCGCAAGTAAAAGAAGCACACAGACGCATTCTATACACAACACCCGAGCATGACAAAGTGAACCGATTAATTTTATATGATTGTCAGAAGTCAGAAGTCATGATGTTTGTGCTTCGGTTCAGGGACCCAACACTGCCCAAGACCCGATAAAAATGTTCTATTAGTACCTATATATCTACATTATAATAATGTCGCGTCCCCACAGATTTTTTACTCAATCGATTGCTCTTAGTCACAGACTACATCAATTGTAGGTGGCTATCGTAGAAGCCATGCAGCTCCGTAGAGAGAATAAAAACTGGAACTGTTAAATAAATTATGTTAAAGTCGTGGTAATTATAGCTTAGAAATTGTATTTATTTTTAGATAATGATAATAACTGAATAAATTTATCTCTAAATAGCAATAGATAACTAATAAAACGAATAAATCATAAATACTTAAAATAAACACCATGTCATATGGTAGCATATTTAACATTTTGAGTTTCAAATAGATTTATCATTTGGTTTTTTAACTTTACTATAGGTATACCTTATCTAGTATCTACTACATATTAATTTCAAAACGTTACAAAAAACGTCAAAAAGACAATGACAGTGACATAGATTGATGAATGAAAGAAAATTGTTTGTTGCGCAATTGCAAAAAAAAGGTCAATACAAACTCCACCAAATAACAGTCAAAATCTTAACTTGTGTTAAATCCAAACCAATAAAGCAAAGTACTCATCACGATGTCCAATACGGCGTTTATGGATAGAGTTCGATCGTTTCTTGGCCTCAGACAAGAGCCGCCTAGGAACGATTTTCGCAATCCGATATGGGGTCAAGATGACGATGATGATGAAGATGAACTCTACAGCAGGAACCAAATGCAAGTGTTCGACCCTCATGAGCTTCATCGGGAGTTTTTCAACCACGTTCAAGTAAGCTTGAATACCGCTACGAGATATTTAGTAACAAAAATTTCAACGATAAATTAATACTGTTATCTCACCTGATGCAGGCTAAAATTGATTAAGAACTCACAATTAATTTTATATGGTACATTGTTTCCTCGTAACATTGTGCTATATAGCTACACTTGCCATTCATGCCTCTACCCATTGACATATTAATACTATGGACTTCGGGTCTAATGCAAAATTTACGTCAAAAGTGTCCCAAGATATTTTATACACACTAGGATGTATTTATGTTTTTATACACAAAATAATATTGTAATGTATGTCTTATCGTATTGTTATACAGTCTAATTTGCAACGGTCTAATTGCATGCAATAAGTAATTAGCTTCAATTGACGGTTACCATGGCAGCCTTTTTTTGACATGACAGCTGCTCGTGAAAATAGGACAACATAAATGGTGTGGAGTCGGCAGCTTTCAAATTTTTTTGGCATCTTATATTTATATATTATATTTACAGCAAATTTTAATTTATATTTACATATCCCTGACCTCTATATGCTGGGATAAATCTTGTACCAAATAATAATTGTTGTAATTATCTTGTATAAAATAATAATTAGTTATAATAATAATTAATTACAAACCAAATCCACAAATGTACAAAATGATATGCCACTCGACATAGTTCTTTACTTTGAAATTTTAAGTTCACGATATTTTCCTCTTTTTAATTAAACTGAAAATATATTTTTTACTTCAATGACGTTAGATCACTTTTTTAAATAACTGTTCCTAATTTCATGTAGATAATTCTTATAGTTATCAAATTAATATACCATTATAGTAAAAGTTATTTGATTAATATTCATGACATAAAAAATAAAAGTTGACATAAAAAATAAAAATTTTTGAATTGAAAATAATCAAATTATTATTAGATATTAATCAATTATTTTCATTCAAAAATTAAGTAATTAAATAATTCAAATGTTAAACAACAAAATAACTCTATGCAGTCGTTGTTCTAAAACATTCTATTGCTCACGGCAGATACGAACTAAATGTGGTTAATTAGATAAACATATTGCACTCCTTCTATCCTATACGCGGGTAGCGTATGGGAAAAGGACAGATAGATACTTTTGTTCATTTTGGTTGGTTATGCAATTCGTTTCTATAGTTTATTAAAATTTTAATAAAATAGCCTGTTTCTAAGCAAAATAATATTTTAAAATCATCAGTAAATATTTACTTACTGAAAATATGGTACACCGTCTTCTTTTCTCACCTTACTCGTGTAGTTCTTACAAGTTTTTTATAACACATTACGGCATTCTTGACGTGTATTCTGTCAGTCAGCTAATATGAGACTGAATTGCGATTGGAAATCATTTCGCGTTTTGGCTTACTTTTGGTTCGGACACTTTTTATCGCTGACCCGAAGTCCATAGTATTAATATGTCAATGCCTCTACCTTTTAAATCTACTCTCAGAACTAGAGTATACTACCTAAGTATTTCCACATTTGGTACATAAACCAGGCTACCCTGGTTTTAATTAGGTTAAAAAAAGTATGCAATATGCATAACCTAATGAAATATGTTAAATTTTTCATACCTTTTCAATTATTAATAACTTTAATAGGGCACTTATTCAATGCTCTTTAACTATTCTCTTTAACTACAGGACATATTCAAGAACTTTGGCAGCCTCTTTGGAGACATGAAAGCTTTTATTGGACATGGTGATGTTGGTACAATCACAGAGTTCCCAATCACGGACCAGGAACCAGACCACTTTGACAGTAACCGCATCAGAGATTACTACTTGAAACCTGGCTACCATGAAAATAAATATGAGCACCCAAGGGAGGACAGTGATTTAGATGGTAAGATCTCATCCAACCAAATCTCTGGCTTACTGCAACAGAAAGACAAACATCTGGTCCCAAAGACCCCATTTGACGGAAGTATAGTCCCTGGACGATCATTTTGCAAAACTATAATAACTACGAGCATAACAAAACCTGATGGTACAATTGAAACTCGAAGGATCATAAAAGATGGCAATGAAGTGATCGAGGAGACCACCACAACGGAACCTGATTCGAGGAACCCATACAATCCTGGATTGAACCCTATTGCAACTACCAATATAATGTTGTCACAACTGTCTTCTTTTTTGAGGAATTTCTATTAGAAGATCATCACAAAAACCATATTGTAATCTGTAGTATGGAGTAGTTGATTAAGAACAGGTTAGGGAAGCCTATAAAGTTGATTATAATACAAATATGACATTAGTGATTTAACTTTGACTTATCAAATGTCCTAATAGCAGTTAATCATTAGCCATTGATTTGAGTGGACAGGCATTAGTTTCTATCATTTAAAAGTCTACATTTATAACTAATGTCATATTTTTTAACCTGCATCACATCTATAACAATAATTATTATTCTGTACCCATAATTGGCTTTGTCACAAGCAAAATTTTCTACCAACTCAGACAATGAAGATACCATCTCATAATAAAAAAAAATAACTAAAACCAGTCACTATAATTTCTTACTACAAGCCTCTATAAAATTAATTAAGTGTTTTTCACAATAATTGAAATAAGAGTATGAAAGAGTATGAAAGGAGGTTTTAGTAATTTATATTTTGCAAATTGAGACTGGATACTCAAATGAAAAACATATTTATAAATAGTTTTGATGTGATAGTTAGTTTTAAACTTTTTGGTTAATATTTTTTTCCTAATAGCAATAAGTACTTAGTAATTATCTTCGAGTGTTTTCTTTTTGTCAAATACATTATTGCCTAAGTTCATGCCTTGGACTTTGTACACTTATGTATTAAATTATCTTCTATTTAGTTATACAGGTATAACCAAATACATAATAATTTAAAAGTTATATTATAAAATTCTAGAAACATGTATGATGATAAACCTTGTCTTGCTATCTTACATAATATTGTAGTTCTAATCCCTGCGTTATTATACAAGATAAATTCCTATCTTTCCAATAAGACATTGTAACTACATTTAATTAATATTTATCTGATAGCAATAAATACATTCATTGCATTGAATACTTTATTTTTATATTAAGTCCAATTGGAAACTAGGTAATCTACCCGAAAACAGAAAAAAAACAAACAACTGTTTTTAAAAAATTATTTTATTTAAATACACTCAGTCAAGGTAGCCCTGTGACATATAAATTAAAATCTTAATTTTAAAATAAATACACTTAAATTACTATAAATGCTACAATAAATACATTGACGTATAGCTAAAACTCATAAGTTAGGAGCTCTACAAACATCAAATTGGCAACTATTTTTAAGTTTTCAATTGTATCAACAATATATAGTTTAGTTTGTAGTTACTGTAGAGAATTGTTGTTGCCATAGTGAAGCAAAGGAAGGTAAAGTAAGTGATTTTATAGTTGTGTAATAGCTAATTAGATTCATTATGAAATTTTGTCACAGCAATATATTGTCATCGAGTGAAATGGCAAAAAAATATATAAAAAAAACTGTGAGATGACCAAAACTTCAAACATAGATTATTGGATCACATAACATTCTCTGGCAGTGCATGGTCACTCCACTGAGCGTGAATGACTTATGATAATGTATTTGTCATTTTCATTGTTCATTCGTACAAAATACTAGGCACATTTTGGTAGCCGAGAAAATGTTACGATGACAACATTATAGTGAACAGGAGCCTATTATCAAAGAATGCAAAGCAAGGTAAAGATTATGGCGTATTTCGCTGTGGTATGATTGCAGTAGAACTTTCTAATTACAGTAAACTGCAGTTTTACTGACAGTAGCAGGCGTCTCTGGTGTTGCTCTTAATCCATGTTAGGTATCGGTTCACTCGGCTGTAAACGCCAGGCCTGTCTGGTCTCGCGCAGCCTTCGCCCCACGACACCACTCCTGAAATATTGTAGAATCATGAGCTCTATAAAGATAACCTAGAATATAGATAAGCTAAGATGAAGTTGCCTATCTACGAATATGTGTAAATCTTTTTATGGTGTAAATATATTATAACCGAACTATAAATAGTATAAGAAATACAGTCCATCAAAGAAGCGTGACTTTATGCATGAGTTTAAATTCTATCTCATAATTTTTTTTTATTTATATGTTTTCTAGATCAATTATTTGCCCCCGAAAATCCTTGGAGTAGTTACCGAGATATATACAAGAATTGCTTGTTTAAGGTATGAGATATATTTGGATTGAGCATACTTCCACTAGCTCTACTATTGCTACATTTATAAAAGAGCGAGTATTTGCGTTAGCCAAACATTCGAGATTTTATAAAATCTGAAAGTCAGCATATGAACCTGTTTATTTTATATAAGTATACCTACTTACCTATAAAAATAAGTATAGTAAGCAACTATCCGAGGTATGGTGGCTTTGGAAAATAGCAGGTTTCAATTGTCTAACTCCAAACAAACGAAAACTAAGTAAATAGTTGTAATAAAACAACCAGGTCCCAAAATTGTTCGATACCTGATTGTATTTATGAGGTTTTCTTTAAAAATGGCTTACCGACGATATGATGTTTCTCAGTAGTGGCGTTGCGAACGTGCAGAGGTCCTCCAGAGTCACCCTGGCAGGCGTCGTGTCCGCCTTCCTTCTCCCCAGCGCATAGCATGTTCTCTGTTATGCGGTTTTTGTACGCCGTTTGTCGGCACTCTGCATTGGAGATTATGGGAACTCTAACCTGGAAAGGCCGTGCGTAAAGTTTTAATTTTCGAAAAGTCCAAGTGGTCTATATAGATACATTTATTTCAAATTAAGTTATTGCTTTGGTTTAGGGTAAAGCATAATGTTGGCTCTTCTTTTGAATTGTATATTCTGAGATTTATTTTCGTTGGACCCTTCTCATTTCGCTTGACGGCCTAGGTTGAAGTCCGACTATTAAATGATATTGAGTTATTACTTCAGAATTTTTCAGTAAATATCTTAAGCCGTCGGTCTCTGTCATTACGATCAACATCTGATAAATCATGATTAAAAAATCAACCATCGCCCTAAGCCCGCCAACCCGTATTGGAGCAGCGTCTAAGTTCCTTGGCATATCTCCTTTAAGGACACACGTAAGTTTAAGGACACTCCTGTAGCGGGTCCTTAAATGGGATGATGTTTAATAACACCAATTACCTCTTGTAATGTGTTGGAAACACTGCCACCTTCCTCGGTAGTGCCCCATCCGGCAACCATAGCGGTGAGGTTGCTATAGGTCAGCCCAGGTTGTGGCAAACACACGGGGCGGAGGCCTACATCGTTCTCGTCTTCACTATCGACCTCGTCAACTCGAACGCGTTTCAGAGCTGTGCTGAGGTCCACCTGGGAATTTAGTTCAGACATTTTATGAAAAATCAAAAATTTAAAGAGAATAACCTGAAGTCAGTACTTTTTTTTCTACGGGCATTGTACTAGTTGCTAGTAATATCCACCTGCCTTGTGACTGCCTCGTCGGTCCAGTGGTTAGCTTTAGTGGGAACGAAAGTTGAAGTTCAGGACCGAACTATAAAATTTTGGGCTGTTCTGTCTTCTAATTCTTACTTATTAGTAGCTCGGAGTTAGGACGTTATTTGTTACATCTCCGTTGCGTCAAATAATACCTACGATGAGCTGTCGTTTCTTGTCATTATTATAAACATCTCATAGAAATGGTTACGTAGTCAAAACTATCATAAACCCGGCAACCTGTATTGTGGTGAGTCCAACCTCCAAATCCTATCTTATATCAAATTCAAACTCGTTTATTGACAAGCACTTTTGAAACGTCATGTTATGGTGGGTATTTGAAATGAGTACCACCGGCACGGAATACAGGTTCTACTGAGCAGAAACAAAAAGAAACCCAACAGTTGCAATCTCGAATTAGGATAGAACCTGGCCCTGTAGTGGACCATTAATCATAGGCGATCTAAAGTTATACATAAGTAGCCATTGTTGTTGCTGATAAGTTATAAATTTTACCCTTTGACTCAATTTCAGCATAGCAATGTCATTGTCATAGTTGCCAGGATTGTATCGCAAGTGACGAATGATTTGTGCTACTTTTCTGTCGATCGTTTTCGTTTCGTTCACAACAGAACGATCGTGTTCCAAGAATCGCACTGTCATTTTCTCTTTGCGGAATCTGAAAAAAACACGTTTTCTTTTTAATAAAAACTAAAAAATCCTCCAACAACAGCAGCGCTGCTTGTCAGTGGAATTTAATAGGGTAGTACGTTCCCGGACAAACTTTACTAATAAAAAACTGCATCCATTGAGTAAAGCAAATATTTACCCGGACGTGCAATGCGCAGCCGTGAGCACATATAAGTCGTTGATCAGCGAACCGCCGCAGTAGAATCTGCCGTTGTATAACAGAACAACGATCCACGGAATTTCCTTCTTTTTGGTCTCGTTGCCGCCGACTATGCGACGTCGGGTTCTTGTGAAGCCACATTCTAAATTTAAAATAATAATTTTAAGTTTTTATCACTAGCATGAACCCAAGCGGCAGAGTCTACTAGAGTCAACAATAAACCATAAAAGAAATCAGAGCATCGTCAGATGTTGACTCTACAATGGTCAGTTGCAAATGACGCTCTAGTTTCGTAGTGACGTAGGTATGTTAAGGATTTTCTGCCATATCTGGCAGAAAATCATCATGATCAACCTTTGCCGCTAGGATTCGTTAATTTTTTGCTGAAAATTGCAAAATAAAGATATTAAAGAGGTATTTGTAATGAACTTTCACAAAGTAACGCATACTTCTATTCAATAAGTTAAAATGAAAAATTTTAACTACCTAATTGCCACAGTGATGTGGAAGAATCACGACGTGTGACAGAAGTTTATTTTACCACAAATATCTTTGGAATGGCTTATGCTAGCCCGAAATGTAGTTAAGAATATATTCCCTCAAATCAGCTTTCTACTAACAATTACATCCAAATCGGCATTCAGGCCATTCGTTTGGAAACCGACGACGCCACAGACACGGTGTGGCGTAAGAAAGAGAAGACTTATAACACTTTTGTCTTGCGTCACAGTTAAAAAAATATACTAACGACACGTCGGACATTCCACAAGCGGCTCGTGAGAAGGCTTCTCAGTAGTGGTGCTGGTGGTGCTACTGAGCCAGCTGTTGATCCAGTCCACGATGCCCTTCTCCTGACCACCCTCGGCCTTCGTGTTGGCCTCCTGGCAGTTCGCCGCGACCACCAGGCAGAGGAGTAGCAACCAGCGCATGTTTACCTGGAACGCCAACCATCATTGTCATCAGAATATGTTATGACTTACAGGGTTACCAGACCTAACCTGTTTACTTTATATTATAAATTAAATGAAATTCATTTATTTATAAAGCAAATACCAATTCAATCACCTTTGTAAAAAAACCACGTCTGTATATCTACCACTGGTTCAGAAAGTAAATGTCGAAAATAACTGATATGAGACTAAGGATTTACTCTTCTAAAAATATAAATGTTGCAATTTATAATTTACTCGTAAGTATGTCATATTTTTTGTGTGCAGAAAGCAGTTTTACTCGATGCATCTTTGTCATTAGAAAAGAGAGAATTTAAAGTCCAACGATAACTATTTCATGTTAACCGGAACTATCCCCATAACATCTTCGATTTCGCAATTCTGTGAAATATTATATAAATATATTAATTTAGGTAATTTCTGCCTATATTTACAATGCACCGACTTCCTAACCCCGGAAAAAGAATATTCTGACGATCCTATACCTAAATTTTCATTCTGAGACATTATTGTTTTAACTTTAAGTGGATAGAGCCTTGAGGCCAATAGACGGAAATGCTTAGTGGTACTTCTCTGGACAAGCGCCGACAGAAAAAGCTCTACCATAGGAAAATCAATCGAGCGTAATCCTTAAACAAAAAAAATATACTTATATGCAAGCAATGAAATTATTTAGTCCATACTTGGCACGTCCTACAAAGCTTTAATCTACCAGCGTGGTGTGTTAGCAAATCAAGGACACTTGCTAAAACCGGTAGTCTGGCCCCTGCCGCATCATGTCTGTACCGTTACAATTATTTATCTCATCGTTTCCATTAAACGTGTTTTTATCGTGCCTAACTGCTAATGAATAACGTGGCTTCTTGATTGTACAGAAGCTTTTGGCTTGTTTTGATTAAAATCTTCACGGAGTACAGTACCAAGCAACCCGATCTATAACAATAACCTTTATACTGGATTTCCCATAAATATTAATAATGTATCATACGTTAATGGGTATTTAACCTAATAACCTATAATAATAAAGGTAATTAATTAAACTAGTTTTCAAAAAACCGTAGGGTGATCAAGTAATTTTAATTTTCGGATTTTTTAAATTGCTTATAACTGTGGAGGAGGAGAGGTTTTAAATTTTGAAAGACATAAAACATGTTTTAAATTTTTTTTAATTAGGTATTATATTGTAAGGAATAAAAGTATTCCAAATAGAGAAAACGAATTCCACGCGGACAAAGTCGCACGTGGCCGTTACTTTGGAACTAATTAGGAAATATCAAAATTATGCGCGAACAAAAGACTTCAACGCGCTTCCACTATAATGATGCCGGTGTAATTAATTTTTGTTTATATTTCCTTTCGTATAACTTATTACGGAGTATTATCAATCAATAAATTTATATTATTGATTATATATTATGTCGGACATATATCATTAATATTTTTTGAAATTTGAAACTACGCACTTACCTATACATTAATTTCAAATATGTTAAAATGTTTTGTGTGTTTGTGTTCTTTATATTTTAATATTTTTACATAACTTTGCAACCCTGCACTTATGTAAACAATTTAAAATCAAGTACCTGTGTAAGAGTAACGGCACAAAAAAATCTCGTATATTTTCTAAAACATTAGGACTTCAGCTAATTAGGTGGTTGATATAATATTATTAATCCTTACTATTACATCACTAGCTATTTGATTTATCAATTTACCTATTTAAATATGTTTACTGTTACCTTATACTGCCTTCCTGTAATTTGATACTGTTACCATTTATTGTCTTTACCGCCTAAACCTTGCCCTCAGAAATGGCGCTGATTTGATATCTGCCGCGTGATCGTCATGAAAAGTGTAAAGCTTCTTACACACGACCCACAGTAATATGAACATGTTAAACGCAGATAGAGATAAATTGCGGCAATGAATATACAATATTTTAGTAGGTAATAATTATATTTTTATGAAGATTGTGATGATCAGAAAATGAGTTATTTGTTTGTTTGACGAGTTAGCATGTTTATATATTATATTTATAGTGAATACTATAACATTTCAATTAAACATTGATGATTTTGATGTACTATGGTTATGAGAATGTTAAGATTAAGAAAGAAGGACTTTGTATTTGTGCTCAAAACAGACATTTTTTCAATAAATTACTAACTTATACTAATTATTCAAAAATAATTTATAATTTTTAGAGTGGATAATTAAAAAAAAATTCAACAACTTGACCCATCTTTTATATTGCTGGGAATCCCTCAGAACAAAATTTAGCAAATTATACAAAGAACATGTTACTACATGAACCTACACTTTGCTGCCCTGCTCCTGTCAACCCGCAGGATATGTATTATACAGGACTCTTACTAAAAATGTTGATCAGAAAGCATACGAAAATGCATGATATAAGCATGGCGTCCCCGACTACAGTGACGTGATAGTGCTCTTCGTGACGAACTCTGTCACAAAGAACACTATGTATTATTTTTTATAGCTATAATTTTATTTTATGTTTTATGCGTTCGTGGTTCGTGTATGAGAAACTTTAGATATATGAGCTACGTTTGGTATGCAGCCTGCATCGATTCCCGCAACTAGTTCTAGTAGAGAGCTGCTATTTTCCTGTTTCCCCATCATTTATAGACATGAATGTACTTAAAATAGAAAGTGTATTACTAATTAGGTACCTACGTATACTTTATGCATTTTTTTATAAAATCGCCAGTAACTATCTCACCATAAAGTAACAATTAACGATCCACTCTCAAATGATAGTGCGCTAATATTTAAGGAAAGGTACAGTTTATTTAATCTATGTATATCTCCTGATCTGCTTTTATATACCGCGGTACATCTCTAACAATGAGGTGGTAAATAGACAGATTCGTAGCTAATTTATATCCAGATAACTATAAAAATTAAGAATAAAAATATATTTTTTTTAAATGTTAAATATTAGCTTCTACAATGAATGCCTGGCCCCTATACTGGCCAGATAGGTAAGGGTAGATAGGGGTCAATTATCTAAGAATATAAATATTTGAAATACTTGTAAAGCTCCACGGCTAACAACTTTTCGCACGAGTCCACTCAAGCAGAAAGTGGATGGTAGATTGCCATGCCAACTCCTAACATTGGCTTAATTTACAGGAAAAGGTTATATTAGTATTATATTAGTCGTGATTAAAAGAAAAAAAATTAATTGATCGATAAGTAAAGCTTTTAAACAATAGTCATAGTAATTGCTATAGGCCGACATCAATCAATAATGTTGTTATCAAAAGGTGCAATTATTTAATGGAGGTTACTTATTAGGTCGCTGGCGCCGCGCCATGAATTCAAACATAACGGTAAACATGTTACAGTGATTTACATACATACACTCTCACATCCTCCATCATAGTAATACCTTTCGTTTTTAGAAATAACTAAAACATTACGGAATTTGCATTTGCCTTTAAATATATAATATGTTTTGGTGAAAATTATATTATATAAATACTAGCTAAAACTTACAATAAAAACGTTTATGAAATAGACTTTAAAGATATTATATTTTAGTCAGTTAAATTTTCAAGATTAACAAAATATTTCAGAGAAATCAAAATTTACCGGTAACTTAAAAACAGCCAAATATGTCCGTGTTACGAATAAAACGTGTATAATAATAAACTCGAAGAAAATCACGGAAGGTGCCAGAAAACCAACGCAAATGCAAATTTTAAAAAAATCGTTCCCAATTAAAAGGATCCACACCAATTAACGTAACACAACACCAAAACATAGTTACAAAGGACTCACGCCTATAAGTCGTATCCGTGGTGGCAAAAGAAGACAAGTGAGAGACCCGAAGCTATAAGCAACTTGCCGTACGACAGAGAAAGAACTATCTCCACTTTCACTCGCGCCTCGTCCTGGCAAATCGGCGCAAATGTGGACGAAGCCGCTACAAGCATCCAGTTTTATTCCATATGCCATAAATTCCACAACAGTTACAAGGTAATTTCAGCTGAATCATTATCTGTTAATGCTGTAATTATTACCACTTTTTTCCCCGTCATGTGGGGCTCTAATCTCGTGACACGCGAGAGTATTATGATAAATGACTATACCCGTTAGTGATTGACTGGTGCTTTACTGTAATATTGATGTTATTAAGCGGTTCCCTACTGACTTACTTTATCAAAATATGACGTCAATTCAATACCATTTTAAATCCTACTAATGATACAAATGTGAAAGTTTTACTTGGGAAGTTTGTTTCTCAGTCACTTGAAAATGGCTGAACTATTTTTTTTTCTTTTGTCATACTATATCATGGACATCAGTATCGAAGTATTATCATCTATTTTAATTTAAAAATTCTATTTTAAAATTAAAATAGGAATTTAGCTTTGTATTTTAGGTCCTTCAGATCCGACTCACTGAGTAGCGACCGAAATGAACCTGAAGTTAGTCCAACAGGCGGAAATCGCGAAATGATTGTGACCTGTGGATGCTTAGCTTATATTAATATTACCAACATTAATATAAAAATTGAATTCCATGGACTAAAGTCACAAGAATTCATAAATAACAAATCCTTTTTTACAGTCTATATTTTGACGCAATGTATTACACATGTTCAGTAGTTCGATTCTCTTTAAAATTATTATTATTAATTCAAAATCTGGCCGGTTCCTGATCTGTTTGTAAGTTTACGAATCACATATAAGTACCTACTCGAAGACAAGTGAAATGAACCAATTTCTATTCTGGTATTATGTAACTGCAACTTAATTTAAAAATCAGATGAAGCGCTACTCCGCATACAGTAACCTCCACACGCCTTTTTCGCAAAATCGCCTACATTGGTATATTTCTATATGCTTTCTTAAACGGATATGCTATAAAAATTACTCAGGAGCCGTCGTATATTTTCTTTACTGAAATCCTACTTCGGAAAGTATACTTTCAGAACAATAATAATGAAACGATAACAAGTTCGTATGTATATCTAAAGGTGTGAGAACAAGACATAAGTACTCATAAGAGATTATTTCCTGAAACGCAATATTTTAAAGGCGCGTGCGTTAAGAAAATTCTTTATTACTATCTAAATTGAAGTACATATACTCAAAAAAAATATTTTCGGAGTGCGCCTTATATTGCACATGTTTAATCGAACTTTTCGGATCTTATATTTTACTTAGCATTGAGCTATTACTTTTGATATCAAACTGCGAGTGGTTAAAAAAATTGTTGGAATTTTGTGAACTCAGCTTAGATCCTAGCAAGGTTTTACTAGCAAATTTGCAAGCTAGTGTTTATGCCAGATAAAATATTATATTTCTAGTTATGAGTCTGATTATCATAATTATGAAAAAACAGTTTGACAAGAAATTTCAGAGATTAACTGAAACAAGCTGACAGACATAAACTTATGAAAAATTAAAAAAGAATTGTTTTGGTAAAAGTGCCTACCATATATACTTTCATATACATTAAATGAAAAGAAAGCTGTTAATTTGTAGTTCCAAACTTACACTTTAATTTTATATACATACTAGCACTCGCCCGCGACTTCGTCCGCGTGAAAACCTCTTAGGTACCCTTTTAATTTTAAAGACAGACTTTCATATAAAGTGTGCTCTTTCCCCGCTAGCCGTCTCAATTTAATTTTTTTATAGTTTCCCGTGAAGCAATATCCTCCGTCTCGTCCCGTGTACTAAAGATCTACATTTTTGTTAAACATTGTACAATATTATAAAAAATGTTGACCCCTATTCAATACGTATAACATAACACGGAGGAGGTCAACTTAATTTGGACGATATAGCGGCAGTGTTGTTTTTGGAAATTTTGTAATATCTCCGAAACTATATAACTAATTAACATACTGTAAAGGGCAAATCTTACCTCTATAATATCCTTGTGATTATGAAATAATTTATTTTGATAAGGATTTAAGTTTAGTTGTATAAATAATGACGTAAACTTAAGCATATGAATTAAATGATTTATTACAGAGTCGCGCTTTTTAGAAATTTTGTAATATCTCTGAAACTATATAACTAATTAACATACTCTAAA
Organism: Mycalesis mineus; assembly: GCA_034621355.1. Classification (NCBI taxonomy): domain Eukaryota; kingdom Metazoa; phylum Arthropoda; class Insecta; order Lepidoptera; family Nymphalidae; genus Mycalesis; species Mycalesis mineus. Next base: position 16,244,216 of record CM067890.1, read on the forward strand.
GGCAAATCTTATCTCTATAATATCCTTATGATTATTAAATAATTTATTTTGATAAGAATTTAAGTTAAGTTGTATAAATAATGACGTAAACGTAAGCATATGAATAAAATGATTTTTTAAAACACAAAAAGTTATATATCTGCCAAAATATAAAAGATATATGTTATCGCGAACTTTTTTGTAGGAATTTTTAAGATGCATACAGTATTCATACAATGTTTTCAATTATATTCAATAGCGCACGCCGATTTAATAAATTTCACGGTCCAACTCGCGCGACAAAAACTGTAGTAACACGGGTAATATATACAATAGAAATATAAAATATAGCCTATAACACTCACCGATAACGTAGCATTCTACTGGTGAAAGAGTTTTTAAAATCGGATCAGTAGTTCCGAAGATTAGCTCCGACAAAACTTTATTTTCAAACTTACAAACTTTACCTCTTTATAATATTAGTATAGATTTGTATAGGATAGCAGGTACATATACAATCGATAACATATTATATTAGGAGATTGTTGTTGGAATTAAACCAGAAGAGTGAGGCCTAAACCAGCGCCTCAGGCCAAAAGACATAGATCAGTGCATAGAAGGACGTAACTTGCTTACACTGCGAAATGGGTTTCTGTTATTGACAATGGTTCCATTAACATCACGCCTGGTGTTAATAAAAACCTGCGTCTGGCCTGAATGGCCGACCGGGCTATCTTCTTATTCCGTTAACTATTAGTATAAAAAATAATAAATTCATATTTAAACGATACCATAAAATTATAATGAAGTCGCAAAAATCTTTATCAGCAGTCAAGTATTATTTTAAATTGACACGTCAAAGATATCTAAGTAATAAGGAAACATTAAAAACGTCAAATACTTTTTTATGTAATAAACATCTTTATTGAAACACATATTTATATCACCTCTTAACTTAGCAAATTGGATACGAGTTAAAAGCAGACTTATCAATTTGGATTTTTATAGTCGCTTTAAGCATCTGTATTGATTGTGTTTAACAGTTACTTATAAGTTATTAATAAATAAAAAAATAATAAAAATATATGTACCTACATACATTTTTATTATTTCATAAGCTCCTAAGTAATTTTACTAATATATGAAAAAATGGTTTTGAAGTCACTGCCAAAGTGGGAAGTATGTCTGAAGTTAGCTTGAAGTACCTAGTGTAAGAATCATTATCATCATAACTAACAACGTATTTTGATCACTACAAGGTCAAATCTCCCTCCTTAAACCTTAGATTCTCCACGCTGCACTAATGCAGATTGTACTTAGGATTATAGTGGTTAAGATTTTAACGATCACTTGATACCGAGACCGACAGCTTAACGTGCACTCCGAGGTTTAATAAAATCACAAATTCTTCTATTAATTTTACTGAAAATTTCTGGGAAAGTTTGGCGTTTCAAGCTGGACCCAGCATCCGAAATTCCTTGTGATTCGAAGCCACATTGGACTAACTTGGAAGTTATCATCGTTATGATAATAATAATTATCTTAACTTCTACATTTTAAAATACCCACTCCCCGGGTTGCCTTCAAAAATAGGCTTTTACTCTCCTCTCTGACGGGAATTTGTATTTTAAGTATAGTGCTCTAATATAGTATGGAGGGCTTACGATAGTGAAATTGATTATATATATGTGAATTCATTCTGAGTACAGGGTAGTAGCACAGGTGAAAAAGATAGAAGAATTTGAAAGATATTTTACAACCTACCTAGTTATCGAACCCTAAGCTTCGTGATCTATAGCCACACGTTCTTACCACTGTACTAAAGAGGCAAGTAGAGAGTTTCTTGTAGTATAAAAATGCTTAATTTAAAATTCAGTCCATATTTATAAGATCTCCTAATAGTTAAATCTATATTATATTTTCAGTAAATCAATAACAGTATTTTATTTATTAAATATTTCATGCCTAACTTCATAAATAACGAAATTAAAAACATAAGTTAAATAAAAATGAATAATTTTATAGAAATATTTTATTACTTTCTTTTATCATGCGACACATAAATCATTTCCACAAAATAAAAAGAATGAGAGTTTTATACAAGATTCATTATTTTTAAAGTCAAAAATATTAAGATTTTTATTCAGTTTATGTTTTATTTTGAATTAACTTGCAGCTGGCTACATTTTAGGTGAAAATGGTCGGTATTTGAATACCTACATATTTAGTTGTTATTTTAAGCAAATATTACTAAGTTTTGTGATAATTATGATTGTGTATTTTATATTAATAAGTTACTGGCTATTACAGCGCCAAGACTCCCTCATGATAGGGATTTACAGCTTAGATCCACCACAAAGCTCCAAATAGGATTTGCGAGCTGGGTACCATGAGCTCAACTTAGAGCTGATTTTTCTTAAAAATATAGCACCCGGGATCTCATAATCCGAAACTGCAGGGCTAACCACACTCGAGTATAACCTAACTAACTAACTAACCATCGAGTATATAACCAATACTAATCTAAAAGTAGCTACTAGTATCGATCTCGAGCTCGTAAGTATGGATTATGGACAGTAGCTTTCGTAACTCTAGATCATGAACGACCGAACTAGCACACGGCTCAACGGCATGGTCAAATGCAAGCAACATTATCAGATCAGGGGCGACTGTCACAGTTGCATACACTTGCACAGACACACACTAAATGAGATGTTATAGGCACGGACATTTGCATAATGTTGCAAGGTGTGTCGAAAGATGTTGGATACGTTTGCAACCACGTGCAGTATAAGTTGGTGTGTTAGTTATCCTCTTTATTAATAGTAAACACACAATTCAATTTATAATCATAATTTATAAGTAATTTAATTTGTGTATTTCCAAAGTGGTTCATACATGATATAAAATGTTTTAGGCTTTACAATCTGAACAGTATTGCAAATTACGTTATTTCACATGATTAGGTATATTTTGAACCGACGAAAAAAAACGGAGGAGGTTCTCAATTCGACACGTATATGTATATATTTTTTTTTATTTATGACCACGCATAACTTTTTACAGAGCTGTCCGATTTTGAAAATTCTTTTTTTATTAGAAAGGGCATACTTCCAAGGGTGGTCCCATTGTCATCATGTTAGGATCTGATGATGATATCCTGGGGAAATTAAAGGAACTCTTCAAATTTTGGAGGCACGTTTACAGCGATTTCAGTTTTCGGTAGCTTTTTGGCTACTAGTGCCGTATAATATACTATGACAGTAAAGTAAGAGTACGTTACGTGGCGATAAATCACTAAAAAGTAAGAAATAAATTTTTTTAAATAAAAATAGAACCGACTCAAAACGCACTAAAAAGTAAAAAATAACTGTGTCATTGAGTTGCTTTAATTTACTTAAGCATATCTAGGAGTCGGTGCCAGCCAAAGTTTCTATTTTAAGGACGTTACCTGGAACCTACAAACTGCTTTACTACGTAAAATAAATGTTTCTTAAACTTGGCTGCCACCGACTTCATAGATATGCTTAAGTAAATTAAAGGATGAATAATTTTCCCCGGTTTTTCCACATTTTCCATTATTTCTTCGCTCCTAATAGTTGCAGCAGTTGCAGTTGATGTTATATAGCCTAAAGCCTTCCTCGATAAATGGTCTATTCAACAAAAAAAAATTTTTCAATTCGAACCAGTAGTTCCTGGGATTAGCGCGTTCAAACAAACAAACAAACTCTTCAGCTTTATAATATTAGTATAGATAAGCAGTGATGTAGGAATTATAAAGCGGAAGAAAACACGAGCGTCCATTGTAAATTTTTCAAGATTATGCACCGCAGTAAGTAGGGCAACAAATCAAGTCCATAGGTGTTTTATTAGTACAAAGTATTATCACACAGAAGGCTGCATATCGTTATCAGCATGCGGGCGCCCCGTCGCCTTGGCACACATACCCACTGATTCATTGCTAACCCGCGGCTAGCGGCTCTTTCCACCACACGCCCACCGCACCATCGCACCAAGGCCAATGTTGTTTGTCTACACATCTTAGTTCAAACAAACTCATAAAATACACCCTTGACCAACCCTTGGCCCGATAATTCCTATTTTATCATAACTAGGTTTGTGGGACAGTTTGTTTATGGTTATTTATTAGTGTTTTATACGGGCTGAGTATTTGTCATTAGGTACACCTTACCTTGATCTTTAAACCTAACTGTAACTGTTTAAGTTGTATCAGAACCTTTAAAGTTAGGATATAACTAAGGAAACTTTTATAACCGTCAATTGTAATCGTCAATGTCAGCATAAACTGGGATCCTAAGAAGATACTTTGGTATCAAGACTGTAGATTTGAAGTCTTTAGATTTTCAAACGAAACAAATGTATTTTTTTAATTTTCTGGCCTTAATAGGTGTACGAGATGTTGGATTTTACATTTTTTATGTTTCGAGGTTTATCTTCTCGAGATTTGGCACGAATAAGAAATAAAGTAATTAAAGTAAATTTATCTCATCATCAGAAAGTAGATCGGAGCAAAGATGGCAATGGCATGTAACATACTTAATAACTTGTAACAACAATTTTATGTGGTCTCATTCTCTTTAATTTAAAACTCGATGCCTCCGAGTTGTTGTATAGTTAATGATCGCTATCCAAATATTATTAAAATCATCATAGAAAATTGTTCTTTACGCAATAAACTTAATATTTAAAAAACATATCAAAACGACATTACGGCACGCGTAATTTATTAACGGCAGCTTTCTCCTTGGTAATAAAATTATTTAAAAAAAAGTATTTTCACATATCCGATGTTCGGTCGGAAAGAGACTGCACTTTAAAAAGTTTTTATGGTAGGTCAATACAACTGCGCAAAAGACGGCGTAACCGAATATCGAGAAATTGCAAAATGGAGAGCTCGCTTTAGTCCTGGAATTACGTAAAGCCGTTGGGCAAGATTTGTACAAATATAAAAGAATTAAAGCAAACCGTCCGCTCGTCCATCCGGCATCGGGTGAAATTGCGTTGGCGTTGCGTAACAAAGCTCTCAGAGGATATTTGTACTAAAGATTTCAATCGTAGATAAAATACCTAAATTATAGCATCTACATATTGAATTATAAATTATAAATGACCACCTAGTCTAGAGGATAGAGTTAAGGAGAACTCTCTCTATATGAAAAAACTGTCTGTCAAAATGTAAATGAAAGATCACTACTGTAGCACGAATATACATTCCATTTCAGGCCTACCTTCGATATATATATCTTTTTTTGTACTGTCATGTACTCAAATGTATTACATGAAAGCTTGCATACAAAAGCTTGGAATGATAAACTAATGGTTAAGAACTATTTAGATGAGATCTTTTATTATCGCTAAAATTGACCCTACAGACTTAAGCAGTACCTAGCAGATAGTTTCTGAAAAATAATCTATTTATTTGGAACTCCAATCTTACGTGATGATGTTAAAGTTTTGGAAGCAACTAAGAGCGTATCTGAAGCTTGCACGTTAGATGGCTCTGCTCTCTTTCTTAAAGTAAAGAGTAATAACACTTCGCTAAATCAATAGATCTACGTTTGACTATAATAGCAGATGTTTCTGTAATAGAAAATGAGAAAATTAACAGTAGGTAACGATGTGCAGCAACGAAGCAGCGATGTGTGTCCAAGCTGTATAACAGAGATGACGTGTACCCAGCTCCGAAAGATCAATTAGGCAGATAAATATGATGGTTCAACTTGTTTGAAGCCCATTTATGTCACACTTTAATTAATAATGTTTCATAATTATTTTTGTTTATACAAGAACACGTCTTATGCAGACTTTCACCGAATTGCGTCTTAAATATTAAAACAGGATTAATATATTACGAGGAAACTGTTTGTTTGTTAGTAAGTACCTGTGTGAAATATTCTACAGAAGTGACACTAATTACATCCCACTTAAAGGTACAAGTTAACGATGTACTTTGTTTGATGTCCGCATAATCAGTGTAAAAACAATGACGATATTGTCAATGCTAATAACCTCTTAATGTATGCTCGAACATTACATGAGCATTATATTCAAATGCAAAAAATATTTTTCAAGCCCCCTTAAGTACACTAAATTTCAATTTTTTCCATTTCAGGACTTATTTCCTAAGCGTAAATTTAGTTTGAAATACTTGCCTGGAAGACGCCTTAAAAGGCAAACCCGTCAGTCATAAATATGAGAATTCCATTAATCAACTCAGTCACTCTGCGAGCAAATGTTAATTCAAACTACCTACTAATTAACACGATCAAATCTATGGTATGGGTCCAATGTCAGGGCTTAGTGTCGACATAACGTAAAAAAAATTAAAAACCGTACAATCATATAATTAATTTCCGAAAATGTTTTTTATATGTTCAGACAGCAACAAAAAAGATAGTTAAAATAATATGAATTGACCTACTCAAAATTTAAATTTTTAATACTAATATTAATCAATACAATACAGGATCCTCGATATCAAACGAGATCACAATTAACATACGACAAGTAGGTGAATCCTTGAACATATCCAGGTCAAAGACGACGCATATGCAGTCTCCGAATTTCCATGATGAAATGATTTTTCTACTGCGCCACAACGACGTGCAACTAACTCTTAGTGACATAATTAATGCGTGATGCAACATTGATTGATGATTACTGATACCAAGCTTTTAGCAGTTTACGTCCATGTCCAGGTGATCACAGGTCACAGGAGTGGGGATATGGAGCGTACACCCACCACGATACCCTTATACGTGTTGTCTGGCTTAGGGTAATAATGTTTCATACATTAACGGTCACTATCAGATGTTGCTACGTACCGCGACCGACGGCTTAACGTGCTCTCCTAGGCACGAGAGTATAACACCACCACCAGTTGATTGAAAATTTCTTAGATAAAAGAAAGCACAACCCGACCTAGGATTCGAACCCAGGACTCGCGATCGAAGTCACACACGCTAACAACTAAATCAACAATGCAAGCACAAAAACAAAATGCAGTTTAAAACAGGCAACTCTAAAGAGCCTCCTCTAAACTATTCATGGTTTCTGTGATTTTTTTTTAGATTCTGTGTCTTTTATTTTATTCGAAGTAAATTGGGGGAAGCCTACGCCGAGGAAGCGACTTCTACCAAACTATTTACAAACACAAATAATTTTGGCAATTAATGTCAATAATTAAATTATTTAGGATAAATACTGTTTAAAATTATGCTAATTATTTTGTATTGGTAGTATGAAATAAAACGCCATTTTATTATAAGGTAAGTGAGATAGTTAAAAAACCTTACATTTCATTAAACTCATTCCCTTATTGGAGTGCTAAATAATTATAGCGTTACATTTCTGACAGTACTGTTGTAATTGTCACAGCAGTTGCCATAACATCATACCAGATCTGAACCCATTTAGGAACAATAATCTCCTGGTAGATATTGTGAACTACTTATGAAACCAAGGGCATCTCAGTTTTAACCGAAATATACAAAAATATATTTGAGAAAGCCAAGTCGTAATAGTTTGTAAATCCCAGCAAGAGGCTGGCTTCAATTATGTCTATTAGGTATAATGACTATAAAAATGCAAGAGCATAACTATTTTGAAAAATCAATTCAATCTTGCAATGCTCTCAAGGTCTGCTACAACCAATTTTCTTTACGCAGTTACCAAATAAGGCGAATGTGCGACCGCTTAATTATGCCAACAAGAGGTGTCGTGAGGGATCGGCCGATACGTGTCGCAAGGTGTCTCGATTCCGTTACTTTGATACAAACTTAAATATTCACAAATAACCATTAATGATATTGTACTCATTAATGGTCATTTCTTCAAATTTTATGCAAAATGTCGTATAAAAAGTCGATTCTATCTTATTTAAATTGAATATAAGCAATGGTTTTAATTTCGATTAAAACAATGTTAGAATTGTGAAAGAAATAAGAGCGACAGATAGCGACCTATAGTCATTTCTATTAAAATAGGACTCATGTTTTACCCGCTAAACATTCTCCTATATTCTCTAACTAAGCGTGCTATTGCAATCGGTAACAACTTAAGCTTCGAACTTAATCTGTTGGATTTCAGTTCATCCCCTGAACCGTTGTATGCAGTGCAAGTAACGGCAACATTGATGCCCAATTTACGGCGTTCCTTCGTCATAAAACATCTCAACTATAAATCAAATCGTCAATAACAAAAGAATCGACGCAGCAATAAACAGAGAGCGCTTCCCGTGAACATGCGCCAGTTATCTCGGCGGATTAACGATTAGTCATAACGAAACTTTCCAATATCGAGCGAAGTTCGCTCGACCTATTGACTCGGGCCGCGGCTAATAGATGCGAAGGTCACTATCTAATCCTTCCACTGTCCTGAGCGGTGGTGCAGCGCGAGTGGGGTGACGCGGCGTCTGCGGTGACACTCGCTCAGTCGCGCCGTATCCGTGAACTTGGCCTGGTCCGATCACCCTGGCCCCGAGGCCTTATCAGAGGCGCCGCCCGCGGCCTATAATAGCTGGGCCGGCGTCTCCCTTTGCCTCCAGATTGGACTGTGACTCCGGCAGACATGTTCCGCGCCTTGTGCCTCCTAGCTGCGCTCGCGGCGGCCAGCGCCTGCAAGCCCTGCAGTGAGTTCCCTATCCCATTACACTTAGAGCTGATGTATCTCTCTATCTATCGATGATAATAATCGGTCGCCTATTATGTGAACGCCAGTGTTTGATGCAACGCTATGTAGAGCAGGTGGTGTATAAGATTGTGTATAAAGTTGTTTACGATGTGTTGATGAGTGTTAGGTAAGTCGTTACATTTTTTAAAAGTTGCATAGCATTTTTGATACCGCAGTCCATTTAATTATTAAGCGCGTAATCAAATAAAATGTTTTAGTAAGTACCAATTTTAGTGCTTTATATAATCTTAATTCCATTCACTAATTTCGTTTCTATTAAACAATAAATTAATGCTTATGTAATAAACGTTTGAAAATTCAATCAAAATATTTTTTAAAAAGAGAATTTTTGACGTGTCTCGCCTTCCTTAAAGTTAATAATTAACATCCTATAACATAAATACAATTAGTGCCAAAGAAAATGAATCATGTAACATCCCATATAACACGAAGAGTCAAGGACCATTGAATTAGTCCAAGTTCAGTACCAAATTTAAAATGTTTAAAGTTTGCATTCCAAGTTCTGAAGTTGAGCAATAAAATATTTTTTTAATATATTAAAAGAAATGAAAACAGTAATTTTATCTGAAAGCACTCGATTCAAAAGGTTTTCAGTTCCTAGAGTTATGTCATGGTGTTAGCACACCTTCTAGTGCTTTAGAGAGTTCTACAGTTACAACAATAAGTGTAAAGTAAGCAACATTGTCATCACTTAACTAGAGACACAAGTATCCTATAATTTATGACCATAAAGTAAGGTAGACTGTTTACATCTTTGATTAACATGTTTTTACTAAGAGAGTGTGGTTAGTTTTAACGGAATTCTTGATAAAAGATAAAAACTTAAAAGGTTGACACTTGTTTATTTAACTGCGGTAGTTAGTTTACCGCAGTGGTTGTGCAGAATGTGGTTGTATATAAATACAACCACATGAATTATCTTTTGTGAATTTCAGAATATATATTATATTATGTACGCATCGCTTTCGTCTTTTGCGCACCGAAATATAATATTAATTATAGTACGTTATAACTTTCAATGTGGCATCGTAACAATTGTTTCTTGATATTTTTTTCATGCATAGTGAGATATAGTATATTTTTAAAATTGGTATTTATTTATTTATTTAACAAAAGTAGGGCTTATTGAAATAAATTCAAACATGCAAGCCCTACAATAGCTGTAAGGAAACTCAACAGAGTAAGTTTTGGATTTATCTCTATCTCTCTCTACTCAATAGTAACTTATTACACAGAGATACTATTGAGTAGAGAGAGAAACGAATCTGAAACTCACACTATCAACTTTCGTAGAGTTTAATGTCTTATATAATTTTACCTAAGTACATATCATCTTTATATCAAGCTTATATCTTTTATCAAGCGCCTTCTGAAAATTGACCACGCTCTCTCAGGCTGTAAGTACACTGTAGTTTACATGAGCTTACATAATCATAGGAGAACGTAAGTAGCAAATTGACCCATTTTTGCTACTTACCACTTATCTCTTTCCCAACACTTGATAAAACACTCTTATACCTATCTGTTTTCGTAACGTAGTTTCGTAAATAAACCAATCTCTGGTTTCGTATGAAGATACCTTTTTTAAGCTTTTCTAGTATTCCGATAAAATGTTTATATATTTAAATATTATTATGGTATTTTTACAATCATTTATTTATTTACAGTTATTTTTAAAATTTTTAACTATGCTTATAAAATTATAAAAAAAAAACAATATTAAAAATTTATAAAAAAATTCATTCCGCCTGCTGCGGGGCCCGGAGGTCCAAGCAACCGGTGGTCAGGGCTCCAGAGTGAGGAACCTCCTCACAATACGCGCCGTTTCAAGAATTACTGCCTTCTTTTTAAGATGTTCGTCAAAGCTTTTCGCTATAAGACCGTTGACTGAAACGACTATAGGAACAATCATTGTTGAATCAACATTCCACATGACGGTAATCTCATGAGCAAGGTCCAAGTTTTTCCTTTTCAGCTTTCAGATTATCGTCATGTGGAACAGTAATATCAACAATCATTTCACGGCGCGTTAATCGAACAATTATCACTATATCAGGTCGATTGGCTACAATATACCTATCTGTATATATCTGTACCTGATAATTGTTCGATCCCAGTAGAGCAACGCACTGCTGTTTTCAAGAACTGACGCCGGGTCGTACCTTTAGTAAGGCACCTCAAAATCGACAAGGCCATACTGAAGAGCAAGTTGTTGGTGGATTATCTTGGTTACTTGATTATGTCTATGCAAGTATTCGCCATTAGCAAGATGAGAACACCCGGAAACTATATGTCTGAGGGATTCCCTGCCTTACTATAGGTACGACCCAGCGACTGTTCTCGAAAATAGCAGTGCATTGCTCTACTGGGATCGAACGATTATACTTGACAGGTATATTGTATCCAATAGACCTGATATAGTGATAGTCGATCGATTAGTGCGCCGTGCAATAATTGTTGATATTACTGTTCCACATGACGATAATCTGATGAAAGTCGAAAAGGAAAAAGTATCAAAATACTTGGACCTTGCTCATGAGATTACCGCCATGTAGAATATTGAGGCCCCGCAAGTGGAAGAGCATTTTTTTTATAAATTTTTAATAGTGTTTTTATATGTTTTTGTATAACATTGTTAAAAATTAAAAAAAGGTAAATAGAAAAATGATAGAAAAAAATGAACATTTATAATGGTACTCAAAGTCATAAACAAAATATCAATGAAACACCAAAAATTAAACATTAAAAAGTTCCTAAGTGCCGTATGTAAGTGCAATAATCCTGGTAGCAAATAAATTACGTTTGATTACTTTCTTTTGTGGGTTATCGGATATGAATAACAGTAAGATCGCCCGGAGCTCCAATACATTATTGATTGTCAAGCTTAAGACACATTGATGATGATAGTTAATAATATAGTTTATTTATTTTGCAATTTTCCACTAAAGACTGCCGAATACAAGCGACGCCCGGATCTGACAGAAAAATACCTCCGTACATTTCACTCCGAAACCGGAGCATCCTCCGGAAATGTTGCCTCTATAATGTGCAAATTCGCGGAAAATAGGAAAATAAAAAAACATGTTCGTCTCGGGACGGTCGACAAAAGTGATAACTTAAATAGCGCTATGAGTTAGAGTTGAAGAGGAGGAGCCAGCTACCGCTGCTGTATGTGTGAGACAAAGGGAAGCCAGACCGACTGGCACCATAACGCATTACGTAACTAAGCGGTTTTTAAGTTAACATTTGAATAAATTAAATATTCATATCAAACTTTCGTAAAGTAGCACCTGGTTCCATCCACACATTGATGCGACCAACCTTGCCACAATATTCATAATATTCTTAATACCTATAGGTCTTAATATCGGTATTTACTTGCTGGTAAGCCCAGCTCTGAGTTTACAATCATTACACAAAATTTCTTAAGAGAAAGAAAAACTCAATATTATGATTATAGCCCGACGTCGTAACTAATACTACGGCGACTATTTGAGTATTTTTACGAAGATTACTATTTAACCCGAGATGATCTGTGGTTGAAAGAACGCAAATGCAGGATATTTAGATATATGTTTTGGATTAACTGGATTCCACATTCCGCACAACCACATTTTAAACAGTTCTTGGAATTCTTTGGTGGTGGTGTGGTGGAAAGTGGTAACACTAAAACGCAAACAAAAATGCATTAATGTGTCCATTGCTTTAGTGGAACAAGCAAAACGAATAAAGTTGCTCGCACAGTTTATAATAGCATAAGTGTTACAACTATCGATGATTCACGTAATGTTATCTTTCGATTTTTTACTGTTAGAGGCTCTCTGACTCATGAATGACCTTATTTAATTTATAATGAAAACAATCAGTATCTCTCTCGATAAACAGTCATCTATAAAATATTAAAAAATAGCAGGAAGAAAATAGACTTTGCTAATCTTTCCAACTGCTCGTTGGTCTAGTGGTTAGCCTACTTGGCTTCGATCACGAGGTCCTGGGTTCGAATCCTGGGTCGGGTCACGGAAGAGTTTTTCATCCTTCAATGAAATTCTCAGTACATTCCAAGCCCGGAGTCAGGAAGTTGGTGGTGTTACACCCCCGTGCCTCGGAGAGCACGTTAAGCCCTCGGTTCCGGTCATTGACATCAACATCTGATAGTGATCGTCAATAAATGAAACATTATCACCGTAAGCCCGCCAACCCGCGTTGGAGCAGCGTGGTGGGTCTACGCTCCATATCCCCTCTCCTATAAGGAGGGAGGCCTGGCCCTGTAGTGGGCCGTTAGTAGACTGATAATGATGAATCTTTCCAAATAGCACATGTATATTTATTTTAATATATTGAATACTATTATAAAATAGCAAATATGTATTACAAAACCTCGAATGTAAAAAACAACAAAAAAACTTAAACCTAAAATACAAATGGGATATGTGTTAAAATACGCTAAAGGAAAAAAGGATGATGATAAAGGATGTTCCTTAATCGTATCCTTTATATAATTTGCATGAACTGTTTTGTAGGAAATGTAAAAATTTCTAAAATTCTGAAAATGTTTTCATGCGGGGTTCATATTTTATTCACGCGGACGATTCTATACCTACATGATTTTATTTTCAACATTGTTTGTTGTGACATAAAAACATATGCTTAGTTCATTTTAATTTTAACTTAAATCGTTGTCAAAATAAACTAAACTATCTGATAGCGGAAGATCGTCACTTAAGATTCAAGCGCGTACAAAATACTGAACGACAACATTATTTGTTTACCTTCAATTACGTATACAAACCTTACTCTTACCTTACCTATGAATGAAAACTTTGTTAAAATTAATTGCATAGTGTAAAAAATATAAGCGTACAAAAGGTAGGAAATGACTTTGTATTTTATAGGTGCTAGATCAGGTGTTATCGTACTTAATTAAAATATTGAAGAAAACAGAAACTGCTATAAATTTGTAAAAATTAACAATATATTTGACGCATGTGCATAAAATATGAGCAATTCAAAAAAACGAATGGCAAATTTATTCCACACTTGCACTTATATAAACATTTTTCTTCCGGTCACCTGGCTAAGTGACTTCAAAACCATACATCTCTCTAAACGTAAAACATGTGAATATTTTTCGCAAGTGTGTTAAGTATTCCGGATATTTGTTTAGCGCATTGTCAAAGCTATAATCTATTCCGCACAAAATGTTGACTTTGTGCGACAATTTGTAAAGCAAGGCTTTGAAAGGCCTCTTCAGTTGAAAAGATTAAAAGTTAATATAATAATGATGAAACCAAAAAATATAGTCGTAATACCGGATATGGATCAAATGCGCAAGTTAATAAACGTTGACTTCAATGACAGTGGATTTGGGGAATATTATGATATTTACATTTCCTTCTTGGTTTAGGAAGATCCCAAAACGGCCGTTCGTCATAATATCACTATCACTTCATAATAATCTTAAGTGACGATAATTAACGATCGTTATACAAGATATAAATTAATTTACCTTAACACACAAACCTTTCTTAGAGTATTCTTCTCTAAACTCTCACAGCACTGAGTTTCTCTCACAGAATTGTGAGTATTACAATCCTAGTTCTGAAATTGTATGTTAAAATACCTTAAACTGAGGAATAATAGGGCCAATTATTTTCTACTTCTTTCATTTTCTATTTTGATGTTATATAGTATTAAATAAAAATTGGTTGTCTGTAAAGTCGGTTTACTGACGATAGTTAAACGTGACAACATCTTAAGAAAATACTGATGGAATGGTAGCATTTAATTGGTTATTAAAATTTTTAATTTAAGTATATTTTTATAAATATTAATTTAAATTAATAAAATAATTGATTTTGATTTTATAAATTTATATTTTAAATTTATAATAAATATATTAATTTTTAATTTAAAATTAATATATTTAATAGACGGATGTCGAACGCTGCCGAACGCAAAGGCCGATTGTTCTTCTTTGTCACTCGTTCCGCGCTCTCGCTTGCACTTCAAGCCTTACATAGATCGCCTCAAAGCGAGGTAACGCCGCATGAGTCATGTTTTTTCGTGCGTGCAGCCGGCTCTATCGAATTATAAGACGTTGTCACGTCAAAAGAAGTAAACATAATAAAGAAGTTTATCAAGGTTACCATGATGTGCCTATTATTGTATGATAGATGTCCATCAGAGCGGCTATTCTGTGAATCTATAACGAAACTCATCAATGTCACTTTCGACGTCTCTATTTCTTTCTAAAATGATACTATAGATACAAAGGGAGACTGAGACGAATTTGAAACGCACATATCGAGTTTATTACAGAATAGCGCTACAGAGTAAAAAAACTTAATGGCCTAAATGAAAAACCATGCAAAACAACACTAACTCTCGTTATCCTTGCTTGTTCTCTTTTTAATATACACATAACTCAAAAATGTCTCAAGTTTGTTTATCATTAACCTACTTCAGTGCCGTAAAAGTTTACAACGATCACCTACAAATTCCGTGTCGAACTAAAGTAACCAGTAATCCAATATTGTCAAATTGAAAAGCAATATTTTCAATTTCTGCATCGTACTTAACACAATAACCCCAAATTGTTTGTAGTTCGTAAAAACAAAAGAATGCAGCAGACCTAGTTTTTTGGATATTTTCCACCTACTCGTATCAATTGACCAAGTTAACCAGATATGTGACAATTTGGAAAAAATTTATATTTTGATCATCTGGAAAATGTTGTCAGTTATCATTATTAAGTACAGGATCAGCTATAAGATTCAATTTTCTTAAAATTATATTGATAACCATTGATTTACACAAACTTAATACATCGACATCGACACTTACAAAAGCCTACAATAATAAAACTAGGTAATACAAATATTACCTAGTATACCAAATTAAATGTCTATAATGTTTGGATTTTATAGTGTGGTTTTATATCATCTTAAATTGCCTATGGGGCTACAATACCAGTCAGGGCAAAGTGTTAATAAGGCTATGTTAATTAATATTCAATAAGTTCTCATAACTTTCATGTTTGTTGTTTTCAGAAGTGATATTTAAAAATGAAATAATTTTTGTAACGGGCTTGGTGTTCTCACCTTTCCGGTGCAGGGTCGGCATTCTGTTGCCTAAGGACATCAAAGTCCTTTGGTTTTGAACAATTTGCCCCGTTCCTTCAACTAACTTTTACTACTCGTTGAACCATGATGGTAACATTGGTTTTCTAGTCAATCGATCCCTGGATCACATCGCCCGCTCCGTGACTCTAAGCCTTCTTATGAAGCCGATAGTTAATCACTATACCTCGAATCTGTATATAAGCACTAACAACACGCCGTATTCGATGAGTTTCAAGGACTTTTGCAGTTAATATTAACGATTCGCCATTTGACCTACATCGCTTTTACTCGAATAAAACTGAATATTTTCTCACGTCACAATTTCTTAAATTTTCGAACCACACCACAGTTACCGTAAAACAGTAATCTTTAACAAGTTGTAATTTTCGCACAACACGCCTTGTCGTCCTAAATACTTACTGTGTAATTTAAAATGATTATCGACCGCTGTCCATCGCTGCTTCGAATAACATAGCTCATGTGTATTGTTCATTGCAGAATCCAAATAATATCAAGGGAAATGCATCTCCTTTTTTGCAAATCCTTTTATGAAAGTATGTCATTGTCAATTACTTATGCCGTGTTCTGGCTGACGCAGATGTGGTTTCGCTTAACTCGAGTCAATTTAGGAAATTATACTTCCTTAATAAGCTCAGGTCGGTGCTGTACCTTTATGGAATCTAGTTTTCACAAATAAAAGTAAAGTACATTTTACAAAACAAAGTCGCTTTTTTATGTTTGTCCGGATGTATGCTTATCTTTAAAACTATGCAACCGATTTTCATATGGTTTTTTTATCATATGGTTTTTTAATCATTTTCATATGGTTAACAACGAGAAGGCTTATGTATATAATACATGCATAATATAGTAGAGAAAACTGATAATTTTAGTGGTTTCTGATGTGATGTCGTAAATTGCCGCATTTTTTGCGCTTACATTGCAGACGCTGGCTAAACCCTTTAAGAGATACATCAAAATAATGTTCTACAGTATTACACAACTTAAAAAGATCAACAAACAAGTCCGCGATGGTATATGTCTATCTCTTAGGGATAACCCAATATAACAATTTTTTATCGTTTACTTTCAACCAAAAGTAATGGCTTATTTACGAAGCATTAAAAGCAATACTGTATTAATCCTTGTTCAATTGAGTAGGTATCTTAATTACTTTGTGCATTCAATATAGATCACTATTGCCAGTACAGTATGTAATTTAAATGAATATTTTCCAAGATCTTCGCGCGGGGCGTGCGTGTGCCTCCGTTGGTACATACCAGCATTACACCCGTGCGAAGCTGGGGCCGGCCGCTAGTAAATAATAAATCAACCAGAGGTATGCTCGTGGTCACATTAACTTATTCTGTTTTTAATGGATATGGTTACGGAAGTCTTAACACTTTATATCTCAGGTTGGCTGACGCAAAACAACGCATGAAAGGACGTGCAAGTAAATGTGCCCTGCGTAGTGTTGCTTTGTTATAGGAAAATGTTTTCCTCACCAGGTGGGCCATCTGCTTGTATTGTCCTTCTACAAAAACAACGTTTCTGTCTTTCTAGCGTGCGGGGTAGCGCGTGGCGCGCGGGTGGTTGGCGGAGGGGCAGTCACTCCAGGCGAGCTGCCCTGGCTGGCGGCGCTGAAGAGAGACGGCAAACTCATCTGTGGTGCCACCGTCGTCGCACGTGACCATCTGCTCACTGCAACGCATTGTGTTTACGAGTAAGTGAATTTTGAAACAACATCATCATCATCATCATCATCAATATAAACATTATCTGACTGGAACTTAAAGATATATTTCTTCTTCTTCTTTGAGTGCCTCTCCGACTAGCGAAGGTTGGCAGTCAGTTTTGCAAATTCCTCTCTTTTTTTGGCGAGGTGAAATAATTGTGCGGCATTAGCGATTCCGGTCCACTCTCTAATATTTCTCAGCCAAGACTTCTTTCGGTGACCCACGCTTCTTCTACCGGCAATTTTTCTCATTAAAATAAGTTGTAGGAGCACGTATCTCTCGTGTCGTCGCATGTGACCCAGTGTCTGCAAAAGTTTACGCTTCTGATTCACGCGGCGCAAAACTTCAACATTCGTCACTTTATGAGTCCAGCTGATGGCCAGCTGGCGTCTAAACGCTCACATTTCAAACGCTTCTATACATCCGTATAGAATCGTTCAAATACCGTACGTATTCTTTTACTGTCTGTGATCTTAAGACTGCGATTTCAGAGAACTATTCTCATTTTACTAAAAGTGCTACAAGCTATTTCGATGCGAAATAGGTTTAATTACCTATATTAACGCACCCGAATATTTACCTATATTAACCCACTCTACGACTAACAGAAAATAATTAGTTATATTTCCGGACATAGAGCAGCTCGTTGTAAGACGTGTTCCTTATTTTTAACCGACGATAAAAAAAGAGGAGGAGGTTCTCAATTCGACACGTATATTTTTTTTTTTTTATATGTATGACCACGCATAACTTTTTACAGAGTTGTCCGATTTTGATAATTCTTTTTTTATTAGAAAGGGCATACTTCCAAGGTGGTCCCATTGTCACCATGTTAGGATCTGATGATGATATCCTGGGGAAATTAAAGGAACTCTTCGAATTTTGAAGGCACGCTTACAGCGATTTCAGTTTTTGTCTCGTTATCGGTAGCTTTTTGGCTACTAGTGCCATATAATATACTATGACAGTACAGTACGAGTACGTTACGTGGCGATAAATCACTAAAAAGTAAGAAATAAAATTTTTTAACAAAAAATAGAACCGACTCAAAACGCACTAAAAAATAAAAAATAATTGTGTCATTTACTTGGTTTAATTTACTTAAGCATATCTAGGAGTCGGTGCCAGCCAAGGTTTCTACTTTAAGGACGTTACCTAGAATCCACAAACTTCTTTACTACGTAAAATAAATGTTCCTTAAACTTGGCTGGCACCGACTTCATAGATATGCTTAAGTAAATTAAACCAAGTAAATGACACAATTATTTTTTACTTTTTAGTGCGTTTTGAGTCGGTTCTATTTTTTGTTAAAAATTTTTATTGTCATACGAAGTGTTAAAGAACCAAAGTCAAACAATAAATTGGGCGTCTCTCAGAGGTCATTTTTCAAAACAATTATAGGTTATTTTTTTTAGTACTACGCGATAAATAAATAAGTATAAATAAGTCATCAGATAATTTCAACGGCATCTATTAAGCGCAAAGGTCTTCATATTAGACAACGGTAGAAAATGACTTTGCAGTTCTTACAAAAGCTCGTGTAAGAATTTGGGGCAATACTTTTGAATCGTGACCTAAATTCCTTACGTGGGCCAAAATCAAATTGCCAATATAAAGACCATTAAAAGTCTTCAAAGAGAATCTTTTTATTCCCGGGACAGTATAAATGGTTGCATTAGCTCACTTTCGGCGCGCCCGTACATTGGGCTTTAACGGCACACTGACAATAATTTAAATATTTTGACACGTATGATTTATCAATGCATTCGCTTAAATTGTCATCATTAAACATTATGAGCGTTTTCACTAAAGATGTTAACGATTTAAGCTGAAAATAACATTGCAATACAAAACTTTTTACTAGAAGACAATATCTAGAAACTCTACAAGCTACATTGATTAAATATTAAGTTACTTGGCATAATGTAAGAGTTGGCAAGTTTTTGTCTCCATAAGATATTTCTACTCTTGAAAGATGACCTTTTGCAGAAACATTAGCTAAAAGAAAAATCATAGGTTTACGCAAAAAACGCTAGTTTTAGCAAAATTTAAGTAAATAACACAACTTATTGTTATTACTACATTAGATTAAAATTAGAGATGAGTGCTTCCGGCTTTGTAGATTTACGATAAAATGTGGTTACGTTCGATTATAATAAAAGCAATACATTGCGTATTGGTTTTATTATAAACGAACGTAAAGTTATAGTAATTTGGAGATTGGCAAACAATAGTATATTTGGGTGGACGAGCCTCTTGACACCCGGTGAGCGAAAGTGGATAATTGTTGTTGGCTATGGGTAAACGTTGTTGTAATAGAAATTAGTGTTTATTTTAACACACTTTAAATTGTTTGCACCTAAGCACGTACTTACAGACTTTCAAACATATAGCCAAAGAGATCCCAAAGATCTCAGAGTATCACTAAACACATTTTACAACTCATACCTACTATATACTAAAATACAGATCTACTCAGACTACAAAAGTACTTGGGTATTGTCTTCAAAGGGTAGAAAGTTTGTCTATTCAATCTGGACAAAACTTAGAAAAAAGGAAGAAAATCAGTTATTTGTAAAAACACACAGCTTGTTTTTTAAAAGACCACAAAATGTATATTATTTCTGCCTAAATAATAACAGACTTTTATCCGTAAAATTTCTCTAACGTCTTTTGTTTTTGTAATAAATATCGGCAATAATTATGGACAAAAAGAAACAGAAACTTAATTTATTTAACACTTCCACGGAGACATTAAAATCCCACACGAACACCAAATACGTATGTTTGTCCCACTGACCGGCATTCTTTAAAAAAGTGCAGTGTGACATTATTATGATAATCTCCAAAGTCTGCAAAAATTTGGCAAAAGATACTTTTTTAATACTTTCTTCTCCGTTTTCATAAATAAATACACACACTATTAATTACTTCCATCTAGTGTTCGTAGATCTAATAAAACAAGTCGCAGTTAAAAGATTAAAAGCCAATGTCAAGGTTTCTTATTCAGTTATCTACTTATATTTTGCCGGCTATTCCACTTCACTAAAACGAATGCTATAGTACAAATGTTGGAGTGTAAACATAAAGCCCAGTATAGTCAAGTGGTACAACATAGCACTACATTAGACGCAAGGACGCGTGCTTACACACTGCATCCGAAGATGACTGAGTAATAATTCCACCAGTATGATTACTGGTGGCGATCATGCTGTTTAAACCAAAACACTAATGTTCCAAAATTACGCAAAGCATCTCCTAAATTAATAACGAAGTATAAAGTTTAAAAAGAGCAAAAAGAGCAAAAAAATAACATTATATTTCACATAACATAATTTACACAAACTAAACTTCCTTTACAAATAAGTGCCGTAATATTCTCGTGAATTTGTTGTAACCTACTGAGGGTAAAGATAATGATACTCATAAAGAGAAGGACGATTGTAATTAGGGTGTTTAAATCGAATGCCTCGGCGAAACGGTACCGTAATAAATTGAATTAATATTAATTTCCCCATTCAAACACAAGCAAAAAAAGGTTACGCTGGTGCGATGAATAAAAATAATTCGGTCAAGACTTGCAGTGCGATGAAAGCTGAATTTAAAGTTATTGTTTTAATTTAACTTTAAAACATCGACATTGATTATATATTTTGGACCATTTCGAACAGCAAAAAGCTTTCTCTGCATTTTATAATTGCGATAATTACAAGGCGCCCGATGTAAATTCGATCATATTACACAATAAATGGACTTTCAAAACAGCCCTTTGTGGCACTAGTGACACACTTTTGTATGAGATCTGTGACCTCTGGCATAGTTTGGGCACAGTAGGGCTCCAGTTGTGCAAGTGACCCCGACCACCGACATTATGCATACAAAACATTTGTACAATATTGTCTCGTCTTGTGTAAAGATGTATTGTCTCAATATCTTAAACAAGACGTAAATTTTGCAATACATCACTTAAAATATGATGCAAATTAATATTAAGTAAAGAAAGGTCGATTGTTTGGATTCCAATATTACGTGGCTTATGTCAGAGTTGTTGGAAAATTGCATAAAGACAGTGAATATTGATAAGCATAACACACATTAAAGTAAAATTTCGGTCATTGGACTGTAAGCTTTAGATTAATAACAGATATCCCCAAGAGTAAAAGCTTGTCCAAAAATAAAATCAAAGACAGGTTTAAAAACAAAGTACTAAATAATAACAAGTTTACTGAAAGTAAACTTTTAATAGCTAAACTAGGAAAGAAATACAACAAAGAAAGTCTTAAATAAAGACTAATGGTTCCTACAATGACGATAAAGTAGCCAAATAAACTTAGCCTAATCTTCAAATTAAATTAGCTTTTATACTACTAATATTTTAACTGCGATATTATGACTGCTTACTCTGTTTGTCACGCCTAACTACTGCTGAACTGATTGAAATGAAATTTGGTACAGAGACAGGTTAGAGACCGAAAAAGGAATAATAAATAGAATATTCTATATATATATATTAGAGATATTCTATTGCGGGAGTCATAAATCAATTTAAATATTTTAAATTTATAAGTTTAATTAATATAAGTATTTCTATATACAATCGTACCTGGTTGACCGAGCTTTTCTCGTTACTATTATTTTTTTTGAAATTATATATTTTCAAATCGAAACCCCCTGCATAAAAATTTCATGAAAATCTTTGGAGGAGATTCAGATTCTATGAACATTACTAAGTTATTGTTTACGTCGATCTATGTGAAGTCAAGGTCACACACGATGAATTGGGTCTAGGTCGGTCGACTTGGATGTGCCGAAGAATCTTTACGTTGTTTCGTCACGGCTCTACAATTTGCCTCGCTCATATAACGTGCTTTGAATTCATAATTTATCTCTGTTTTTCTTTGATTTAATACTATTTACGTCCAGAAAAGTCATCTGCCTATCTTTTCTGTTGACGTCCTTTATTTACTATATTCTCCACCTCTACCAGTCTCTCAGGGGTCTTTAATCAGATCTCCACAGTTGTACTCTGTATGCCTTGCCTATCTCGAAACATGTGACCAGTCCAAGCTGAAATCTGTAAGTGTTGACACTTACTATACTTATACTTGTGAAATATAAGTATGCCTCTATTTGCGTTACATTTTTGTTCCTTTTGGTATAGAATCCAAATGCAAAAATACTCCGACAAAAAAATCAATGACTGATTCATAATGGTCGTATGCCTAGCTGTATAGAATATTAGATAGTTTTCCTCACTACGCTTTCCTTTCACCTTTTGAATTATCTTAATAACTGTTATGTAATAGAGCAGGTGTTGTAATATTGTTATGATCAATATTTGCTTGGCATTCATAAATATCTAATTAACAATAGTTAAAATTAATTCAAAATTACTTCAATATATCACAGCTTATTGATTTTTAAATAACCAGTTTAATAAATTACGTACCGAAAGGAAATTGCCATCGAAACTTAAGACGTAGTAAAGTGACCGTGATTCTTTAGAAAATTTAGAAAAGCGAAAGTTATTAACTCAGTACACTTTTAATAGAAATTGTGATTACAATAATTAAATTAGTGAAAAACGATAACATTTTCTATAAAAGAAAAATAAAATAAATTTGAAAAGGCAAGTAGAGCTCGCTATTCTAAGACTTTAATAAGAAAGTGTATGCTTTAGTTCGACTAGATGTTATAATACTTAATAGACCAGTGCCGATAATTTTTGAAACCAAAAAATAAATCGCAGTAGGATGAAACTCATTGCAAAAGGAAGAGAATATCATAAAAATGAAAGGAAAAATAAATTACGGGCGATCTGAGATGCGATACTGAGATTTTCTTTTACTTTTTATTTTTTTTAAGGCTATCTGCACTGCCCTACAATAAATACATATAAATAAGGCTTGATATAAATAAATAATTACACATATCGCTATATAGCCCCAAAGTAAGCGTACTCGTAAGTAGCTTGTGCTATGGGTGCTATGATAACTGATGAATATTTTTATACATATTATACATAAATACTTATAATATATAGATAAACGCCCAGAAAATTAGAAAACATCCATGCTCATCACACAAACATTTTCCAGATGTGGGAATCAAACCCACAGCCTAGGACGCAGAAGCAGAGTCACTACCCACTGCGCCACTCAGCCGTCAAATTATCACTGCGTTGATATGAAATATGAGTTCCTTTTTAGACACTATCTACCAAGGAAATGGATTTTTCTATCTATTAGAATTTTCCGTTACATCTAAGAACGATTTTTGACCAATAAAACTGGTAAACATGAATTAAAATTAAGATTATACTGGATTTATAGAATCAAGAAATCTATGGGTATTTATAGAAAGTACAGAATCTGTGTTATTTCCGCAGAGTGGAAGCCTCTCGTTTGTCGGTGCTGGTGGGAGAATTCGACGTAAACAAATCAAGATCGGACGGCTTCCGTGTGGCCCACGTGTTCCAGCACCCGGACTTCAACCGTTATACGTACGACAATGACATCGCCGTGCTGCGATTGGCTGAGCCTTTGCCCGATCATCTGTTTAGACCAGCGTGCTTGCCGAGTAAGATTGTTCATTTATTACATCTTTAAACTATCTGCTCGTTTAACAGTATTAGATAGATAAACGACCAAACGATAGGTTTCTATTTATCTATTTTATATTGATTTACCTTTATAATTGCATTTTTGCGGAATGCTTTAAATTCTTGTTATCTTTCTGTCTGTCCGCACTATTTTTTATGTTCCCTTACAACATCCGAACGGCTTGGCTAATTCTCGATATGATGACATATCCTTATAGGAAAACGTCTGTGGTGTGTATTTTAGCTACTTCTGGTTCACCTAGGTTCATTATTAAATTCTGATAAGATCAAAATGGAGTCACCAACTGTCACGTATATTTAATGCATTTATTTCATTCTTATCTTGTGTGTGCTTTGGTTACATCAAACTTTTTATTTCTAGACGATGACGATAACATATCAGGTGCTGATGCTATTGTCTCCGGATGGGGAAGTACCGTTGAAAAGGGTCCCCCATCTAATATACCCATGAAAGTAAGTCTATCTACTCTTGTATGGTAACACGTCAGTAGTGGTTATGACTGAATGCCTCCGCAGGTACCTACTGAACGGCTGGTGTTTTATTATAAGTATTACTAAGAAGTAGGTGGGTGGAGCCACGTTTCTGTTATCATTCCATCGTCTGTTTAATTCAGTTTCGTCTGCTTTATAATTATCTATTTTATTATGAATCCTGTCAATTTCATCTTCTTTTCTCTAGCTAATTTAATATATAATATAAGTACGTTAAATAAATACGTTGATATTGAAGCTGAGGTTTTCAGCTCATTTTTGGTCAACCTTGTGCTAGGAGGACTAACGGCATTAAACGGGTCGCAGGAAGCCGATGGCCACAGGCGGCTCAGTCTCGTTGGATTTGACAATCCTATATCCAGCACTGAGCGTCCATCGACTGATGTGATGATGATTATGATGATGGAGATGAATACAATCCGCGTGTTTCAGGCGGAGGTTCAAATCTGGTCTGCGGAGGAGTGCTCGGGCGCAGGCTACGGGCGACGCAAGGTGACGCCGCGTATGATCTGTGCAAACGCGCCTGATCGGGACTCTTGCAAGGGTGACTCTGGCGGACCGCTGCTCATGGCCCAGCCGCACTTTACTATTGTTGGTGAGTTTAGTAAACGAGAGTTATACGAACCTTCGTAATATAAGAGAGTTCTTATGATAGAAAACTAAGGAGTTTCAGTTGTGGTTGTGAAGCAGTTGCTTTCAAATGCCAAAAGTAAAACTGCTACTAAACAAATAAATTGCGTTAAATATTATGGCTATATGTATATAGCCTTATAGTTAAATATTGCATGACCAATGATTCTTTTTCAGAATTGTATTCTTTTTTAGAATTGTATTCTCCTACGACGGAGAATACAATTCTAAAAAATATAAAAATAATAAAAGAACCCAGCATACTCTACTCTACTCACTCTCTCAACAATTGCTAGGTTCGTGTTTGAATCTAGTCCGATCATGGTCTTATCATCAACTAAATTATTTATATACACAATAGAGCCCTTTTTTACTTGAACCCCACAGTTACAAAGTTTTCCTTAACTCCACAGTCCATATAAATGACATAGTAAACATACATCATGTTTACAGGCATCGTCTCCTGGGGCCGAGGCTGCGCTAGACAGGGCTACCCTGGAGTATACGCGCGCGTCGATCGCTTCATGCCGTGGTTGAAGGTGGCACTGCGTCATGCGTGCACCTGCCTGCCACCCTCTGCGCTCATACATTAAGAGGCTAACTACGAGGCTACACTTGCTTGAGACTTTAGATCGGTGGAGATTTACATTGACTCGGTTGCTACACTTCCAACAGTGATTCATAACTATAGAAATCTTTCGTTTACATTGCGTCTTACGTCTTGTGTTGTAACGAAATGTACGTCTAAAACTGCATAGGGTTTAGCTTTCGACTCTCCAGACCTAGGGCAAGTGCGAGTTTTCTACCGAGCGACTGCGTAAAAACGTTACTCACTCGTAACGTCAAACTTTATAGAAAAAAGCGTTTACTCTCGCTGTAACTAGATAGCGCTACTCCAATTCCATTAAAATTTTGCCTTTACTGTTTTCGATATCGACGCGGTAAAATCTTACACAATACAATTTCGACACTTATCTCTATAGTTTGGGACAGACCGTCATTTCTCTTGTTTTGGCAATTACATTTTTAGGTTTATGATATTTCAGTCTTATCAAATTACCTACCCTTACATGGGAAGCAAACGATTTAACTGATTTTATATGGTGTACAACGCTGAGAGCTGGTAGTCTATCTGCGTCGGCTGTTGGAATGTAACGATGAAATTTTAAACCCAATATACCCAATCTGACCAAAGTACCTGTTGTTGCAAAAGGAGTTAGAATTATTGCAGTGTATCGTTTTAGTATACTTGTACATATCAGTATTAGGATAGGATAGGTGTTTCTGAAGCACATTTTACCGTTAAAATTATGGCTGTGACTAGAGTGTATAATTATTTTAGTTGTATATTAAGCTATCATAGAAATTGATTGTACCTATTTTATTTATTAAAAATTGTATTTACTACATTATGTTACCATTTTTTACTGTTCCTTGAAAAACATTAACTGTTGTTGTTATATTATTTTTATTGCGTAAGTAATAAATCGAAAATTATTTATATGTCTTTTTTATTTATTTCCTATATACAAGCTCTTTTACATTCTACATTTGCATTCAATACTTTCCTGACATACTTTCAACTTTTATAAAATGACGAAGGTCTTGCGATCACTGGCTCTCTGATCTAATTAATATAGATGCGCTAATTGCAATAAACTCTTTTATTAATAATTATTGTATAAAATTTCTATGTAATTGTCTCTAAGATGCTCTCTTTCTAACAAAAAAGAATCGATTAAATAGAACAGCACATTACCGCATTACAGCTATGTAGGTAGAAATTTTTACTTTCATCCCCTCTCCTAAGGGTACCGTGAAGATTTTCGAGATAAAAAGTATTCCATATTCGCACGTGCGAAGTTTCATCTGTATCATGTATATAGTACATCCCACATTCCACTTACAATACGTGCAGAATTGACTTCGTTACTATATAATAAGGAATTTGTCTAACCAAATTTGCTTTATTTACTCTGAGTAATACGAAACGTCAATGTCAGTACGTGTTTCTCATGACATAAACTGTCATGTATGATTTTTACCATTACCTAAATTCAGAACTGTTCAACCTAATGCCCACATGCTAAATTTGTCATCGCTGTTTTAATGCATTATTATTTATGTATAAATTATAATTATTCTTTGAGACTGTCTACCTCCATAAATCTAAATTGCGCGTCAATTTTCTAAGGAGTTCTACTGACTACAGTTATAATTTTATCATAGGCAACACTTATTATTATTTATGTATAAATTATAATTATTCTTTGAGGTCTACTACCTCCATAAACCTAATCTAAGGAGTTCTACTGACTACAGTAATAATTTTATCATAGGCAACACTTTTCTATAGTCTGTCAAACTCAATATTCCCGCGAAAATTCGACGAGTTGACATTTAAGACGCCACTGCCAGCTGATGTTGTTTGACTGAGAAAAAGTGATAAAATTAATTGTAATTGTATTAAACAAAGTGCTTTAATCTTTCTAGTGCTATTAATATTAGTTAGCAAATTTTATATTATGAACCTTTCCGAAAATGAGGCTGTGAGTACATAGTGTTTAATGTGTTTCTTTATGACTCAGCGAAGTGACTTTGTTTTATCATTGAGCGTGAACATCAATTAAAAACCATATCTTTGTATACTACATTACAAATGTCTGTTAATAAAGTCTGCGTTCATCGATTTCTATCTAAAAATCACTAAAACTGTTTGTTCTATCGATGTCTTCGATATCTCGTATTTTAAGGTTGTCTTTTAATCAAAACTTGTCTTAGGACGACACTTCAAGCGTTGATAGTACTTCAAACACAGACAATACATCGCGTAGTGAAACTCCAACGAACACCCGTGTCAAGAAACGAAGGCGCGGCAAGAAAAAGGTTACAAAACAAGTGAAACCTCCATACAAGTTCAAGTAATTATGTTTTATTTAATTATTTATTAAACAGCATGCGCAAAAGCATTGAGTTACTAAATTTCATCATTACTGTAAATGTTTGGTGTTTTGGATTGTAATTAAATAGTTGTTACATAGCTATGAACACATCCACAATACCTTAAGATCAACCAGTAACAGTAACAGTACAATACCAGAAGTTCAATAGTTTACTCAGATCTTAGACTGCATCATCACATAACAAAATATTGAAACATCAAATCTATACTAAAGCCAAACTCGATTGAGAATTCTTGTAAACAAACAAATTAAAAATGAAGGTAGAAATCACTAGTCATTTTATACCTAATTTTTTTAATTAACTTGTTAATGACGAATTTATGACAATACATTAGATTAGTAGGCTTAAAACTAATTAATATATTCAATATCTTTTAAATAAGATTTTATAAAAAAGCAAAACATAATTTTAAATTTATTAGGCATAAAATGTGTTGCATTTTCTACCTTTATTTTAAATTTGTTTGTTGACAAGCATTCTCAATCGAATTTGGCTTTAGTATAGCATAATTATTATTTTCGAATAGTAGTTGGAGTGTAATTGTGTAGTGTAAAGCAATATTTTTCTATTAGTTGTAGTGCAAAAGAAGATCACGGGCAGCCACTGTTTGGTTGTCAGTTCAACCACCACCTAGGGGAAGGAGAGCCTCAGATATTTGCTGTGGTTGGCAGCAACAGAGTTTCCATATATGAGTGCCCTGAAGCGGGAGGGTTCAAGTTTCTACAATGCTACGCTGACCCTGATGTAAGAATATCTCATCTTCATCATTTTTATCCATATATAAGTTTTCAGTTTTAAAAACGTTAGGTATATAAAAAATAAAAACAATTTAAAAAATTAAAAAAAATAATTAACTTGTAAACAGGTCTACAGAATGAAGAACCTCATCACATACATTTAAGGGTTACTGCCTTTTTATCAGACCATTGTTCAGACAGCCAAGCTTCTAAACTGTTGGTTGAACCTTATTGCTTTAACATTATTATCTGAAATTAGTTTTATAATGAGACCTAGTAGATGGCCAACCTGATTGTAAGTGAAAAACCATCGCCTACTCACAGCAGCTTCTTACACAGCATGTCAGAAACACATCCAACAAATGCCATCCTGTGTTCAACAACCTGAGACATAGGTTTAATCCTTATGTGCCTGTAATTGAAGTAACAATCATTCCCTTCTGACAGGAACGCAGCATTGCTGCTTTGTGGTAAAAATAAACATGATGATTAGTACTCAGTACTTGGACCAACTCTGTCAAAAAAGTTCTACTACTCTGTATTATCTTCATTTCAATTATACTGATATCGACTGTATACTTATTCTCAGGTAGATGAAACGTTCTACACTTGTGCATGGTCATATGAAGAAGAGACTCTTCTGCCGTTGTTAGCAGTAGCTGGATCTCGTGGCATCGTACGAGTCTTCCAGCCGTCCACACAGACTTGCATCAAACACTACATAGGGCATGGCCATGCTATCAACGAGGTCAAGTTCCACCCGCGTGACCCTAACCTGCTGCTGTCTGCAAGCAAAGATCATGCTTTACGACTTTGGAATATCATGACAGATGTATGCATTGCTATTTTTGGAGGAGTGGAAGGTATTTTTACATTAAAAAGTTAAATTGAATAATATTTCTCTGATTGCACACATAATATTTATGCACAGATTATTAAATATGACCATTACCTTTTTTAAATTAAATAATTCTTTTTATAAAACTTGTAAGTTCTATAATTTTAAACAACAAGAACTTGAAAAGAGCATTTTAAATAGGGGAAATTTTATGTCAATTTTGGCATACACTGCTAAATGGAAAAAAAATCTTTACTTTTGGGCTATAAAATAAATCTTTTAAATATGACTTTATTTGATTTTAGGTCACAGAGATGAAGTATTGAGTGCAGATTTTGACTTGAAAGGAGAAAGGATCATGTCCTGTGGTATGGACCACTCCCTGAAGCTGTGGAGGCTAGACAAGCCGTCAATGAATGAGGCTGTCAAACAAAGTTACAACTTCAACCCACACAGAGCACTACGGCCATTCAACTCGCTAAAGGAACACTTCCCAGATTTCTCGACTAGAGATATCCATAGAAATTATGTTGATTGTGTACGGTGGATGGGAGATTTGATTTTATCAAAGGTATGGAAATTCCTGTAAAATTTTTTATAGTACTAATTGATGGACCAAGACATTAATGGAAAACCATGAGCTATAAATAGAGCAAAATTTCTCAGCAAATACTAGGACAATTCAAACTAAGATCCGTCTTGATGGTGCGTCATTTTCCTTTAATTACACAGACAACCATACACTTACACTAGAACACAGCAATGCTGCTTAGCGGAAGAAATAAATATGGCAGTAGAATGTGCCCTGAGGAAGTTTCATACTCACTTGAAGTACTTAAATAATCTGCTTATGTCCGGGTATGACTAGAACTACAGCAAGTTATATACTAAAATATAGATCCAAAGTTTTTTTAAAAGGATCTCACCACATTTGCAGAAGGTGATCATAAAGTCACAAAAACACCCAGACCCGCACAGTGAATCCATAAAATGCTAAAATATTCATGTTTTGTATCTACATATGCACATTCTTTGGCAGTCATGCGAGAATGCGATAATCTGCTGGAAACCAGGTCGACTGGAGGAGGCGGAGCTGCGGCCGGGCGACAACTCCGTCACCATCGTGCACAGATTCGACTACAAGGAGTGTGAAATATGGTTCATACGATTTGCTGTGGACTACAGCCAAAGGGTAAGCTTGTGTACCCTTGAGTGTTATCAACTCTAGACAGGAGCCGGAGCAGGGTTCTGCAGCTAAAAATCTCAAGTGCAGAAAAAGGGTCATTATTGTTAATCAAAAAATTTGAAAATTTGTGAATGTGATGGATTGGCTAGAAAGTGAATCATCTCTTTATTCTCCCTATTTCTAGGCATGTATTCTCTCTCCCTTATTCCTGGTTGACGGCTTGATAGGTTATTTAGTGAGCAATGTATAGTGTGTTTGATTGGTGCAGGTGATAGCGCTGGGCAACCAATGTGGCAAGACCATGGTGTGGGAGCTGGGCAACGTGGCGGGCGGCTCCAGAGTGTCGCAGCTGGTGCACCCGCGATGCGTGGCCGCTGTGAGACAGGTACGCGTCCCTTTACCAATGTGGCAAGACCATGGTGTGGGAGCTGGGCAACGTGGCGGGCGGCTCCAGAGTGTCGCAGCTGGTGCACCCGCGATGCGTGGCCGCTGTGAGACAGGTACGCGTCCCTTTACCAATGTGGCAAGACCATGGTGTGGGAGCTGGGCAACGTGGCGGGCGGCTCCAGAGTGTCGCAGCTGGTGCACCCGCGATGCGTGGCCGCTGTGAGACAGGTACGCGTCCCTTTACCAATGTGGCAAGACCATGGTGTGGGAGCTGGGCAACGTGGCGGGCGGCTCCAGAGTGTCGCAGCTGGTGCACCCGCGATGCGTGGCCGCTGTGAGACAGGTACGCGTCCCTTTACCAATGTGGCAAGACCATGGTGTGGGAGCTGGGCAACGTGGCGGGCGGCTCCAGAGTGTCGCAGCTGGTGCACCCGCGATGCGTGGCCGCTGTGAGACAGGTACGCGTCCCTTTACCAATGTGGCAAGACCATGGTGTGGGAGCTGGGCAACGTGGCGGGCGGCTCCAGAGTGTCGCAGCTGGTGCACCCGCGATGCGTGGCCGCTGTGAGACAGGTACGCGTCCCTTTACCAATGTGGCAAGACCATGGTGTGGGAGCTGGGCAACGTGGCGGGCGGCTCCAGAGTGTCGCAGCTGGTGCACCCGCGATGCGTGGCCGCTGTGAGACAGGTACGCGTCCCTTTACCAATGTGGCAAGACCATGGTGTGGGAGTTGCAGTTGTCGCAGCTGGTGCACCCGCGATGCGTGGCCGCTGTGAGACAGGTACGCGTCCCTTTACCACAACCAAATAATAAGCGTATTGTAACACTTTAAAGATCAGATGATATATTGAACCAATGATATCTTAACTTTAAAGGCAAAAATATTCTGCGTTCTCTGTAATGTGTGAAGCGCAATATCTATAGTGATTAATTTTTTTTCTCAATTATTGGTTAAGAAATAACTACTTATATTGTTTATGGTTCATTGTACGTGTAACTAACATATTTTTCAAATCTGTTTGGTATTTAAGACGGTAGTGAGGTAGTTAATTTATTTAACAGGTAACACTGTCGCGGAACGGCAAAGTGTTGTTAACGTGCTGCGACGACGGCACCATCTGGCGGTGGGACCGCGTCAACAACGGAAACACCTAGACAATATCTAATCATAACTGTAGATATTAGTGCGGCAGTTAAAGGAATGCGTTCCTGATGTTACACAAAAACAATCAATGTAAACAATAGGGTATTTTTATCACTATATTTAGGATAAAAAGAACGAGGTACACTGAAAACCAAATTAAAACTCCACAAAAATATTCAAAGTTACAGGTACTTAAATTCTTGAATTAAATTATTATTTCTTCAAGATATAGTATACCTGCGAGAGACCGGCACCTCACGTGTTGTGTAACTAGTATATGTATAGTAAATATATAAAATGAATCTCAGAAACGACACCATATTTAAGCAGGGGTGGTTTATTTTATTTATTTTTTATTTTAATAACTTTATTGCATTTAATAAAAGTAACATAGCATAAATCGATATAATAAAAAAAATTTCCTTTACAATGCTCAGACAAAGAAAAGAAAGTAAAATTACAATATACATACATCTTTGAATCATATGGTTTAGTGTTACAATTTTTGATTTGCTTATGATACAATTTCCACACTTACCACAAACTGTTAATTTATTCATTCTAGCGCTAATTTAATAATAAACAATAAATATAATTAATAATACCTAATATTAAACCAACTTATACTATTGGATAGTATAATTATAATTGTATACATGTAACAATATATGATACACAGATAAGAAAAGCGGTAGCTGGCACTTCTAGTCCTAATTTCGTGGATTATAACCTCTCAGGAACACATTCTTTCAACGGCCAGTCTTTAATACAATATTAGTTCGTAATATTTGTATTTTTACAAGGTTAATATTAATAATCGTGAAATACGACTGTAAATGAACTTATTAGAAAAATTAAGAAATAGCTTTTGCGGAACAGTAATGTCAGTACAGTGTAACTACTCAAATAAACCATAAGATATTATTTTCATTTCATATTAAATGGTTAAAGCATTTTGTGTTTTTTATTAGTAGGTACTCAAATGTATTACGTTTGTATGATGTAGGTATTTGCATTTAAATAAAAATAAATATTAAAATAAATTTACAGAACGAACAATTTTGTACATTTGTAACTAAAATAACATATGAAAGTCATAGTGTATCTCGTCACGAGGCGTTTCCGGCGGAACCAATCGCTTCTAAAAATGTTTTTTTTTTATTTTATAGAAAATCTCATGAATAGTCGGTTGAGTAGCTAAAGCGTAACAAAAACACTCGCAAACATTTAGGTTTATAAGATATATTGACTATTATTATTATATTACTATTGCTGAATCTGACTTCATTGAGGTTGATTATACAAAGCCTCTTTTTCTGGCTCACGACCACTGCATTGTACCTATAGATGTTCTATTTTATGATGACTGTTTTGCTTTGGTCCACAGCAAAGTGGATGCATTACATTATGATAAAATAACACTTTCAATCTTTACCTATTATTATATCCTTACTTGTATTTATATGTAATTTAAACAACAGCACGTTTAGTTTTAGTTTTCTCTTTTTATAACTAGATGTCGCTGTATCAATTCCATATATTTGCAAGTTTACTTTTACACGATGAAATATGTACAAAAACTAGCAGTCACTAGAACGACAGTATCTAACTTCAATATCAATACAATAATACGAACTATCTCTGTCGTGCCTTCTTTTAAAATGTGTAAAGGAAGGTGAATTTATTATAGGTATATCTCACAAGACGTTCGATCATATTCTTGCTAAAAGCAGTAATTTTAAGTGGTCTATTTGGTGACCTTAAATTGATTTAGTTTCTAAGTTAGATACAATGTTATATGTGTAATTGTTTTTTATCACAATAATAAGACTGGCTTTAGTCAAATTATTTTAGTGTTTCATTTATTCAATCCAAATCAAAAAAGTTTTATAGAAATTATTTTGTTAAAATTAAAGTCTGCTTATGCAAGACAATGGATTTATATAGGTGTAGTTTGATTCTAATTACTACGATTGGTAGAGAACTAAAACCCAAGAACTCTTTATCCTAAGCCAATGCTGACCTCCAGATAAACGACGCAATTAAATATATCATACTAATTTAAAAAAAAAACTAGAAAAGGGTGTCATCGTGTATGTATTGAACTGAAGCATTACCCTTTCGCGGCACTTCAACTAATTATCACGACACACGCGTTGCGCCGTTGAAACGCAGCTCTATAAATGTGAAATATAGTTAAGCCATCAAAACGACTAAAAAATTAATTATTCTTGAAAAACTCATTTTTGTTTACGAATGACAAAGACAGAGATAATACATAACGGTGCGTGGTTTTGGTGTCACTCGCAGTTTGGAGTTAGTGTAGTGGAGTTCGAGTCGAATATTCAGAGTAGAAATGTTGCGATTATCCACATTTGCGGAGCCTCCGCATTGTTTTGAATATTTGTATCCGCAAACATCGATGCGGATGTTGCACGAGTTGCTACAAGAAAGATAAGACGGCAATTTTTTGAAATTTTCTTTAATGTGTCGTTTTATTTTGTTTACCATAAATCAACCATTACGTCCTTACTTTCGCTTAGAAAATTAATGATATTGATAATTGTATTGTTTATTTTCTACTTCTAAGTTTACCATAACCCATATAATTTATAATAAAAATCAATTATTAGCATGGTGAGGCCCGCCGTAGCGGATGCACATCGACCTCTATTGATCTTTTGTACTCGTCCCGCCCTTACCTCCCCTATATAAGTTCAAACACCCACTCTAAGAGTTGGATGGTTGCTCTTAGGTTGGAGGCACAGTAATCTTCTGGTAGTAGATAAGCCACCCCCAGGAGATTCACAAAATGTGTTCCATGGACTCTCATATCTTCATTACAAGCCCTGCAGATAGGATCCTCAGAAATACCCATTTTGCAGAGCATAGATCTGCTTTAATGGCCAATCCATCACATTCACACAAAATGTGTTCGTTACGAATACTTACATGTGCTGAGATATTGGCTCGAGCGGGGAGGGATGTTTTCATTACAAACCCTGCATATTTACTCACACGCTTTCACATATCGATTCTTTGTTTACGATTATTCTTTTAATAAAATTAACAATCTATAGTCAATAAATCTTTCTATAACAGAAACAGTAAAGGTGCGAGTTCGTAGCAGACCGCAGGTGACGTTTCGCAACAACAATACTAGTTTGTATGAAATTAAGTTCGGGGCGGATATCACGTCGTTTCCATATAAATACATACATAGAAGTCCTACCTACATGTCGACTATGATTTCGCAGCTGCACCCTAAAAGGAAAAAGACAATAAAAAACATAAATATTATGTTAAATCTTGTTTTTATTGACCAACAAATTACGTCTACGTATCAACAAAATGAATCACAGGGGCCAAGGTGTTATCTCGTGTACACTACTCGCGTTACATTATACGCTATTCACGTGTTCTACACATTTATACACTTTGTAATACCTCAGACACGTATTATCATTTATTATGAACACAGACAATACAAAATAATTGAGCTTTAATTAACGAAAAAAAATAACTTTAAAAGGTTCTGAGAATATGATTATAATATAAACATCAACAATCATAAACATAAAAAAGTAAGTAGGTTATTTTTAGTTCATAAAATATAATGAAGAATAAAACGTAATATAAATGTTTTTTTTTAATTTTACAATACTTGGGAGTCTGTGGGGAGGTGTACATGAATAGATTATTGCGATAAATCAAAAAAATACTAAAACCAGATCGCAACGCGTAAAATCATAACAATATCGGCCCAGCCGTGCTTAAGTAACGACTACTTACATAAATCTGAAATTGATTAATAGATAATAATATACATGATTTGACATAAAATACGTATCTGAGATATTAAAAGCCTTAGGTATCATCTACTCGTACATTAAAATGGTCTATTTATAATAATCTAAACACCGATACGACCCTATAACTTATTAGCTACATAAGACAAAGTAGATACCTAACAACCAATATACACTTAAATTTAAAATGACAGCGTAATTGAATTTAGTCATTCTTTTTCATTAAATTCAGTCTTTAAAATTTTCTAATTAAACGAGCAATACAACCAATAAAGAACATTTTAAGTTTCATTTTTAATAGTCATGTTTTTTATCTTTTGATAGATATAATTATTACTTATTTAAATTTAATTAAATTCCTTTAATAAATTATTATGTGATGTGAACAATTATATAGTAATTTATATTCTTTAGCGTGTTTATAACACAAAATATACATCTAATGACTATTTTAAGTAAAATATACAGAATTAAATATTTTGTACACGAAAATAATACAAACATATTTTTTAGCATTCATATTATAAAAATACCCAAACATACAAAAGCTTTCGGACTTTAAAAAAGTTCGCGCTGCAACTCATTTAATTTAAAAAAAAATACCCTCAACACCAAGTCAAGACAAGTTGTACCAAGACAAGTCGCTCCGTAAAAAATAACATCAATTTATGTGAAATTTAAGCGGTTACAACGTGAGCACACCTTCAAGTTAATCCCATATAAATTAACATTAATTTTCTACGGTATACTCGGTACTCTGAACTCTACAAATAATAAAAATATATTTATTGGCAAGTATGTTACATATAGAATACAATTATAGTAGCAGTGACTCCCAAACTAGAATTCCCTGTGTCCTAGTGTGGGAGTCACTGCAATAAAATGCATCTACTACAATAATAAATAAATCGACTGATGTTGTAAATGCGCTGCAGTCCGACCCAGTCGGTAGCCGGTAGTTCCCAGTTTGTAGCAAAGGGCGTTTTGTCAAAACGCTTGTATGAAGAAAATTTATTTCATACGGACATTATTATCTGCGAATAAATATAAACCATCCGGATTTAGTTATACTTATTGGCAGGTATAAAAATAACAAAGATTGCTTATAGATAAGCCGATCAGATAGTGCAACTTGTGTTGAAAAGTAGTGTATTGTGTATAGTGTCATGTCATTAGATGTCAACGTCGTGCGTTCTTTGTAGGGGCGATATTATTTTTTTAAGCCGTCACACGTTGCCGCAAAAATAACACTAGTACTTTCGTGTATTGATATTTTGCGTATTACTAACATCCACTTTGCTATTTTTCGCAAATTCAGAAAAAATCAACACAAATTATCACGTTGTTTTTAACATATTTGGCGGAAAATAGAAAAATGAAATTATTATTCACTATTTAAAATGTACTTTATATCAATAGAAAGGCAGTTAATTGTCATCGGCATCGGTACGAACAGAGAAGTAATAAACCGAACAGAATCGACTAGAAGTGGCGAGTGATAATCTGTATCGTTCGCGTAACGAAGTATGTTTTATTTTAAAGAACCCCAGAATTAAGCACGCCGGTAGTTCCCTTCTGACATTCTTATTTTAGCCACCAAAACTTACGCTTTAGGTTCCCGATAAAATTACAGGCCATATGAATTAGGTTAACGACGGCAGGGTAGAGCTCTGCTTTAATGAAAGCGAGTTGTTAATAACGATTTTTTTCAATCTACTTAAGCTGAGTAGACCATCTCTTTTATCCGTCAAGTAATAACCTAGTTTTAGAAAAAATACTCAATGTCAATTTCTCGTTGTATTGAAAATGCACTTAAGGTGTGTTTGTTCCTTAAATAGTGTACTAAACTTATTTCGTTGGCAACTTGAGCGTTTTGAGTGTGTAAAATACGCCCCTTTGAAAGACATTTCGAAATAACGAAATATTTTACTTGGCTTGTTACATTGTGTCAGCAATTACGATCGGATGTTGGTTTTAAGTAGCATTGGTTCCATCCATCACTCAAAAGCTTAAGTGAGTTTGGCACCTAAAGTACAAGACGTACCTGTCTTAACTGACGTACGTGTCAAACCCGTCCAATCCCAATAACCTAGTATCATCTGCTCGACATATGTCTTTGGTAAAAACTTCCAAACGCAATACTCCTAAGCCAACTGACCGACTGCTGCCTACGACATGTCATCATTGCAGTAGTCAACCAACACTGTTTGGAGGAAAAAATTGGTTCTTCTGTGGATCTTTTCATTACTGATTGGATCACAAAGATAAACTCCATCGCCCGTTTAACATTTAATAAATTCCTGCTCAGTGCCGTAACTAGGGCAGTGCCAGCGGTATCCAGGCATAGGGCGCAGACCCTGGAGGGCGCTGAAACTACCAGACCATATAAAAATAATACCTTATTTAGAGTCGGTTACAAGTCTGTAGGGCGCAGTTACGCATGCTGGCATAGGGTTCACAACTTGTTGGTTACGGCTCTGTTCCTGCTACTTTTGAGTTTTGATAATTCAATAAGTAAAAACAGAATTGAATTATACTATAAACTTTAACAATATAAATTATATCGCGCAGGTGTAAAGAGGTGTTTATATAAAATTATAACTACTAATGCTGTGGTGTGTAGGGTTGAGGTAATTGGTGAGTTATGGAGTATGTAACATAATATAAACGGAAGATATTACGAGTATTTAGATATTAAGTCGAGGGCACTGGTCCGCCATTGTTGTAGTCGGGTGTTCTAGTAATTCATCATGCCTATATTAATTTACTTCTACATTTGTACAGCTCATTCCATAAACTCTAATTCGGACATAATGTTTTCATTATTCTCCCGTTTGCTATTGTTGTAGTTGCCCAACAACACCGGAAATAATAAATATATCAACATTATGACCAACTCATCCTAATCCTCAAAATATATTTAAATTTAGACCGCGGGCAACTTTTAGAAGTCGCGTGGGTACAGGCGAAAGCAGGGAGCGATTAAGTAATTAAAAACGAAACAGTAAAATACTATGCGCATGTGTGCATTTGTTGTAGGTATGTGGGAGTGTGTGTGCGAGAGATGGAGTGTGTGTGTGTTTGTGTACATAAGTCATTTATGCCATCGCTCCCTTCTCACCTCACGCTCGTACGTACCACGCGTGCGACAAGTTGCGCACGATTTTATATCACCGACTACTAATCAACTCAACCATACCGACATGTATACAATGGCCACTGTTTCATGTAAAAGCAATAATCCTCTAGCATGGAAGCGTGGGGCATACGCGACAAAATATTAAATGAATAATATTTCTCGGCCTGGAGGCAAAAGATATTAAAAATTAAAAATAATGTTATACAAAGCTGTTATTTCAATACATCAAGGTCAGAATTTTGCAACAGAGTGAAATAAAGTAGGTTAAAACACATTAGGACGGTAAGGAGAGGATTCTAGAACTGTTATACCCAGTGGCGTGCACATTTTGTTGTCAGAGTAAGCACAGGTTGACAAAAGCCGGACACTGTGCATTGCTTATATGTCTGTATGAAGTGCACAACACTGATTAAACTCCTAAACAATAATGGAGGAACAGTGGCTCTCTAAACCTGGCTCTGATTTCAGGGAGTTAGTTCGTTTTTTGCTCTTTTTTAATCGTAAGAAGTTCATCTCGGAATTGTTAGTAATCTGTGTTTACGTAGTCGCCAGTTAGTGATATAATCTGTGCTTGTGTACTATTCAATTTCTGTGATTTGTTTATATGCCCACAATGAATAAATAGTTTCAAAACTGCTACCCTTGTTTCTTGTAAACAAATTTTAAAATACTATATAATATATGTATATGGCTCGTAT
The DNA here is from genome assembly GCA_034621355.1 of Mycalesis mineus. Lineage (NCBI taxonomy): Eukaryota > Metazoa > Arthropoda > Insecta > Lepidoptera > Nymphalidae > Mycalesis > Mycalesis mineus. Next base: position 16,284,411 of record CM067890.1, read on the forward strand.
TTTTTTTCAAACGCTTACATTGCAAGTGTGCAATAAATCTGCAAGAATGTGATTATTACTACGTAACGAGTAGCAATGTGTGCACACTCACACAAAGTGTCAAGTTAATTATGTCAACAAGAATGTCATATTTGACTAGCAGTATGCTCTACTTCATTTTAACTCATTTTTTAAAAATGAATATGTCGTGTTGGTCCTGCACAGCAAAATTATGTTGTGATATAGGTTAATATATATATATCGGAGTATCACCATTACAAAGACTTTGTCTTCACGAACAGATATATTGCAAGTTCACAATGTTTTGATACACGAAATAGATTTTTATAATTCCTGACGTATTATAAAGATTCAGAACAGTAGTTTATTTACACCCATCTTACTTTACTCCCTAATTTAATTTAGTTCTTAAGAACACTTTTACACTGGTCCATCTCGACCAGTGTAAAAGTATATCCTCTCCGCACTCCAGACACAAACTAACTACCCAACTCCTTTATTCCCCTCAAGATGGTGTAAATACTCTACGGACTTTTGCGCCTGACTCTTTTATTGGTTGGAGTATTAAAACAAATCAATCATTCATTCATTTATCAAATCAAATTGAATTTAACTTTGTGTTAAAGTTTTAAGTAAGCACCTATCTCATATCTCTCATTAAATGATTAACAATTAGTTCTATTTCGATTACTTTCATAAAAAAAAAATTGGTTGTCTGTAAAGTCGGTTTACTGACGATAGTTGAACGTGACAATGTCTTAAAATACTATTAATTTAAATTAATAAAATAATTGATTTTGATTTTATAAATTTATATTTTAAATTTATAATAAATATATTAATTTTTAATTTAAAATTAATACATTTAATAATTATATTTAATAGACGGATGTTGAACGCTGCCGAACGCAAAGGCCGATTGACCTTCTTTGTCGCTAGTTCCGCGCTCTCGCTTGCACTTCAAGCCTTACATGGAACGCCTCAAAGCGAGGTAACGACGCATGACGTCATGTTTTTTCGTGCGTGTAGCCGGCTCTATCGAATTACAAGACGTTGTCACGTCAAAAACTCGTGACATACCAAAAATAATTACATCCACAGACAGTAACATTTCCATAAACAATGACGTCTATTACAATATTACAACAATCTATTCTAAGTCTCTAGTCTAATTCCTTCGACATATATATTAACCCATTTAAAAATATCTTAAAAACACACATACCCACAATCATCTCAGATAGGTACCTAGTATATCTATTTTTCTTTTGTTTACTTGTCTACCATACCCCTAGTGTTTTTGTAAAGCGTGTACCCATGATATCTATTATTATTTTGATTCATTACAAGTTAGTTTATGTAAACTAAGATGGAAGCGGGCTAACTTGTTAGGAGTAGCATGAAATCTACATTTCTTTAGTTTCTACACGATACCGGAACGCTAAATCGCTTGACGGCACGTCTTTTTTAGTAGGATAGTACCAATGACCAAAGCTATTTTGCTAAGCTAATTTGGAAAATCTATATTGGCAGTAACAAACCAATCAAGTGACCTTTGTAGAAAAAATAAAGTCGAGTCGGTCAACCTGAAGGAATGGGCAACAAATCATCATACGATACGTTTTTTTTACATTATAAATATAATATTGATAAAAAAATTAAGTAGAGGATCATTCCGTTGGGTCATGACACGCAGCGATACAACCTACAATAGCCCGTGTGCACCGAGCCGTTTCGAACTGTACTCCCCGCACCCTTCGGTTTCCCCTCGCGAGAAATAGTGGGGCGCGTCTTAGTGAATTGAACTATCAGTATATGTAGTTGAAAAATTTAAATTAAAAAGATGAACAAAAATGGTCTGTAAAAAGCAATGAAGCTATTGTAATTCAAATAGGTTTTTGTCGATTACGATTACATTAAGGCCTGTATGCACCAAGATTTCAGTTATGATAACCAACGGTTAACATAACTTTACTATAAATTTACAGTTCACGACAACTCGTACGCCGGTTAAAAACGCAAGCTCGGTTAAGATAACCGCCCGGTTTATGTTCTTAACCGGCGTACGGGTTGTCGAGAACAGTAAATTTATAGTAAAGTTATGTTAACCGTTGGTTATGATAACTGAAATCTTGGTGCACACAGACCTAAAGATGAAAAAAAGATCCAGCCTAATTTGCATACATTCTTCAAACATCCTCAATAGATTTCCAATTGCTAAAGAACGATGTTTAGTCTTTTTAGACAAAGAAAGGCAAGAACTTATTGTAACCCTCTTAAATATAATCCTTTCGTAAAAGTTTTGGAAAAGGCAGCTAAACCATGAAGAGAAATGCATTACCTACTTCAGAAATTTGAATTTTTGAAGTAGGAAACAGTCAATCTTTTGAAAAACTTAACAAACTACATATTACAATTTTTTTCAATTTGTAACAATTCAAATACGATTGTAAAAACTATTACAATACAATACGACAACTTGTATAAGTAGGTATATATATAATACTCAACTGTTTAAATAATTTATAGCTATTGTACATTATTCCATTTATGAGTACAATAAACGACGACAGCACTTGAAATATTTAAATTTGAATAATACGGATTTTTTCAACAATTCCCTATTTCATTACAGGTACATTACATATATAAATTATACAACGTACAATTATAGCGGTGTACATAGAGATGGCAGCTGTCAGTTTCGTGACCTGGCTGTGATAAAATCAAAGTATAAAAAATCTACTATTAAATTTAAATAAAATTCGTTTAAATTTAGTAAGTAGATTTAATTTTAATTTAGTTCATATTTGTTATTTGTATAAGTAAACAAAAACCATAAAAAATTACAAACACAAGTCATAATAACGCAAATATTACAACTCGTTTTTGTAATTTTGTTTGTAATGTAATTTGCATATCAAGTTAACGCATTGTGTTATTTTCCATTTCTACAATGATATATATCTACAAAACAATTTTTAGATTTTAAAAACTTGTAAGTTTGTTGTATTTCATCAATATGTTTTTATCCTGCTAATTTCAAAAACGTATATGTCGCACAATACAATGACCGTTTTGACGTTAAGGGCTATATGTTGGAAAACACAAGAAAAACTTACAATAAAGGCAGCCAAAATGTATCGCCGACTAACATAATATAAAATAAATATATACATTTGATAACTAAATTCAGACGGACTTAACACTAAAAATAAAATCAAAATAATTCAAACGTGAATGATGTCACAACAGGTCACAATGCGCGTACTTTTTAAAATTAATAAAGATAAAATTTTAAACGATTTTACAAGAGATTTAACTACCGACCTTTTTTGTTTAAATCGACTTGTTGTAATAGAAAATAATCCTTTCTTGTGTACCAGTTATCGTAGAAATATATTATTTTCAATTTAGAATATCTACCTTCTTTTACAATATTTTCTACACTATCCTACAAAGCTGCTGTTAACCGTTAAACATTGCCAACCGTAGGCCAGATATCTGACCTGTTTACCATGCATATATACAAAACGCTTATATAATATTTTACATAATTTTCATTTTGTCATACTAATCATTGTGCCAATAATAATTTATAATCATATAAGTTAGGGAATTTTATGTTTCATTAAAAGTGTTGAGACTTATAAATTATTAAATACATATTCCTAAATATTAGAAATAGTCATTGGAATGCACTAATGTGAAATATAAGTGTTATACTTGGTTAGATAATTAAAATATGATGATTTGAAAATCTAAAAAAAAACGCCATCTTCTTTTAATCGAATATGTCCTAAGTATCTTTTTGATTTGCAATAAAGTAATTAATGAATTATTTTTAATTCAAAAACTTTGGAGCATATCGTAAGAAACACTTACAAATGTCTAGTACCATATTGATTTTATAAAATTACTGAACTATTTGATTCAACATGTTACAATTAAGTGATATTATTTGTCTTGAAATATTATTGTGGGTTAATCTTTATTGCTTATTCGCACCACTAAACTACTTTTTATATAATAAAGAATATCGATACAAAAATGTCGTTTACAATACTCGTGTTATTATCACTACATTGGGGCGTGTTTACTTTTTAATTTTTGCGTCGCGATAAAAAGATCGTTATGACGAAGATCGTTCTGAACCTCGTAAGAAGGGATGTATTTTTAATAGTAATTTTATTTAAACTCCTGAGATTTGACAATAATAATGGTAATTTACCATTGGCTAGCTAGTTAAACTATTATTCCCAACAATAATGACTATATTTTGTTAGGAACGTAATAGTTTTGAGCTGCAAATTATCAAAACGGTCTTTATATCGCGTCGTAAATATAAAGTTTCACTAAAAATAATATTATTAATTTATCAATTTATTAATTGTTTACTATTAATATTATCACCCTAAATAGCCTAATTGTAATTTTCGGTTTTTTTTATTAGACTTCTTCAAAGATATATCAAAAATTGGAAGCCAACCGTTAAATCCTCTAAAAGTACAAACTATATCGAACAGAGGCGTGAGCTTTTTAAAGCCGTAAAAGCACTGCTTATCCTAATTAAAATTTGGCAATGCTTACCAAATGTTTATCAACACATCATCATCTATATTTCAGCATTATTTGCTTTGATCAAAAACTCAAGTATTCATACTTTTAACAGATTTAATTCCTACACTATCTCTCTACTGGATATCACAATATTTAATAGGAAATATTCGTTTTTATACAAATAACAAAGTTTAATTTTTTTCCCTACAAATATAGATAAGCGTGTAAATGAATATATTATTATCGTGTTCCTAGTGGATTCACAAATTTTCGTAACAGTTTTTCTTTGTCATAGGTTATTGACTATAGATTATTATTACTTAATTTAAATAAAATAAAAATATATTTAAAAAAACAATATTTGGTGTTGTTTGTCAAGGTAAATGAGCTTAATATTCTTTTTTAGTTCAGGAGTTTCTTTGGCTATCTTTTGACAAATCCACCATGGTACTAAGAGTATAAAAAATTGCATTGTTATCGAAAATCTAATAATTAACTAACTTGTTAAGTAGAAATTATAATAATCTCGCTCCGATAGGCCACATTTAGCATATGCCATTGAAAATAACGAATAATTTAAAAATCTCTTATTTCCGAGAAAAGGCGAAGAGTCTTATTTTTCTGGTCAGGCAATAAATATCTTAAGCATGTTTTTTGGCCAAATAAATCTATTACAAAAATTAAGCAAATCTCTAAGCTAAATTAACAAATCTAAAAGTTATGCTATCTTGTCCTACATACGAGAGTGATAGTTTACTCATAGATTTGTTGAGTTTGATTGATCTTATCATGCTTTTTCTTTATTTAAATTCATGTAAATGTAAATTCTATTTCAAAATTCGACCATATATAAATGTTATATGATATTGCTGATTATTTATTATACTATGACTGATGTACATAACATTTTAATTACTTCATATGTTTAACTGCAAAAAAACATTCTTTGTAAAGTTTATTAATTAATTCTTATTGTCCTTATCGTATAATGAACTATGAGCGAGCATAATTATACTTTGTGGAGGAGTTTATTGAATAGGCAGTTTACCGTCACATTGTACTGTGTAGTGTTTACGAAGCGAAAGACAATATCCAATGAATAGAACCGAAACACATATTGCGTTTAATTATAAACAGTACAATAGGCCTGTGTGCACCAAGATTTCGGTTATCATAACCAACAGTTAACATAAGCTAACTATAAATTTACTGCTCACGACAACCCGTACGCCGGTTAAAGACGTAAGCTCGGTTAAGATAATGTATGTCCTTAACCGGAGTACGGGTTGTCGTGAACAGTAAATTTATAGTCAGCTTTTGTTAACCGTTGGTTAAGATAACCGAAATCTTGGTGCACACAGCCTAACACAATGTATAAAATAATTTAGATATGATTTAGTCATTGGATTAATACCCGATACCCTGATAAAAAAACATTCACTCTTGCATAAATTCCCAAGAAACTGAAAATGTATGTGTAATCTATACACATAATTAAAAGCGAAATACTACTACTGTACTGGAAAAGTGAAAATTTTGCAACTGCTTAATACGACAACTATTTTAAGACAATTGCATGATTCCCAATTTTTGTCAGAAATTTGGACGTAACATTAAATCCCATAATATTTTTAGACTCTCTAGATTTATTAGATAAATATTATTTCTTTTTCGTCCCTTATAATAGGGGTTAAAGAATGAAATTGCCGTTTTATTGTAGTAGGTACTTCGAATTGACATAGAACCTTCATGGTTTAAGATTTTAAAGTGAAACTTTCTTCATACGGTACCTGTGTAGTTCTTCTTTTAAAAAATGTGCAACATTCGATTATCAACTTTCAGTTGTTTTTATTCTTCAGCTTAGACAATAAAGATGGATACTTCGAAAATTCGTGTGATTTTTGAATACGAGTTCCGACGCGGAACTAACGCGGCGGAAACAGCTCGCAATATTAATGTTGCGTTTGGAGAGGGGACTGCTAATGAACGCACTGTGCGATTTTGGTTTAAACGCTTTCGTGACGGAAACTTCGATTTGAAGAACGAATCACGTGGAAGACCGCCCACACAGGTGAATAACAATGATTTGAAAGAGATGGTGGAAGCCGATCCGAGGCAAACTACTCAGGAATTAGCGGCATGGTTTAACGTTACTTTACCAACAATATTGACTCATTTGCGTCAAATCAATAAAATAAAAAAATATGAAAAATGGGTGCCTCATGATTTGACTGATCTGCAGAAAGAAACGCGTGTTGAAACTTGCGTTGCCTTGTTGAATCGATACAGAAATGAAGGAATATTGGATCGAATTGTGACATGTGATGAAAAATTTATTCTTTACGATAATCGTAAGCGGAAAATGCAATGTCAAACGCCGCAACAGTGTCCTAAAGCAAAGCTGACCAATAAAAAGGTAATGGTAACTGTTTGGTGGTCTCAGCGTGGTGATATTCACTATAGCTTTCTCCGATCTAGTCAAGCAATAACGGCAGATGTCTACTGCGCCGAACTCCGAACAATGATAGCGAAACTAGCAGTGAAACAGCCCCGACTTATGAATCAATCTTCACCATTATTGCTCCATGATAACGCGAGACCTCATACAACCGGAGAAACCGTTTCAACTCTACAAGAACTGCAATTAGAAACCATTTATCACCCTCCATATTCGCCAAACCTTGCTCCAACGTACTACCATTTTTTTCGTGATTTGGACAATTTTCTACGTGATAAAAAGTTTTCTTCTCAGGAGGCAGTGCAAAATGTTTTCACACAGTTTGTCGAATCTAGATCACCAGAGTTCTATCGCAAAAGCATAAATGAGCTTCCTATTAGATGACAGCAATGTATAGATAATAATAGTAATTATTTTGATTAAATAAATATGTAAAATTAAAAAAAAAACGAATTTTTATTTTTCAGTACAAATCGGCAATTTCATACTTTAACCCCTGATATATTCTCATTGTCTTCCGTAAAATAATACAGTAAGTCACCTCTAAAAACAGCTTTAAAAAATCATGGGAACCGATAGTTAAAAGGCGATATGACACATGCTCAAAACAAACATAAAATAAAAAACCCTAAATGTGCCTTACTCCACTGAAATACACGGAGTTTTTTAGAAATAAGAAGGCGCATTACGACCATGGACGATGGTTAAGAGTTTGTGTTCTTGAAGATAAAAATAATTTAGTGTCGCTACCTAGCTCAGAATAAAAGACCACCATCCATACAAAATAGAAACATGTTTTGTTAGCATGCATTGGGATCTGTGATGACTAGTCACAATTTCATTACGACAATGTTCTGAATATTAATGTAAATTTCAGTTTCTTGAGAAATTATTGAAAGTCACCCCGATTGTTCGATTGCATTGAGCTACAGGTAATATAATTTTTAAATTAATACTCGGGTTATTTTCTTCTTTAACAAAATGGCGGATGTAATTTTAGAAACGTCTGCAATACCGCCTAACATTGTGCTTCTTACCGCATCTACAATTCATATTACATTGCTTAAAAGTACTTAAAATGTCATTTACGGAATACATTGAAAAAAGCCTAGGATGTGCACGATATTTCATGTATATATATAAATACAGCATCAAAAACATCACTTTCTCTTTCGGTGCCTTAGGACGAAGAAGGTGATATTTTCAACATTATAATATATTTCAATGAATACGTACCACGACAAACGGCGATTTTTTATTTTGTGCATATTTCGATCCAGTACATGGACCGTGGTCGGTCTATTCAGCGACAACATAAAAAATCGCCCGTGATCGTGGTACGTACCTGTTGAAATATAATGTCGAACAACCACGAAATTAGTTTAAAACCATTATTTTCGACATTGTCTATTACCCTACAATGTGCCCATCTTAGGCCTAAAGGTAAATTATATGAAACCTGTCAAATTAAAAAACAAAAATTAATGCAGCGCCCTAATTTTGTAAAAATAGTAATAAAATATTGTAACAAAAAAATTGCCTCATGTAACGTAAAAAAAATTCCAATACGTAAATGTAGTAAAAACAAACAGTAACAGATTCTGCTAGCAATGAAAATATTAAAGAAAAATTTAATACGGAATGGCAAGCAACATTTTATTCTCTCTAGACAGACCACTTGTCCTTGCACTTGATGGTGGCCAATACCAGCAGCAATTTTTTATTTTTTTTATTTTCGCCAAATGTCATAATGGCGGCCAGGCCACGGACACTAATCTACGAGACCCTTTTGTTTAAAATCCAGTAAAATATAATAAAAATTGGTTTTTTAACAACCAGAAAAACTTAAAACTATGCTAGTATTGAGAATATCATGCATTCGGTAAAATTTAATTAGAATCGATACTACAAAAGTGACTAGATATATTAGGGCTTTGTTTAAAAATATTGAGATCAGTTTTTTGTATAAAACAAATAATATTTACAGTATAATAAATATGGACATTCAGATCTATATTGTCAGACTATTACTGTAAATTAAATGCTAATAAACGGACCCTATTTATTTACAATTATTACAGTATCTATATAACGTCTAATGTGTTTTTAATATAAATATATTTTATTTATTGCTTCAATTATTAGTAACTAATGATTATTTTTAGTAATAATAATTTAACTACATATATTTTTGGTATTTTCCAATTATTTTTATAAAACGTCCGAATTTATCTGGGTCAGAATATCCATTACTGTCGTTTAAATGTGTGAAGTGACATAATAATATAAATTGTATACAAATAATAATATAATTTAACCCTTTTTTGCACTCTGGCATGTTTTGCCGTCTACGTTAGTATATCAATCAATCAAGGCAGTCTGTAGAAATATGCTACATTCTATAGAATTTCTGTAAAAATATAATATAAACTTGGCAAAATTTTAAACACATCTGCCTATTAATTTAGAGCGTCGCCATATTAGACTGCATTAACAAATAAAACTTAAAAAAAAGTAAAGCATGGCAACATTTTTCCCACCACGCGTATTCCATAACATGTGTTAGTAGTCAGAAGGTTTACAAGTGCTGGTAATCAAGTTTCGAAATAACACATTACTTCGTATTCCTGATCAGAAATATTCCAATCATTGGTATTCAGAAAGATACCTAGTATAGGTAATCAGAAATTTTGCGTACCAAGGCGTTGATAATGGGAATACCAAAGGGTGGTAATGAAAAGGTTTCAAAGTGTTGTTAATTCACCGGTTTTCAAGAGTTGAATAATCAGAAAAAGGTTCCGAAGTGTTGGTAATAAATTCGAAGCTTTCCTCTTAGGTTTTAATAAGGTTTTCAAATGTGCATAATTATTGGCAAATGTTGGTAATAATCAAGAAGGTTTCCAAGTGTCGGTAATCAGAAGATGTTCAAGTGTCGGTACAGTAAGTGAGAAGGCGCTTGGCGCAGCTGCGGGCAGGGCGGTCACCTGACGCGGCCGGACGGCGAGCGCAGGTGCGAGCGGATGTAGCCGGTGCGGTAGTCGACGGTGTCTCGACTGCGGCCGCCGTTCTCGGAGCCGCGTTGGCGCCGCCGGCTCCATCTAGCGGACGACGAAATGGAACTTATACTTATCTGTATAACATTTTATGATCCTATCAATATTAGTCGTTGACAATTTTGACGGGACTTATTTCTAAGTTTCTTCCACAATTTTAAATTGATGTTTTAAAATATTTAACTCGAGTTTGATTTATTTTGACTTTATATAAAATAGTTCATTCATATATTACTGGACCCATCTATTTTATTTTATATATTTATTTTTTTATTTATTCATTATTTAAAGTATACATCAATTTTCTTCTTATATGCATTAGCATTAGAAACCACTTAGGTTTGAGAAATATGCTAACAAATAGTAGTATCTAGGCATTCTACAAGGGCAGTTGTCAGCAGAAAAAGCTAAAATAATTAAATTAAACTAAATAATAATTAATAGAAACTTTTTAAGTCACATTAGATGTGACTGAAAAAGCGAGTCTTTAGTTTTGTTTTGATGTTGCGAGGGTTAATGTGGTCCTGCACATCAATAGGTAATTCATTAAGAAGGCGAGGAACTAGGTAAGCATTCGTACGCTCGCCGTTCCTATTGGGCGCTCGCGTAATGCACAACCGATTCTGAGAGACAGCCCGCGTAAATACAGAGTGTTGTACTTTTTTCCAATATATATCATTAAAAAAGTTTTCTTTTAAAATCAAATATTTGACTTGTAGCTGTAAGGGTAAAATTTTAGTAATATAGTAGGTATATATGTTATATAAGTTGTTTTTATGATCGACGATATTTATAGTTAGTCGAAAAAGTCACCTCAGCAGTCTCATGATGTAGTCGGGCCAGTTGTCGGGGAACATGACGAGGAAGAAGCCTACGGTGATCAGTATGATGCCGGCCAGCTTCATCCCTTCGAACTCCACCCCGTACAGGATCACGTCCAGAGCTGGTCAAAAAAATGATTGTGCTATTATAAACTATTTGCTAAACCTATGATGTGGACAACTTCTGTCCTTGTCATATATTATTTATTTTACCTATATTATATATATTGTATTTATTCCTGCCCTTGTCATATATTATTTATTTTACCTATATTATATATATTGTATATATATCGAAAGATTTTAAACGAGAGATAAATTGTATTATTTTACGCCCAAATTTATCAATTTGCGACGTCTCGTGGTAAATGTATAAACTAACGGATATCCATTCGTAAGTTTCTAAACGTCTCAACTAATCACAGAAGAGCTTTTAATTTTACACTTCTTAAAAATACAGTTTATCAAATTACGAAAATGTGGGCGTCAAATAATACATACAATTTATCTGTCGTTTAGAAACCTACGAAAGTTTTCTAGGAAATTTATAAGTTTGCGGTTCTCGCTATTTTCCGGTGACATATATTGTTGCATAATTAGTTTAGCTAATAATCTTCTTCACTCCTTCTGCAACTTGACCTTCAAGACTATAATTATTATTATATTAGCGACGGTTCGCACTCTCCATGCATATCAGAGCACACACGTCGCTATAATATTAATATTACTAGCTGAAACGTTGTTTTGCATTAAAATTAAAAAAAAATTAGATGAAAATTATATAGTAGCCGATTCTCAGACCTGCTGAATATGCATACAAAATTTGGTAAAAATCGGTAAAGCCGTTTCGGAGGAGTACGGTAACTAACATTGTGACAGGGAAATTTTATATATTAGATAAAGAGGTAGCGTTTGTGAGTTTGTGACGTTGTAAGGGGTAATCTCTGGATTTACTGAATCAATTTTAAAAATTATTTCACCAATACAATACAACGTTATTGTGGAGTGTCATAGGCTATAAAAAATTCCGAAATTATTTACGCATCTTTACTCAAATTTGAATTATGTAAAAAAATTGTTTTTAGTTTATAACTAATTATTATTTGTGAACTTTTTATTTAGATATATATAATACTTACTACCAGATATAGGAACAGCGGTGATGAGGCCAAGAGACACAAATATATTGTACGTCATGAGGTTGCCGAACTGGAAAACCAAGTGGAAAACTGCAACAAACAAAAAAAAATTGTACAAAATACACATCTTATAATTCCATACTACAGTGGAAACAGCAGATCTCTTTTCTAAGGATTAGTGATTATACATAATAGGTTGGGGAGAAAATCTTTTCGCTTTATAGTGTGTATGAACTTGTAATAAAATCTCTTTGGCCATACTATTTGTATGGGGCTGATTTTGGTATCATTGGAAGTTTAAATTTTAAAGAACATAATTCCAAATTCAGCTTAGGAAAATATGTGATTTTCATTTGTTTTTCATACTGTCAAGATGAATGAATGTAATGAGGAAATTTGATAGCTTTTAAAATTTTTATAAAATTCTACAAAAAAGATGTTTTTGGACCTAGTGCAGTGTGTGAGAGTAGCATTAATTTGGTTTAAGTGTTTTCCTCAAAATTTTGATGTCAAAGATGCAGGTCGCTCCGGTCGCCTAGTTACGGATAAAATGGATGCTTTTTTATAAAAAGTGGAGATCGGCATCTTAGTAGTTACGGCGTAGCTGACGACTGGGAATTGACTACAAGACAGTTTTGGCGCATTTGAAAAAAACTGGCTACACAAAAAAGCTCGATATTTGGGTACCTCACGAGCTCACTGAAAGAAACCTAATGAACCGTGTACTCGATTGTGATTCTTTATTACGACGGAATGACACCGAACCGTTTTTGAAGAAACTGATAACTTGTGATCACATACGACAAGAACGTGCGAAAAAGGTCGTGGTAAAGGTCGATCAGGCTTCACAGACTGCGGCGAAGCCCGGGTTAACTCGCAACAAGGTGATGCTGTGTGTATTACTATTCAATTTTAAACTCTACTGCGAACAACTGATAAGATCAAAAGCAAGAAGTTTAAAGAAAGGGACTGGAATGAATCAATAGAAGGGGTGTGGTTTTTCATCATCAGGAGTTTGACTGGGAGGTGTTAATGCATCCACCGTATAGTCCAGACCTTGCATCTTCAGATTTCCACCTGTTACAATCTCTCCAGAATTCTTTTGGCAGTGTCAGGTTAACCTGATGTGAGGTGATGTTAACATCACACGAGGACTGCCAAATCACTTTTCGCGGTATTTTGATCAGAAGTCCCAAAATTTCTATAGCAATGGGATCATGTCCCTAACCTACAAGATGGCAAAAAGTTATTAAACAAAATGGTACCTACACACTTCAGTTAAATATAAATAAACTATATTAAAACATATTTTGTATTTTCTTAAAAACTGAGAAGAAACTTTTTCCCAACCTTTTATATGACATAACACGTCAAAAAAGCTATAATATGGCTGGATTAACCATAATTTGGAAGCATTCACTAGTTTACTAATATCCTATAAAAGATGTAGGCTATATACATTATATTTATATATTTTATAATCATTTCATTAGATATATTCATATTTATATATTTACCAAATTCATTCACACTTACATTACATACCAACATAATTCCACTCACAAATTATTATATACGCATTTCGCATTCAAAACTTAATTCACGCGCATACTCGATTGCTATCGGTAGTATGCCGCGCTGACCAAGTTTACGGCACGCGCGCCTGCCTACGTCACACGCTCACTGCAGCCGACAGTCGTACGCTTGCACTCGACGCGTCTAGCTTATATTTTATTCTTCGCATACCGCTCTACCAAAATTTGTGAATACAAGTTATGTAATATCGCAATTAAAGTCTTTACTTGGTGTTTGACATTATTCTCTATTCATAAACTTTATAATAGTGCCCATAAGATCTATAAATATACCTACAGTTCTAACATAGTTTCAACTCTTAAGTTAATTCTTAAAACTAGTATAACGGTGTCACCGCAATCTTAGTACGCTCGGAATTTGTCTAGGTCTAGAGCATCGTGACCTATTTTCCTACAAAATCTCTTTTGTTTGGAAGTGGAAACCCGACGCATTTATTTTGCATGTGCGAAACCTAGGCAGACCTTTCTAACAATGTAAATGTTTTGCGTCATATATATTTTAATAATATCGACCAAACAAATGAACTAACTAAAAATGTGGTTAGTTTATATGTAGAAGTGGATAAGGCATAGCCAGCAAATCCTCTATAACCTCCTCAATTTATTAACTAGAACTAAATGATATACCATATTAGAACGGGTATCCAAAACTATTCTAATAGGATCATCAGAAGCCATCACGTGCAGAGACGGCAATGAGTATTGACGCGTTCTAAAGAGATTCTTAAGCCTACCCGTGTGTGTCAAAGGTTCCGGGGCCTACTCGAAGATTATGTCTCTGCCATATGATGTTCCAGGCACCCGCAGGATCCATAGAATGCTAAAATATTTGCCTAATACTTTACAAAACGGGAATAAAATTGTTATTAACTTTCTTAGTGGTTCAAAAATAGCTTTATATTTTTAACAAAAAAGCCTCCTAGAAGAACAGCGCGCGCTGGCCCGTGTTCACCTCGCCCATCACTTTTCACTTAAAGAAGCCATGCTCACTCACCGAGCAGTGCAACACTGGCGAGCAGCAGCGGTATCCACGGCATGTTGTGCGCGGGCAGCTGCTCGGAGCCCGTGAGGTAGAGCGCCAGGCACACCGGCCACAGCAGCGTCGCGTTCACCACGCCCAGGATCGAGAAGAACAGCGCGCGCTGGCCCGTGTTCACCTCGCCCATCACTTTTCACTTAAAGAAACAATGCTCACTCACCGAGCAGTGCAACACTGGCGAGCAGCAGCGGTATCCACGGCATGTTGTGCGCGGGCAGCTGCTCGGAGCCCGTGAGGTAGAGCGCCAGGCACACCGGCCACAGCAGCGTCGCGTTCACCACGCCCAGGATCGAGAAGAACAGCGCGCGCTGGCCCGTGTTCACCTCGCCCATCACTTTTCACTTAAAGAAACAATGCTCACTCACCGAGCAGTGCAACACTGGCGAGCAGCAGCGGTATCCACGGCATGTTGTGCGCGGGCAGCTGCTCGGAGCCCGTGAGGTAGAGCGCCAGGCACACCGGCCACAGCAGCGTCGCGTTCACCACGCCCAGGATCGAGAAGAACAGCGCGCGCTGGCCCGTGTTCACCTCGCCCATCACTTTTCACTTAAAGAAACAATGCTCACTCACCGAGCAGTGCAACACTGGCGAGCAGCAGCGGTATCCACGGCATGTTGTGCGCGGGCAGCTTCTCGGAGCCCGTGAGGTAGAGCGCCAGGCACACCGGCCACAGCAGCGTCGCGTTCACCACGCCCAGGATCGAGAAGAACAGCGCGCGCTGGCCCGTGTTCACCTCGCCCATCACTTTTCACTTAAAGAAACAATGCTCACTCACCGAGCAGTGCAACACTGGCGAGCAGCAGCGGTATCCACGGCATGTTGTGCGCGGGCAGCTTCTCGGAGCCCGTGAGGTAGAGCGCCAGGCACACCGGCCACAGCAGCGTCGCGTTCACCACGCCCAGGATCGAGAAGAACAGCGCGCGCTGGCCCGTGTTCACCTCGCCCATCACTTTTCACTTAAAGAAACAATGCTCACTCACCGAGCAGTGCAACACTGGCGAGCAGCAGCGGTATCCACGGCATGTTGTGCGCGGGCAGCTTCTCGGAGCCCGTGAGGTAGAGCGCCAGGCACACCGGCCACAGCAGCGTCGCGTTCACCACGCCCAGGATCGAGAAGAACAGCGCGCGCTGGCCCGTGTTCACCTCGCCCATCACTTTTCACTTAAAGAAACAATGCTCACTCACCGAGCAGTGCAACACTGGCGAGCAGCAGCGGTATCCACGGCATGTTGTGCGCGGGCAGCTGCTCGGAGCCCGTGAGGTAGAGCGCCAGGCACACCGGCCACAGCAGCGTCGCGTTCACCACGCCCAGGATCGAGAAGAACAGCGCGCGCTGGCCCGTGTTCACCTCGCCCATCACTTTTCACTTAAAGAAACAATGCTCACTCACCGAGCAGTGCAACACTGGCGAGCAGCAGCGGTATCCACGGCATGTTGTGCGCGGGCAGCTGCTCGGAGCCCGTGAGGTAGAGCGCCAGGCACACCGGCCACAGCAGCGTCGCGTTCACCACGCCCAGGATCGAGAAGAACAGCGCGCGCTGGCCCGTGTTCACCTCGCCCATCACTTTTCTAAATAGCACCTGAGGCAATAGAAAATGAATGCTTTTTAGTCGACTTCAAAAAGGTAGGAAGAAGGAATTAGAATGCGTCGAAATCTATTATTGTTTTTTTAAGTAATCGATTAATCAGGAAAGATGATTACTCCTAGACGTCTGGACCAGTTAAGTTTTTTTTTGTTCACATTCCTACAAACTTATGTCTGTACTAATATTATAAAGAGGAAGAGTTTGTGACGTTGTAAGGGGTAACCTCTGGATTTACTGAACCAATTTTCAAAATTGTATCACCAAAAGAAAGCTACGTTATTGTGGAGTGTCATAGGCTAAAAAAATTCCAAAATTAATTACTTAAATATGAAAAAATTGCTTAAAACTATTGAGGATAGAACAAAACAATGTACTACAATATTAAAGAACGTATCAAAATCTGTAAAAAAGTCTGCGAAAGCAAATGCCTATCTACTATGGATAACTCAGAATAACTGTTTTTACAGTTAAAATTGTGGATTAAAAATAATTAATTTTTGTGAAGCTTATTTAGCTTATTTGGTATTAATCTATATCTTTATAAATGTGTTTGTTAGAACGAAATTTAATGTAGAATACTTGTGCCCCTTACTCTATACAGTTTAAACAAAAAACTTCAAAGATATTAGCAAAATAAAAACGTGCGTGGCGATATAGTTTATTTATTAGTGAAAACCTCTTAGGTATCCTTTTAATTTCAAAGACAGACTTTCATATAAAGTGTGCTCTTTCCCCGCTACCCCTCTCAATTTATTTTTTTTATATATTATAAGTTTCCCGAGAAGCAATATTTAGAAATTTTGTAATATCTCCGAAACTATAAACTAATTAACATACTGTAAAAGGCAAATCTTATCTCAATAATATCCTTGTGATTATTAAATAATTTATTTTGATAAGGATTTAAGTTTAGTTGTATAAATAGTGACGTAAACTTAAGCATATGAATTAAATGATTTATTACAGAGTCGCACTTTTTAGAAATTTTGTAATATCTGCTAAACTATATATAATTAACATACTGTAAAGGGCAAATCTTATCTCTATAATATCCTTGTGATTATTAAATAATTTATTTTGACAAGGATAAATAATGACATAAACGTAAGCATACGAATTAAATGATTTTTTAAAACACAAAAAGTTATATATCTGCCAAAATATAAAAGATAGATATATGCTATCGCGGACTTTTTTGTAGAACTCTTTAAGATGCATAAAGTTTTCATACAATGTTTTCAATTATATCCAAAATCTAAGGCAGCGTACGCGCATTAAGCTAAATTTAACAAATTTCACGGTCCGAGTCGCGCGACAAAAACTGTGATAACTCGGGTAATATATACAATACAAACATAAAATATAGCCTATAACACTCACCGATAACGTAGCATTTTACTGGTGAAAGAATTTTTAAAATCGGATCAGTGGTTCCGAAGATTAGCCCCGACAGAACTTTATTTACAAACTTACAAACTTTAGCTCTTTATAATATTAGTATAGATATAGTTACGTTTATTTCTTTAATTTCTTAACAACTTTGTTTTGCTGTTCTACTAAATTTGCTAATTTCTTCAATCTACGTATATCAACGGTTTTATTAATATTTCTAATAAGGACCACCGTTTGATTATTTGAAATAATCGCATTATTCTGATGAAATAACGTCAGAATGCCTTAAACAAAATCTCAACAATCTAGACATATATCTCAGACAAGAGCGGCCACTGTACGCCAAATAGAGAGACTTGCGAATGAAAGATAATATAGATGCGAGAGAGACCAAAAGGTTTCAGCGACTGACTAACCACAGACAGAATATGTCGGACATACGTAATAAGGAATCTAGCACCGAACGTTCGCAGCGGCTTGCCAGCCAAAGAGCTATTACCTCTACAGGACGTGTGAGAGAGAGAGTCCAGCACTGAAAGATCTCAGCGAATGGCTAACCACAGACGAAAATGTCGAACATACGTGATAGGGAGTCTAGCAACAAACGTTCGCAGCTTCTTGCCATAAAAAAGCTAGACTTGCTACCATCATCATAATTTTTATTTAGTATTATATAAGTTTCTATATAATACATACATAAGGTTCTCCCTCAAGTATTACATGGTACAAACGGGTCGAGACAAATATATTTCTAACGCGGAACGGATTCCGCGGGCACTGCTAGTAGTCCATAATTTTAAAAGATATTAAGACATGCCAAATGTGACTTATTGGAACACGATTACTTATAGATAGATTATTTGATAAAGTAAGCTACTATATTTTCCCAGTGTCTCTATAGATGGCGCTGTGGTAAAGTAACAACTACTATATTTTCCTAGTGTCTCGATATGGTCTCGATAGATGGCGCTGTGATAATATTGACTTTAACACACGCGTGTGTTAATGTCAATATGTGTTCTCACAAAAAGTATAATTTTCTTTTTTTAAATTCGCGTTAATATACAAGAATATGGACAAAAATGATCTTTTAAATTTTTGAAATTCGAATGGTTTCGTTCGAATCAGGAATATATTTAGATTCTTGCTCAAAAACGCTGTCATTTTATCGTTTCACAGCGGTACTAAAATAGCACTTCCAGCTTAGGGATTAAAGTAATTATATTTTTTGTCTCTTACGTTTATTAGAATAATCATACTAAATTAACCCCTAAGCTCAGCGTCTACGTCATTCGTATTTCATTTATTAAAAAATTTATTCTAAGTCACTCATTTTTTATTTTCTTCTAAGACACTTTTATTAATTATTAATGTTCACAACACTAAATGTACATAGTGAACAAGGGAACAACGCTGGAAGCTGCACCTCAGTTTTAATTCTCGTGTATTCTACTTATTTTCTTTTATAAATAAAGTTTTTTATTATTATATTAGTCGTCTGTCTAAGTTTTTGTACAGATACAAAGAAAGCAAAAGCCAAGAGTATTTCGTCTACAATTTCAAAGTTTATAGACTAACTTATCAGACGATCGGAATCGCCGCCGATATAAATAAATTCTGTCGTATTTTATTACACGACGTTATCGCAACGCTAAACGTGTCCCGAACAACCCCGCGCGACAACACCGTGCCCCAAATGCGACATAACACGCGATTGCTGGTACCTTACAATCGTGTTCAATCCATGGGTACTCTATAAACATTCCTTCTTTTTACTGTTACACAGCAAAGCACATTAGTTTAACCAGGCGCTTTGAAATTACGAATATATCTTCATAAACAACGGTTTTTTTAATTCTTTCCAAACACACGCACCGCATCTTCATTTAGAGTTACAGTATCGGAAAATTACTTAAGTTCTTCATACAGCTTCCTGGACCACTGTTTTCTTACTATGAAATTCATACATAGTTCATAGCGGAATTCCGCCTGCCTGTCAAATATGATACAGCTAAAATGATGCACACATCTCGTCTAAGAAATAACAACGTGTCCTAACTAAAAAGCGTCGTCTCTATCTTACGTTGCATTGGGTGCCTTCGCCCCAAAGAGAGAGAGAAAGAGTAACGCAGGAGAGAGATATTTTTGATTGCGTGTTATTGGACGACGTTTCTCATTTCTCATTTGACATATATTATCTCTACGGTGCGAGTCTACGGCCTCAGGCTCTCAGGGTACTCATGCAACTACAAGTTTACAAGTATACGAAAGTTTAAATAAGTTTTAAGGGACTTTTTATTATATAATCCAGCGTTTAATACGCTACGCCCTTGAATGCATGTAACTCACGCACTAGTTCATGTTGCCTGGTCGCGTGTTCACTACGACACGAGCTTTGCTAACCTTAACAAAAACTTCAATAATTATAGCTCATTATGTAACTCTATTAAAGCAAGCGGCGAAAACTACCTATTCCAAACTGTGTACATCACAAGCACCTTTACAACTTAGGTCAAATGGTTACACAGGAATATATTTTTAAGAAAAATGCGGCAGTTTAAGAGAACACGCAGACAAAGAACAAACATTTTTATTTTTATCTTTCTATTAAAAAAAGAATTATCAAAATTGGACAACTCTGTAAAAAGTTATGCGTGGTAATACATATATTAAAAAAATATATATATATATACGTGTCGAATTGAGAACCTCCTCCGTTTCTTTTCGTTGGTTAATAAAAGTTAAGAATTTAAATTTAAAGTTTGTAACTTTAGTTGGTACTTAAGCCGCACAGCGTGTTTGGCAACCCCAAACGTGTAGTTTCCAATTTTAACGAGTTTCCGACATTTCAATGATCACTTTTTCAGCGATTTCTGTATGAGCGGACACTTAAATTTATAATCATAAAACATTTCTGGGCACAGGAATCTTTAAAGAGGATTTGAACGCTGCTTGGCGCTGCTTGCTGTCCACGTGCCTACGTCAGCAGCGCTATCCTCGTGTCGCACAAGATGGTTGTCACTGTCTGATATTGACTTAGTGTACCTACCTGCTTTAATTATAGCAAATTACCTTAAATATAGCAAAGCCGGCGGCGGCGCACGCGGCGAGCACCACCCCGCCCAGCGTGGAGCTGCCCGTGATGCCGTCCATGTACGCCAGCAGCGCTATGCCCGTGTCGCACAAGATGGCTGCCACTATCTGGGGACATATGCATTCGTTAATATCATAATAATGTGCGACATCATTTCAACTTGGCGATTATAGAGTGAGCCCCCGTTACAGTAGAGTTTCTCCAATGCAGGTTGACGAACTTAGGAGTTAAGGATTATGACTAGCACTTTACGTACCTGTTCTCTAAAGCATTATTCTCGTTCATATATCGACTTCAAAGCGACAGTCTGATTACTCTACCTCAGTGCACAAGTGTTGCTGTTTTGCGTAAATAATTTTTTTTTTATTGACTAGAAGTTGGATCTTGACTCATGATGCAGTCTAAGATGGAAGCGGGCTAAAGTGTTCGTAGTGGGACGAAAATCCACACCCCTTTCGGTTTCTACACGACATCGTACCGGAACGCTAAAATCGCTTGGCGATACGTCTTTGTCGGTAGGGTGGTAACTAGCCACGGCGAAAGCCTCCCACCAGCCAGACCAAGACAAATTAAGAAAAATCTCAATCTGCCCCGTCGGGAATCGAACCCAGGACCTCCGTCTTAAAAATCCACCGCGCATACCACGCCGCCACGGAGGTCGTCAAAAACATCCCCGATGCTTACGACATCCACACATGAAAAGTGGATACCAACAACGCGCATCGATGCGTCAGGATTAATTCACTCAGCCCTCCAACGTGTCGGGACGAACGCCCCTGTAAACCGAGACCTAAGTCTCAGTCACAGAAAACATTTTCATCCCATCTTCATA
The DNA here is from genome assembly GCA_034621355.1 of Mycalesis mineus. Lineage (NCBI taxonomy): Eukaryota > Metazoa > Arthropoda > Insecta > Lepidoptera > Nymphalidae > Mycalesis > Mycalesis mineus. The sequence goes on from CM067890.1 coordinate 16,305,980, forward strand.
CAATCCTCGGGCCCGATTATTGCAGAGCTTTTGCGATTTCAGTGACACTGCTGCGTTCCCAACAACTTACAGACACTAAGGCAAAATAAACAAATAATTAGTGAAAAAAAGTCTCACCCTAACACCCACAAACTGCTCATGCAATATGACCCAAGACAGCAGGTAGACGCACGAGACGTTGGTCGCGAACAGAGCCACCACATCCGTGGACAGCAGGATCCTCAGCGAGTACGTGTACATGTAGATGGTCACCACCCACAGCAGGCAGAACAGGCCGCAGCGGCTCAGGAAGCGGGCTGCAGGAATAACGCATCAGACATTAGCACCGGCACCCGTCCTATACAGTCCTGCCTCATGCGGTTAGTAGCTCCTATAAAAATACGCTGTTTACGCGCAGAGGGTGGGCATTCGCATGCTGGCCATGCGTTGACTGCATTTTATTACTAACAGGCCCTGAGGGATGAGAGCACATAAACACAGGATTTTTACGCAAAAGCGCTCAGAGCTTGCAAGCCTTGCATTGAGTGCATAATACAAAGGCATGGCTCCTGCATGGATGTGAGGATGAAGCATACATGAATTTGTGTGCCACTATTCTTTGTATGCACTTTTCTGAACATAACATGTCAAATCTCCATGGGTAACCGAATGGCGGTGATGATGATTCGATTACCGCCTGAATTTGTAAACCACACGATATCTTTTCTTTGAAATCAAGACATTTACTCTTTGACCATGCGAGGTAAACTGGTTGGCTACACGATATTTACTACAACACGATACTACAACTACAATAGAAGCCCAATGCACAAGATTAGTGCTGTGTGGTTCTATTATGCTATACCCCTTATTTGTCTGAATATACCAATACAAATAAACTAAAGAGTTTTTTTTTTGTTTGTTTAAACACAATTATCTATAAAATTACAAATCTGTTTGGATATTTTTTTCTGAATATCACAGCCCCGAATTAATTTAATTAAATTACCAGAAATTAATATTTATATAATGGGTGTATATTATAAGTACTTATGTATAATAGATATAAAAATATTCATCAACTATCATACTACCCATAACACAAGCTAACTATGCTTACTTTGGGGCTATATAACGATGTGTGTATTGTCCTATAATATTTATTTATTTATATTGTATCATAGAAGTAGAAAAAACTCTAATTTTTAAAATTCTTGTGTCTGTTTCTTCTCTATGATCTCCATACCTGCTTATTAGATGTTTACTAGGTTTTTACTTATAAATTGAGCTAGAACTTCAAGCATCTTCTTAGTGCTAATGAACTAGGACCAATAGAAACAAGTACAAAACTTACTCATAGCCTGTCCTTAGTAATATACATATGTAAAACTAGCTGACACCTGAGACAATCCTCGAGAACTACTTACAAAAAGTAGCCTGTGTCTCAGGCTCTAGACTATGTCTGTACCAAATTTTATTAAAATCAGTTCAGAAGTTTAGGTGTGATTGAGTAACAAACAGACAGAGTTACTTTCACATTTATAAATATAACTAGAGGTTGCGGTTTCATTGTGTAGTTCCCGTTAAGATTTTGGTAAAAAAGTATCCTAGAGAGACGAATATCTTAGCATTCCATGGATTCACCGTGCGGGTGCCGGGTCCATCTCGTGGCTGAGAGAAAAACTCCGAACAGAGCCCGAGACTTGTGACACGGGTGTAGGTTTAAGGGTACCCTTAGTGACGCGCGTCAACACTCACCTCCTCTGTTCAAGTTATTCTCCCTGCCCTGCCAAATTCGGAAGGACCCTACTAGAGCAGCTTTGGACACTCGTTCCAATATGGAGCTTACTGCACTTCTAGTAAGGCCAATGTTTTTTAGCAGGTTGTAGAGAGACTTCGCTGGTATACCCTTGCACCCACTTCTACCACGTATAAACTAACCACATAGCCATTTTTGGTTAGTTCATTAGTAAGGTCACAATATTTATTCACTTTGAATACATGGTCTTTAGGGATGTTTGTTTCCCACGGCACTGTAAGCTCAACAAGTACTATACGTTTTATTTGTTTGGAAAAAAGACACAAATCAAACATGTAGTACTTGTTGAGCTTACAGTGCTGTTATATTCTGATGTATGCCGTGTTATTCTGATGTATATGCTGTATTATTGTAAAGTTTCATCCAAATCCATTCAGTACTTTTAGCATGCAAGAGTAACAAACATCCTATACTTACAAACTTTACATTTTTAAACTATTAATAGGATTTCCTTACCAAAAGTAAATCCCTTGTCCTTGAAGTCTGTGAAGGCATCGGCAACTATAGTGTTTGCTGATTTGCACTTCTTGTGTATGAGCATGATAATTAGATACAGAGGGTAGAAAAATATGAGCCAGTTGGTACAGAACCATGCGGTGAAGAACGGTGCATTGTAGTGGTGCTGAAACAACACATATTTATTTCACTCTCATACATTTATGCTAGTTAAAAACAACAGCTTCAGAGCATAGATTCCTCAATGCTCAAACATTGAGGAATCTAATTTGATTTTTGCCAACAATACCAACAATACAATAAAAATAAAATAATTCAAATGAGATCCCTCAATGTCTGAGAGGCCAACAATACGGACACACAAAAAACAACTGCAGTCATTCATATGTGTTAAATGTATTGGTAATGTTAAAAAAATTCATTTATTTATTTGTGTTAAGCAAGTGTTTGCTCAAATTAAACAGATGGTAATAATTTATTTAGTTTTTTACTATGTGATAAAATAGATTAAAATATATGGGATGAACATATAATTAATTTTTCTACTTTGTATAATATTGTAATTATATTATTAAGTCTTTTGGACAATTGACAAAGATGTAGTATGGATAATACTCACATGTGTGCGAATCCTAGAAGTAAAATTATTATTTAAATTAGACTCTGTACTAGTTGAGCTGTCAGTCTGGAGATACATGTGCTTGATGCAGTGTGTCACTGTCACCCACGCCGCTACTATGGTGGCAGTGACGCACAGGCCATAGTACATCTGCAAAATTTTTTATTTTTAATTCATTACAATTTAGTCCTTGACAGCAATCACACTTGATGGTAAGTAATGATGTTATCTAAGATGGAAGAAGCCTACTTTGTTAGGAATCCACGCCCCTTTAGGTTTTGAGACAATATCTATGAATGCTAAATCGCTTGGCATCTTTGTTTGTACAATGGTACCTATAATAATAATAATAATAAAAAGCCTTTATTTAACAATCTTAAATTAATTTTACAATAATTGTTACATGATTTTTTGACACCGGTACGCGGAAGATTGTCTTGCTAATTTCTAGCATAGGCCTCCCCTAGAGCTTGCCATACTGCACGGTTATGTGTTTGTCTCGTCCAAGTAATGCCTGCCAATTTTGTAACATCATCCTCCCATCTTCGACGCTGTCTGCCTTTCTTTCTTTTGTGCTGTCTTGGGCACCATACTGTTATGTCCCTTGACCATTTTTCTTTTTTACCTCTAATCATATGGCCTGCCCATCTCCATTTCAGCTTTTTAATACAGAACGTAATATCAATTAATTTTGTTTGGTTTCTTATATTGCATAGTTTAATTTTGTCTTTTAATTTTATGTTAAGTAAACTACGTTCCATATTGTGCTGGCAGGTTTCGAGTTTTTGTATATTCTGGCTTGTTAAACTCCATGTTTGGCATCCGTAGGTCATGACAGGTAATATGCAGGAGTTAAATGTTTTCTTTTTTACTTCGAGTGGCACATGAGGGTTTTTCATTATCTCTTTCAGAGACCAGAACCTCTTCCATGCCAGGCTTATTCTGTTATTAACTTCTTTATGTGTCAGGTCTTTAGAAGATATGATTTGTCCAAGATAAGTGTAGTCCTCCACATATGCAATTGAAGTACCATTGACAGTTATTGGGATGTTTGTAACATTTGACATCACTTTCGTTTTTTCAGCATTCATTGATAATCCTACTTTCTCACTCTCATTCACAAGCTCTTCTAGCATAACTTGTAAGTTACTTGGGTTATCAGAGATAAGTATTAGATCGTCTGCAAACCTAAGGTGGTTTAGTTTTACTCCGTTTATTTCCAAACCATAACCATCCCACTCAAGACGTCTAAACACCTGCTCAAGGACTGCGGAGAATAGCTTAGGAGACAATGGATCACCTTGTCTGACTCCTCTTCTTATTGGAAAGTATTCTCCTTCTTTTTCTGTTTTTATTCTTGCTTTCATGTTCTTATATATATTTATAATAATGCGTATATATTTTTTATTCACTCCTTGCTTTTCCAGAGTTTCCCATATTTTTACATGTTTTAATGAATCAAATGCCTTGTTGTAATCTACGAATGCCAAATAGTAGCTAATGCGATATTCGTTACATTTCTGAATCACTTGCTTTATAGTGTGTATGTGATCGAGTGTCGAGAAGTCGCTCCGAAATCCTGCTTGTTCTTTGGGCTGATTTTCATCCAAGGTTCTTGTTAAACGGTCTAATAGGATCTTTGAAAAAATTTTGTACACATTTGACATTAAGCTGATGGGTCTATAATTGACTATATCATCCTTTCTTCCCTTTTTATGAAGTAGTATTATAGTTGACAGGGTCCACTGTTGAGGTATGTACTCCGTGTGCAAAATTTCATTAAATATATCTGTTATAGCATTTACTGTTACTTCAGATGTTCCTGTTAGCAGTTCGTTTGATATGTTGTCTTCCCCTGGCGCTTTTCCTGTTTTCTGTGATTTGATAGCTTTTATAACTTCTTCTTTTAGTATACCCGGAACCTGTTCCTCATCCGCTATGTTATAATCAAATTGTTGACTGTGGACTACTGTAGCATTGTCGGAGTATAGTTGTTGGTAGTAGCTTGTTGCTACTTTCAGTATATCAATCCTGTTTAAATTGTTTTTCTTGGTTTTATAGTGTTGCATACTGCCAATCCAGTTTGTATTGTCTCTAAGTAAATTCTGTGCTTTTTTTATCCCGCCTGATTTTTCAATGTAGTGAATAAGTGTGTTGGTTCTAATTCTCTCTCTGTGTTTGCGTATGCTTAGAGTAATTTCTTTGCTCAGTTTGGCAATGACATGTTTTTTAGATTTCCTGTCCTTAAACAACGATTGTCTTTGCTGTATTAGGTTTCTTGCTTCTTGTCCTAGTTTGTCTTTTATCACTTTATTTATTCTAGATTTACTTTCTATGTCCTTTAATTCCTTTTCTAGCATATCGTACTTGTCTTGGATGTCACTGCAATTTTTTACATTTTCCAAATTTTTGTGTAAAAATTCCAAAATATGTTTCGGTAGTGGTAGTGTTAATGGTTGTTTTGTTTTTTGTATATTTTTCCGTGATGATTTAGGTTCTTTCGTGTATATTTCTCCACGAAGTAGTCTATGGTCTGTGTTGTAATTAAATTGATTCACTATATCTATATCTGAAAATAGCTTTTTCCTATTTGTTATAATGTAATCTATTTCATTCCTTATCATCCCGTTAGGTGACACCCATGTCCATTTTCTATTAGGACTTTTCTTGAAATAGCTGTTCATTATGTGTAGATTGTTTTCTAAGACAAAGTTTACAAGTCGTTGTCCATTATCGTTTCTTTTTCCAGTTGTAAATGGTCCAAGTATTCCGTCTTCGTTAGTTCTTCTTGCTCCTATCTGTCCATTGAAGTCTCCCATTATAATTACTGTTTTATACAAGTTTGTCAAGATTTTATTAAGGTTGTTATAGAAATCAACTTTAACTTCTTCTTTGGCGATTTCAGTTGGAGCATATATTTGAACTATTGAAGTTGGTTGCTTGAAGCCAGGTAATTTGATATTTAAAACAGCAATTCTATCTGACACTCCTTGAAACTCCAATATTTCATTTCTAAGATATTTCTTTACCATAAATCCCACTCCATATAGGCCAGCAGATATATTTTTGTAGTATAATATGTAATTGTCATGTTCTTCGATTTTCTCATCTGCTCTTCTCACTTCGCTAAGGCCTAAAATGTCCCAGTTTACGGTTTCCAAAGCTTTTTCTAATTCTAATAAGGATTCCTGAGATTTTAGGGACCTTGTATTTAGTGTAGCAATATTTAGTCTAGTCCTTAACCTGTGTTTGTTATTTCCAGTCTGTTGTGTTTTGGTTATTGGTTTGATGTGCGTACTTTGTTTAAGCTGTTGGGGGTTGTGGTCTATCTCCCCTCGGTGACCAACCGTCGTGGGGATTTTGTTGCGATTCGTATTTGTTGTTTCATTTTTAATTAATTTATTCACGTTTCCGGTGTCTGATAGTTCCTATGCGTTTTGTTGTTGGTTGTTTCTCTCTGACAGAGAGTAAGATCTAGCTCTCATATATGCAAATGCATCTGTTTTGTGCATCTTAGCCGGGCCAGCAATGTCTTTATCCTTGAACAGTTCACATTGTGGTAGTGTGTTCTTTGGCGACATTGAAATTTCCCTTTTCCTTTTTTCAGCTTCAGATTTTTCTCTGACTATGAGTTTGTTATTTTTGATGTATGCCACATTTCCTTTCTCTTTTTCTTTTTTTAATTGTTGTTGTAGATTTTTGCGTATTTCTAATGTTTCTTTTGAGACATCATCGGTAAGATATGTATTTTGCGGCATTTTTGCTTTATTTTTTATTGCTTCTGCTTTTTTATGATAAGACGTAAAAGTGATCAATACCGGTCGGGTTTTACTCCCCTCTTGTTTTTTACCGAGTCTGTAATATTTATTTAATTCAAACTTTTCTATCTTGACACCCAAGTTTTGTAGAACACTTTTTATTTTATTATATAATTCATCGTGGTCGCTTTCCGTTTCCTGGATGCCATGTAGTATTATATTATTTTTTCTATGCGTGTTTTCTAAATATTTAATTTTTTTATTTAACAACTCCACCTCAGTCTTAAGTTGTCTATTTTCTTCCTTTATTGGTTGAATTTTATCCTCTATGGTATGCATTAAAGTATCGGTTATTTTCTTTGTAATTATTCTTGTTTGATTTTCCAATTCAATTTTCATCATTTGAAACAATTTTAGCATATCCTCCGACATACCAGTCGTGTCCATGTTGCAGTAACAAAACGTTAAAGTAATCGTGAAATGGAACGTAATTGCTTACACTTTAAGTTGGTACAACTGCAGCAATGACAGTATCGAATGTCAGATTTTACTGTTAAGTTCAGACTTGTCAAACAACAAAATTTTCAATTTCTAACCTCAAACTGTACTGATGTTGGTGATAATTTCGTTGTAGTTAGCTGTTTTGTTGGTTTTGCAGTAAAACTCGGATATTTGGCCTGTGTCTTGTGATTTTCTGCCACTTCCAATTGAGAATAGTTGTTAAATCACTGGTATTTTTATTAAAATTTGGGAGCACTGTTTACGCACTGTTAATGTTTTGACGGCCGGAACCGGAAAAAGAAAAATGGTACCTATAGCCATGGTTGATAGCCATGGCCGAAACCTACCACCTGACCTAGACCAATTTTATAAATTCTTGCACTGCTCGGCCTGGAATCAAACCCAGGACCTTTGTCTTCTATATCCACCGAGCAAACCATTGGGAAACCATCAAAATTATAACTGTTTGTTCTACATGTATTCACTATTCATCACTACACATTATTTCATCATCAATAATAAAACTGAGGTAAAGATACATTAGAAGCATTTCTTTAAAAAGTTCCCATCGGCTAAGATAGTAATGTCTCAAGCAATGACTACTTTATTTATGGCTACTTCTCCCCACTGATATGGGCTTATAACTAAACAATTTACTATTCTTGTATGATAGAGGAATTGAATTCCTCAGATGCATATCTGTATACTTCTTCCAATTATAAAATAAGTTTTATATTAAGTTATAAAATACATAATATATACACATATATATTCTAATACAATGTCAGTTGTCACTTTAAGTTAAGAGAAATCGTATTTAAAATTTCATAGCTTTAAACAAACCTTCTTGGCCACTTTCGAGCAACACGAACGCGGGCATTTCTTGTCGCGCAACTGTCGGTCATCATCCTGACTGCTGCCCGCGGACTCGCTGTATGCCTGTTGGAGCGAGGGCTGCGTGGTCAAGGGAGGAGCTGAAGAAACAGAGGTCTGCGGCGTGAGCGGTGCTCGAGGACTCAGAGGCGTCGGAGGCCCGTTGGGACGCTCCCGCTCTACATCGCCTTGGTCGCTGGCCACTTCGTCCGTTGTTATTATCACGGAAGGCGTGCGAACTCTCTTCGGATTAAAAATAGTAGGCACGTCGCCATCCCTAGCCATATTTACCGAACTATGTGTACATCTTTAAAACCAGCTCCTCATCATACAAAAATACGTGGAAACATCAAACACTAAATTCAATTTACAGCTGGTTGAGGCTGCACACCTCGATGCGTATGAACCTGACGATTTTTATATCTCGACCACATTTCGTATATATTTTATTAACACGCTATAACACATATTTTAATATAATAATATAGTGTATAACTCAATATCAACTAAGCATGAAAAATACAAATATTTTCCGACCATTTTCCACTTTTCCCACTGACCTCTACTCATATGTCATATACTGATAGTGATACTAATCTTAGTGGCTAGTGATGTCCTGATGTCAACTCGATTTACTAACTCAAATTAATTCGAATTGCGCCTAACTAGAACTAACTCGAGACGTATTTCCCTAGCTCGAGTTTGTGCTGTATGTTCGTAATGTAATTTTTAATTAAAGTCTTAAAGATTTCATATTTAGTTTGATTTTAGTATTACTATAATTAGGACTTTCAATATATGGCCTAGCATATTAAAATACCAATAAAAACCAGGACTGATGGCTTAACGTGCTCTCCAAGGCACAAAAAGTTAACACCACGAAATTCCCGACTACAAGAATACTTGGAATTTTACTGAAAAATTAAAACCAAGGTATTTTAATCAGTATGTAAGTATAATAATGAAGAACAAATAACGACATTTAGAAAAATCTTGCGTAGGTACATAATTTCTGAAATTAAACTCAAGTTACATACATCGAGTCGTCAGAAATAAGCCGGGATGATGGCAAGAGACCTGATAGATTGACGCTGGTTCCCTGGGAAGTGGGACGGGCCCTAATGTGGGACGCTAATTGCGTTGACACATTGGCTCCGTGTCATATCAGGGAGACAGAATAGGCAAAAATGGGAGAGCAGAGAAAAGGAGGAAACCGGTAAGTGGCACAAGTATGACTCTCTGACAAAGAGTGTCATAATTGTATTAATTGCCGTGGAGACCCTTGGGCCATAGAGTCGCAGTGCAAAATAAAACTTCCGTAACATTTCACCGCGCCTAATTGCCTCTACTCTACCATACTGCTATTTTGAGCGAAAAGTGAAAAAGCCTGGCTATTGAATGCGTAAATAACAGTCAATATTCTTCCACAATTGCGCGTGGGCATGATTTGTATAGTTATTAGGATAAGTTAGTTTAAGTTCCTTATTGTATTCTTTCTCAGTTACATACAGTAGTTCAATTCAAGTGAACTTCAACTCGATTTAGCTAGAGTTGTGTTTATCCGTGTTGATCAATCACTAACTTATATGTTGTCTGCATAGATAATTTGTCTAAGATTGTCTAGAATCTGTAAAGGTAATATTTTATGCAATATTCTGTTATCTGTACAATTTAAACCACAGACAAGATATGACAAAAATCCAAAATCTTAGTCAATGATAAAAATAGATATATATCTAGGGGCTGTCTTGGATGATTAATACTATGAACAAATGAGATGTAGATATACAAAACCCTTAAAGAGTGACAAAGGACGATAAAAGATATGTTTCCTTATTGTTCGTTAACTTTGTTAAATTTAGTTTTTGTAGCAAAATTCGAATTTGTGAAGTGAAAAGATTGATGTACGAAAGTTATAGTATTTCTTGCAGTAATATTATACATATTACATTCTGTATTTTAGGTTTGTGAAAACATTACCCCACATTTGTGGTATTAATGATCAGAATTCAGAAGATAAGTAAATTATTCAAGATGGACTATTCCTTATGTACTCTAAATTGAATTGGATTACGTTATTGCAGTCTCTAACGGGAGACTTCCATTAGCATCTCTATATGATTCTTATTCTATTGTATATACGTAGCCTACAAACTTCAGAATCCAATGCAAAACTATTAAAAAAACTGCAACTGCAACAGACTATATCTCGTAGCATTAACAATTATTTGTTTTTATTTCAAATCTTTCAGGTCTGCGTTCTAAGTTTACGTTTTACGTATTTACATAGTTTTGTAGACACATGAAACAAACGCCGAATTAAAATGAATAAAAATGATACAAAAAAGGGGCGCGTGTATGACCACGCATAACTTTTTACAGAGTTGTCCGATTTTGATAATTCTTTTTTTATTAGAAAGGGCATACTTCCAAGGTCATCGTACGTCCCATTGTCATCATCTTAGGATCTGATGATGATATCTAGGAAAAATTGAAGGAGCTCTTCAAATTTTGGAGGCACGCTTAAAGTGATTTCGGTCTTTGTCTCGGTATCGGTTGCTTTTTGACTATTAGTACCGTATAATAAACTATGACAGTACAGTACGAGTACATTACATTGTCGTTACGGTACAAGTTGCTTGCCAAATATTCCAGTAAAATATAATTTCAAATTCAAATTCAAATTCAAAATCATTTATTTCAAGTAGGCCAATTTTAAGCAAAACGTCAATAGGTATGACATACGTCCTACTGACTGTTGCTCTTTTAAAATTATTAATTTTTACAATATTAACTGTAATATAAAATTTTTAGCAAAAAAATTAAAACCGCACTCGTAAGTGAGTTTTAATACATTGCTTAAACTTATGGAAGAGTCTGTGCCAGCCAAGGTTTCTTCTTTATAAAAATTTAAAAAAAAAAATAAAACCGGACGTAGGACCTAGAACCCACAAACTGCTTTACTACGTAAAATAAATGTTAAACTTGGCTGGCACCGACTTCATGCTTAAATAAATTAAACCAACTAAATGACACAGTTATTATTTACTTCTTAGTGCGTTTTGAGTCAGTTTTATTTTGCTATTTTCGCGAAAAATCGATTCACACTGTATAGTCATTCCGGTTGGAATAATATAATATGAAGAAGTGCATAAGAAGTGGTACAAATAAATATTGAAAATTATTGCAATAAATACGGCCGTGCAAAACTTAGTGACTAGTGACCGAAGTAAAATACTGTGTTTGAATTACGAATTTTGTAATTTGAATATATTTAGTTCAATTTCTTCATAACATGACACGTAAAAATCTTTTTATAGGGAATTCCACCAAGTTGTATCTAATTGTACTAACCATCCCTCAGGCCATCCTCAGGCCGTCAGGCGTGAGTGAAATGGAATGGTGAAAACGTCGATTTCAATTAAATATGATTGACGAGACCTTTTTCTTCATGTCTTATAGAGTTACCTTTACTTATATAATTTTATATCTCAAAAAGAAGAATCCAGTTCCAGAAAAAAGATAGTCATTGTCTATGGAAGGAAACTCACATTTTTTTGAGCAGATGGCAGCACAAAAAAGTTCAGAAACGTATCGCCAGAGGGAGATAATTGGTTAGCCTACTTGAAGCATCCGGGAACCTCGCCATAGTAGTAGACATGGCGGGTATCAGCCTGGCTAAATGACGAAATAAATTTGTTTGCTAATATAAGAACGTGTTAATTTGGTACAAAAAGTGTTTATACTGAAAGACTAATTAAGTTAAATTGGGTTAGGACAAAAATGCAGAATGTCGGACAGTCTGAAAACCGAAATATCGATAAGGTGAATGTGCAACTTGATGTGGTAAAATCGTCCACTCCTCAGAGTTCGGCTTCGAGTCCGGCCAAATCTGAAACCGAAACGTATTCAGGAGCGCCTGCCAAATACATGACAGACTCTTCAGAAAGCGAGGATGACTCCGTATCCGAGGTAAAAACGTGTTTTGTTTTCGGCAGAGGCGGTGGCAGTCATAAGGGATTGTGATTATCTGTATTCTGTACCGCTAAATGCTGCAAGGGACATCTTGTATAGTGTATACCATTGACCATACAATTTCTTTTTCCAACAAATTACCTTTGCATCAATCATTATTGCCTATAAACGTTCTTAGCCCAAAGTTCTGCAAAGAAATTTTTTTACTTTGTCGTTACGGTACAAGTTGCTTGCCAAATATTCCGTAAAACGTCAGAAAGTCATAGGTACATACGTCCTACTGAGTAATGCATGAAATTATTTATGCCAGCCGTTTGTAGACGATAATCAATTGATTCTTTGTAATTGTACGATACGGGCGAAGTCGCCGTAAGACACTTTTCATTGTCTATTTGTGTTTTGGATAGGGCTTGACTTACGGTGGCCATGTTTCCTAAATCACATGCATACAGTCGATTCGTAGTGCTCAACTCTGTTTTCATTGCGTTTATTTGATACGATCGTGTGAATTATATAAGTTGTGTGTAGAATAGTTGCAAATATCGTAGACCGAGTTTTGTTTTGTGTCGTGACGCGTCGCTCGGGTCGTCGTCGAGATCGCGATTCGCGCAAAAATGTTGGTTACTGATGAATTACAAGGACCATTTTCAGTGACGATTAGCCGTAAGATCGCCCCCGGGCACACCTCCGCCGGTGTTTCTCACGTTTATCTCGTTGGTGTTGTAGATCTTGCTGGCATGTTTGTGCCTAAGCAGGCCAGACCTGTTGGTAAGTGGAAGACTTGGGAGACAGCTTCGCCAACAGCTACCGCTGCTGCAGATTGAGTGGTTCTTTCTGTTAACCTGCATAGTGTGTGCGCGATGACACATTCAGATGTCACATAACTTTGTTTTATTTAACTTGCAATGGTCCTTGTGATTCTAACATGTTACATGTGATTGTATTTGTATTTTGAATAGTGTGATAGTGCTTCTTGCCCTTTATGTATTCTAACATGTCCATGTACTAAAATTATGTCAGTTTTACCGGCCAATGTTCTAAATTAGGACTAACCTATAAACTATGCAGTTACTTTATCCCTAACAGTAAACAAAGAATTGATATTAGTCATCCAAATAGTACTCAGAGAAAACATTTGCATAGTTCACATATGTTGATAAAATATTAATAACAAATGAAGCTTGTCTATAAATGTTTTTTTTGTTGCTAATGGGTTTGCCGCAGCACATTTTGATTTCCTCCGTAATGAGCTTGTGTTATTATAACTCATGATATTTTCTGCATATGAGTATAGTTTAATTATTTTGTGTTGGTATTAAACTCTTGTTAATGAATACAGGCGGAGATGGAAGAAGAAGGTAGTGCTGGTGAGTCATCAAAATTCCTTCTCTCTCATGATGACCCAGAACAGGCTGTTGATCCTGAGATGCAGGCTAGACTCGAAACTATCCTTGAAGTAGCTGGTGAGTTATTTAATTATCAGATTTGCTAGCGATAGTGTACATATTTCATTATTACCAGGCATGACAACTTGTTTCTGTGAAAACACTACCTATAAAGTGAATACTGTGATGCTGCAATGGAAAATGTCTTAAAATAATCCATGGATTAATACAAGCACAATATTGTAAAGTGTTGAGATGCCCTTATAAATAATTTAGATAATGCTATAAAGATTCTATTACATATCTCGGTTTAACATTTTAAGAAAGCAAATAGACCATGTAAATTAAAAAAATGTATATTAAAGATATAAATATAGTTCCCATTTATTAAGGATCTTTGAGAAAGGTTGATGGCTAGATATTTTTTTATAAAATATTTAAGAAAAAACAAACATAAAGTACCTACCTACCTAATATGTTGTAGACTTAAAGATCATTATTTTTATGTCTAGTTATTAGGCCACTTCTGTTGAACATCAATTTAATTCCAAGTATAAGATACTGTCAAGTTTTTTACACATTAAACCTACCTTTTCTATGAAGAAGGAGTCCTTGCCCTATTATTGTTTTAAGAGGCTGATAACAATAACATAGTAATTAGATGCTATAATAAGCTTTTTTAATCAAAAAAATGTCAAGCTCACAAAAATGTCAGCTCAAGAAGCAAAACTAACAAGCCTTGGTAACAAGTCACTCTATTACATCTAAACCTAGCTAACTAATCTTATCAGATAACAAAGTAGCTGACATTGTATATGTTAGAGAGAAGTCTTTACAATCTTTAATTTTGTGAGTGAGGGGATGAGATATATCTATGGGAACTTAAACATGACAAAGAAAATAATTTCTAGGAAAACTTTACATATACTGGTATAAATATTGTACTGTACTGTAAAATCTTAGAACATTAGAATGTACCTTATCCACCAATAAGATTAATAAAATTTGATGGGAAATCATCTTCTGAATCAGTAAAAAGATAAATTAACCAAATCATCACTGTATTTGAACAAGTGTTATTAATAATATTTTCTTCCATGTCTCTATATTTTTTAACATATCAATATATATTTAAGTATATTACATGATTTACAGTATATGTGCTACCAATGTAGTGATCTTTTTTGCTTACAAGAAATTCACATTAGCAACTCAAAATTAAGAATTGAGTGAAGTTCTCAAGCCTCATAAATCAAATTCGGCTATTGCTCCCCATCATTAGCAATATAAACATCAGATAATTACAGACTTACAACATCAATCAGGTTACAGGGAGCCACTGGATCCAGGCACACAAGTAGAAAAGTTACCTATTTTGTAGGGTTGTCATAATAGGTTAAGACAAATTAATCAACCAACAAACAATGTGTTACACTAACATGACCCTAAGATTGTCAACTAACTGTGCCAGCGTGAACCGATTTTTTCGAGTTTCACTGCATATGCGACAAGCGGCTGGTGGTCACTCACACATGCCTCGCGTGCTTGTAGTAGTGCAACAGATTTGTGCGGTAGTATAATGCTTGGTTTCTGTTCATTTTATCTACTTGTGTGATGCAGGTGACTCTATATAGTGGGGTTTTAAAGTCCAGCATTAATGTCCATCAGCTTTTAATGATGAATGAAAAATGAAAATTATAGAGTCGAACATTATCATCATGGTAAGTCAGATCTTGAGCAGCACGCAGGTGATGTTTTTGGTTCCCTTTCACCCAAGCCTGAGACTTGAGTGTTGGTTAAGTTTGGCAAACTGTATTAAAGTGTGAGGAATCTTTCCTATAAGAAGGAATGTCAGGTCCTTTAATGGGGTATTCAAATAATGACGACTGCGCCACACTAAACATAATCGTTTAGTAGGTACTAGACCAAGTTAAGGATACTTGATGACGAAGCTTTGCTTGAGTATATATTTTTGGAAATTATATGTTTTCTCTGGCTTAATCCCCCTTGCATACAAAATTTCATGAAAATCATTGGAGCCTTGATCAATACAAGACTTGCTCCTGTAAAGGTATGAGATTGGACTTTTTTAGTCACTCAAACAAATGTGTTTGAGTTAGTCACTCAAACACATTTGTTTGAGCCCTGAGTTGGTCTTAAAAAACTTGGCAAATTGATGGAGTTCATACTCCATTGCCTTAAACTGACGATCCTAGTTACTAATCTGAAAATGTAAGTTGTAAAGTCAAAATATTACACCTAAAGCACAAGCTATAACAAAATTCACAAAGAGAGGCCTATGCTCTACATAAATGATTTTTTTAAGGACACCTGTTTGTTTAGTAATAATTTAACATTTTCATTAGATTCCATATAGTCAAAGTTATTTGGTGGCCATTCCATTGTCCTCAATACTTGGGAAGCCCTGATTCATGGTTAGATTTTAATAATATTGACAGAAATATTTAATAAAGGGTGATGATGGTAGTTACATTCATACAAGATAGATATTTCTCAAAAATCAGTGATTTTTTTTTGAGTATATAACCATTTTAGAGAAAGAGAACAGAAAATCCAAACTAAAATTTGAGAATGTGTTTATTTGTTAACTTTTTAAACAATTATTGTGAGATTTACACACAAAAACAAAAGATATGGTTATTGCAATATCATTTTGTTCAATAGAAAAATATCTTGGATAAGTAAGATAAGTACATTTTATAAAGTCAATTTCTAAATTTAGTGACACAAGTAAAGCCATGAGGGAAAACTAGTTGAAGCTTTTTTTGCCATGACATTCAGATAATCCAAAGGATTTAGCAAAAGTATAAAGACTTAATAAAATATCTGACATTCCATTTAAATTAATAACATAATCATACACATTTGTACTGTGAAAGCAAAACTTTTACAGTACGCTGAGACCTTTCATATATTCAGTGACCTATGTGACGAAGCACATTTTATATTGTCGCTTTTATAAAACTTAAAGTTACTTGGTTACTTGCATTTTTTATACAAATAGTTGGTATATTGTCTAACCTCTTTATATATTTTGCAAAGTTTAATAAGCCATTTGTAGTTTTATATACAGTTAAACTAACTATTATTTTTTGCTGCACCCCCCTCTGTACTTTGTATGACGGCCTCCGTGGCGCAGTGGTATGCACGGTGGATTTATAAGATAGAGGTCCTGAATTCGATTCCCATCGGGGCAGATTTTTCTTAATTTGTCTTGGTCTGGCTGGTGGGAGTCTTTCGCCGTAGCTAGTTACTACCCTATCGACAAAAACGTACCGCCAAACGACTTAGCATTCCAGTACGATGTCGTGTAGAAACCGAAAGGGGTGTGGATTTCATCTTACTCCTAACAAGTTAACCCGCTTCCATCTTAGATTGCATCATCACTTAACACCAGGTGTGATAGCAGTCAAGGGCCAACTTGAGTTGATAAAAAAAGTACTATGGGATTTACGTACATATTACCATCTCCTAAATTTTTCATTTGTATACTCAATCATAGCACAACTATCAAATATAATCAATACTGAAATTCATGAGGGCTTCAAGGGAGTCGAGGATTGTATGACATCTCAACATTCTCAAAATGATAATGCGAAAATGTATTGTGTCTTCTCTTCTCATAGTCGAAGTATGCATCAGGAAAGCCTTCTGAAGATTGTCTTTTTTAAAACTAGTCTATATTTAATTCAATAATGACTATTTAATGCAATAATTTTAACTATTTGGTTACCATCTCCCTTGAATATCGTCTAGATTTTGTTTGTTCTTTTTTTATAATTTTCCTTCATTTATTAATTTATATTTTTATATGAATTTGTATAGGTATTTTTATATGTATGTATGTTATGTATGTATGTATGTATATATGTTTGCATTCAGTATTTTATGTAAGTATATTTTTAATTGATAATTTGTTACTATAGTTCCTTTATTTGTGTGTACGTACACCCGAACCTTCTCTAATGGATGGACTTTTCCTCTCCAATATTGGTTGTCTGGAAGAGATCGCTCATTAGCGATAAGACCGCCTATTGTACATTGTAATGTATTTTCTATTTTGTAAGCTCTTTTCTTTGGTGTACAATAAAAAATATTTAATTCATTCATTTCATTTCATTCATTCATTCATGACTAAGCATCTACTAGGCTAGCATAACTTACCTACAACAAAATTTTCACTTGCCATCTGATAAAATATATTAAAGCTTATCTTGCTCGAAAAAAATTGAATAAAAGTCACTTAAAATTTATACCTTTTACAAATAAAGTTCAGGTTTCTTAAGTTGTACCTCCTAAGGAAATGCCACTACCGGGGCACGATTTTAGACTATTTTACAATATTTTATTTTACTTCATTGCAATATTGCATGTGTGTGTACAACCTCTGTAATTAGTAAGTTATTTGGACATCTAGATAGTGTAGTACTCACAATACAGATAATAGTCTTACTCAAATCTTAAAGCATTGCTATGTCCACTCTTGTCTGTCAGTGTTTCAATGACTATTAGTAATATGTATAGTTCACAATTTTTATTTTCATTATATGCTAAGGGAGGGGTCTGGTTCTCTAAAATCCTCCTTATATATACCCTTGAAAAACTTGAGATATATTGCACTTATTTAGTCAGTAATATGACAATCAATCATTATTGAACATTAGAACGGGCAAGTTAACATCCTCTGTGAGATTTTTTTGTCCTCGAAAGTATGCCATCATGCTTAATTTCAGTTGAATCAAACATGCAAGTTATTTGCAATTTCCAACGGCTAAATTAACTTAGAACTTTACATTGTTAGAACTAATTTACAAAAACTCAAGTTATGTGTTATTTATTTATATTCAAATTAGTGCTCTCAGGGCATGAGTCAGACGGCTCGTATTTAATCGCCTTTATTTCGTATTCGTAAAGTGATAAATCACTGATGGTCCGTGATAGCCAATCTTTCATCATGGGATGGCATGGGAGCTGAAAGATTTTTCAGCAATTATAAAACCGCCAGCTTTCGCTATGATGTTATGTGGGGTGCATCCCAGTAGTACCCCATACCGTAGTTCTATAGAACTGTTGGGATACTTTCCGGGCTGTCAAATTTTATCCCAATAGTTCTATATAGGACTGTAGTATAGTTTTTACTCTTGACTTTACTTATAGCATAATATAAGTTATAAACTTTATATTATTTTGATTGATATTTCATTTTGTTTTTAACAAAAAATGTCCCTTGCGACAAGAGCTAAGTTGTTAAAACCAAGTAGTAAAAATATTCTCTTATTTTAGAAGTTACAGGAGGGGACACATTTTACCACTTTGGAAGTATCTTTCTTTCGCGCAAACTATTCAGTTAAAAAAAAAATATATTAAAAACCTCACATTTTAAAGACGTTTTGTGCAATTTAAGCAAAGCTGTATTCGATATAGTATGTTTATAGATACTCTCAAATTTAAGTGGACATTTATTATGGTGTATCAACAGTTCTATAGAACTAAAATTAGGGGGTACTACTGGGATGCACCCGTTATGTGATGGGCATAAAAGAGTAACACCTTGCCTTAACAAGTACTTTGAAAGGATTATAATAAACAAAAATAGGAATATAAAAATGTCTAATGTTTTCTTTTTTTTTTCAAACAATATTGTTTATACAATAAGTTCACAAGACAGTATGACAGCTCTATACTGGGCATTTAAAAATAGGCTTAGATTATGATAATAAGATAAGTTCCCTTACAAAGCAAACGATTACGAAAAATGTAGACAGATTAAAAGTCTTTATGTTGGAGCATGTGTAACATACACTATGAGATATTATCCCACATGCCAGATTTTTTTCTATTTGCGATGTCATCACGTGATTTCTATTACTATTCAGAAAGTATTGGAAGGTCTATGATCTTAACTCTTATATCTATAAATAGTAAATCACTGTGTATTATAAAACAAACGGTAATACTTTCGTCTGTCTGCATTTTATACTGCCGAATGGAAGCTGTTTCACTACTGGGCGAATGCCCACTTGCCTGCTCTTTTCAGTAGAACCTGCAGCTTTCCGAGCAGGTAGAGTCACTACAAATAGTCGTAACATGATGTTTCAAAAGAACTTGTAAAGTAGGCTTACTACTTAAAATAAACTTGAATTGCTGTGAAATAATATTATTAAGCATAATAATGTTACGAGTAAATTACTTATATTAATAAGAGGTCGTAAAATTCATTTTATCTTTAACGCAAAACAAAATATTTAAAAGCGTTTCAATTCTTATGATAGTGATATTAATGAGAGTTTATAATTTGGAAAATTTTATGATTTGGTAATGGCAATTGGCATGGAACCTTTCCCAGATCTATTTCGTCACCCGGACAACGATCTCACACGGCTTACTAACCCAACTCATCTAACACTGTCTCTGCGCCGAGGTCTGACTCGTAAGCCTGCATTACGATACTTCCTTACTTTCGTGTAGCCGTCGTGTGCGAAAAGTATTTTCTACGTTGCAGCCTGCCTCCCCCCCCAAGTGGCTCCATCTTCGTTTGAGCCAAGAGTGTCACAGATCTTACAAAAGACGGTACGTCTTTCTCCGTTGTTACATCTTTCGTGCTCTTTTGAGGTAGAGTTTCTTTAAAGTCTGTTACTATCACAACCCCAAATGACGAAAGACGAAACGTTCAACGTTCTTCTATCTTTCATCCTCTATTGAGGTAGAGTGCGCTGGCTTAAACCCCCCGAAAACGCTGCTTTGGTCGTAGCCAAGGAAATATACAATCAGAAAAAAGCAACACTTTTTGGGCTTAGGCTTCGTTATAAAAATAAAAGTAACCCATTCATCATCATCATCGTACACGTATGTTGTGTTAGTATGGAATGTGACGCGAAGCGCTACGTCACTGCTAAGCAGAAACTATGAGCCAGGGCAAACAGTTCAAATTGTTGGTCCAAGTTATACGAACATGTCCAAATTATATTACCTAGGATGTATGTTCAATGAAATTAAAAAGTCAAAGTTTTAAGCAAGTTAGATAAACCCATTTCATCATTTTGTTTTATTTAAAGAGAGTAAGGAAGGAAATGGGGATAATGGAAAATTGGTGGTACGTTTACAAAGATTTCAGAAGGGTTACCTTTAAGTACGATAGCTAATACGATTTCAAATTCAAATTCATTTATTTCAAGTAGGCTTATTACAAGCACTTTTGAAACGTCAAATCGGACTATTTGTAGTGACTCTACCACCGGCTCGGAAGGCAGGCCCTGTTGAGAAGAGCCGGCAAGAAAATCAACATTTGCTCTTTTTATAATATTATCAATTTTACAATATTAAGTGTGTTGTTAAATAAAGTTATTTATTTTACTTCCTGTGTGAAGTTGAAAGCCGATCCAATTGGCTTTGAACATCTTTGTCATTTAAAAATTCATCGTTTGTCAATTAAATCTTAGCGGTTATTTCGTAAAATGAAATGTTATTATATTATTATACTAAATGTTATTATACTTATTATTATACTATTATAATAACATTTAGTATAATAATATAATAACATTTCATTTTACGAAATAACCGCTAAGATTTAATTTTAATGCCTTTGATTGTATATCGATGTGAATTCTTATTAGTAAAATAATCTTTAAGATAATAAAATCTTCTCCTTCTATATCTTCATAAGATATGATAATAGGATCTTTAAGGTAAAATGTTGGAAGAGTTCTTGTATACATAATCAGAGTCGGTAATCTATTTTAAAGAAGCCAATGTTGTCATGAAATAAAACGTATAAGGATTGATTAATTATTTTTTTCAGATAAGCTTGATAATATTTTACCATGTGTGCCACGTAAACTTTTATTAAAAAACATTGAGTTGGTTTTATCTAAACTCCTATTGCATAAAATTAATTATAATACGTTAATGTAAAACCTCTCACTATTAGATATATAATTAGCCATAGAACCACATGAATAGTTATTTTACCATAAAATTATCATAAATACAAGCATCGCAATTATCTGTAAATGACACGTGGGTTCGTACAACGCGATTTGGTTCTCCATTATTTAATTCACATTGCGAAATTATTGCTTCCGTTTTTCGTACCACATATATCTTAGGTACCTCCAAGACAAGAGTGAAAAGGCACATTCTAGTTTAGTGGCTTATACAATAGCCTGCATCGTCGCTTTCTGTCAAATTCTCGATTGTAAAAAAAAAATATAAAAGTGTAGTAGCAATATAAATCGCTTACGTTTGTGTCTTGTTCGTAAACCTTCCCCATACCAATAGTGGAGTGTAGCGGTAGCGAGTGCCGCATACGTTCGACTTTAGACAGAACGCTGCGCTGCCGCCGACCATATGTTCGCTTTGCAAACAGTGCATTTTAGTATTTTCTTTTCATTATGTGTGTTAGTAGAATTAACTCTACTATTTTACTGATAATAGCTCTCTTATGCCTTTTCAATATATTTTTTGGTAGCTGTCATTCTTGTTTGGATTTAATAATGAAGTCCTCTAAATGAGGGAATAAAATGTTCCAGTATTTGATATTTTAGTTCCAAAAATTTAGTTATTCTGGTGCTGGGTGGTGTCAAGGGTGCTGCTGGGACAATTTGTTTTTCTCCGTTGAACGATGATTAATTTTATAAAAAACTAACACATCAATATTTGGGCGTTTTCGTTGGTTTTTGGCGGAAAAAACATAAAGCAAATTAATTATTTATTACTAACTGTTCCCCGCAGCTTGACTCACGTCACTAATTGTCAAATAATTTTTTATTATTATCTTCCTCAACTAATGTACTATCTATCCAACGCTATAAGAATTGTTCAATTGCAACCACTAGTTTCTGAGATTGGCGCGCTCAACCAAACCAACTCATCATATTTATTCACAGGAAGCGCTTGCTTCTATTCAATTTTATCCATTTTATTATTTTGATTTTTGTCTCCAAATTTTAACCGTACCCCAATTCAATTTTTGTCCCGCCCCGTTAACGAGTGTAATATAAAAATAAAAATATTCAGTATGTAAGCAATTAGTAAAGTGTAAAGTCATCGCTTGAACAATGATAGCAGGCGAACCTCCCCGCCTTGACCTTTTTGTGCAGTTGCAAACACGCCTGCCGGCCACCTCGCTGAAATCGATCGCTAATCCGAACGTTCAGGAGTCTTGTTAATATTATACTTTATACGTAGAACTACGTTATCTTTGGCTTATTATAATGTATAGAAGGTTTTAAGATGGATTTAAACGTCGATTTCGGTAGATGGTCTAAACTAATGTGCAGTATGTATTAATAAATTTCTGTTTTTTTTTATTTTTATCGACTACAAGTTGGCCCTTGACTGCTATCACACCTGATGTTAAGTGATGATGTAATCTAAGATGGAAGCGGGCTAACTTGTTAGGAGTGGGACGAAAATTCACATCCCTTTCGGTTTCTACACGACATCGTACCGGAACGCTAAATCGCTTGGCGGCACGTCTTTGTCGGTAGGGTGGTAACTAGCCACGGCGAAAGCCTCCCACCAGCCAGACCAAGACAAATTAAGAAAAATCTCAATTTGCCCCGCCGGGAATCGACCCAGGACCTCCTTCTTATGAATCCGCCGCGCATACCACTGCGCCACGGAGGTCGTTCTGTTGTAGTCTCATCAATATTAGCTAATTTTACCGGCCCACTATAGGGTCTGGCGTCCCCTATTTTAGTAGAGGGGATATAGAATTTATAACTCTGCTGCTTCAATGCTAGTTGGCGGGTTTAGAAACTCTTGTAACGATCACTATCATAAATTAATGAAAATGACCGCGACCGACAGCTTGTTACTTATTCTCCGAGGCATAGCAACTTCCCAACTCCGGGCTGAGAATTTTTAAGCTTTATAGCTCAATATTCCATAACTCCTTTCAGGGTTCGAATCCAGGACCTCGTGAATTAAGCAATAGGCAAACCATGATGAAGTTCTTTCTGTAGTAATTGTAATGCTGTTATGCTTATTTCTCCCACCAAAGCAACATTGCCGTTTCCATCTGATTTTGACGTGACAACGTCTTGTAATTCGATAGAGCCGGCTGCGCGCACGAAAAAACATGACGTCATGCGTCGTTACCTCGCTTTTAGGCGTTCCATGTAAGGCTTGTGTAATAACGGAACGCGTGTCTTTTAAGCAACGTTTATTCAACAACTAAGTGATGCGTGTCACAGACATCACACCACCGACATACCCACGTTACAATAATAATATTGTATGATTACCTACACATAGGTACATACACTACATCATCTCCCCCTTTATAAAGATAGTTACAACAATTACAACATTATAGATTATTGGTCTACACCATCGTAACCAAATCGCTCGGGCGGTCTTCGCACACGTGTATTCGGTAACGATGGCGGTAATACCGTCCGAGACTCGCGCGGCTCCCCGGCCGTGCTACTGTTTTTATCAGCATGATTGATTTGGTGTGCTAAGGCTGCTTGAGTAGACACGGTCGGAGACCCACGAACATTACTCGAATCTCGGATATCGTCCGCCGAGCCAGAACGCAATTGATCTGCATGCCGCGTCCAGCACACACCCTCCTCCGTCTCGACCTCGTACATATTTTTACCCTTCCTGCCCTTGATAACCGCGGAACACCATCTTCTACCTCTTCGAAAATCCTTTGCCCATACCTTGTCTCCCTCTATCCAAGATCTATCAGTTCCACCTTTAGCTTGCGCCCTCTGATGTAAGCGATCCGAAACCGATTCAACAATGCCTGACTTTAATAAATCTAAACGGGATCTGAGGTGACGACCGAACATCAATCTCGCGGGCGTTTCACCTGTCGTACCGTGTACACTATTCCGATAATCGAGAAGAAATCTTTGTAAAAAATTAGAAATATTGAGCTTTTCAACGTCCGCCTTTTTAAATGCTCTTTTTACCGTTCTCACAGCGTTTTCTGCTTCTCCGTTAGACGATGGGTAATATGGAGCTGACGTTATATGTTTAATGCCGTTATTTCTCACAAACACCCTAAATTCCTCACTTGAAAAAGGAGGCCCGTTATCGCTCACCAACGTCTTACAAAGGCCAAATTTCGCAAATATCTCTTTCAATTTTAAAATTGTATTCGAAGCGGTCGTCGTAGACATAGCGACAACTTCAATCCATTTAGAGTGAGCATCCACTAATATCAGGTAAGTCATATTTTTATATGAAAAAAAATCAACATGAACCCTGTCGAACGGAGCCGTCGGCCACGACCACGGTACAACGGGGGTTTTTGGTGGCAAGTCCGCAACGTCTCCGCATGTCCTACACGCTGCACAGATTCGCTCCACGTCGCTATCCAACCCCGGCCAGAACACGAAACTCCGCGCGAGCCCTTTACACTTGACCATGCCCAGGTGCGACCCGTGCAGCTCGGCCAGCACGGCGGCTCGCAGCGCCTGCGGCACCACTACACGACTGCCCCACAGCAAGCACCCGTTCTCCACAAACAGCTCGTCGCGGCGCCGCCAGTAAGCGAGCATCTCTCCATCAGATTCTTTAAACCCTGATCTAGGCCACCCCGTTTTTACAAATTCTAAAACACGAGATATGAACTTATCCTTTGCGGATTCGATTTTAATTTGATTCGAGTCTATCGGAAATTTGTTCTCTATAAAGTTTATAAACGTATCCGAATCCGTATTCTCTTCCCCGCCTACGATGGGTAATCTGGATAATGCGTCTGCACTGTTAGCCTTTGACTGAACGTACTCGATATCGTACTGGTAACCGGATAGTAAGATAGCCCACCGAATCAGCCGTCCAGACGTCATATGAGGAATATCCTTTTTCGAACCGAATATGGCTACTAAAGGCTGATGATCAGTGCGCAAAATAAACTTCCGCCCGTAAAGGTAAGTGTGAAATTTTTTAACTGCAAAAATGATAGCAAGCGCTTCGCGTTGTATTTGACTGTAATTGGCTTCCGCGCGGTTCAGCGTGCGCGAGGCATACGACACCGGCCGCTCGCCCCCCTCCCCGCACTGACTCAACACCGCGCCGACACCGCACGCGCTAGCGTCACACGACACGATAAGTGGTAACCGCTCATCGTAATGTGCCAACACCGGACAACTTGTTAAAGCTGTCTTAATGTCCCTAAACGCCTTTTCCTGTGTTTCATTCCACTGCCATTCCGAATTTTTTTTAAGTAATTTATACAGGGGGGACAATAAAATAGATATATTTTTTATAAATTTTGAATAAAAATTAACCATTCCTAAAAATGCCTTTAACTCAGATACGTTGTTCGGTTTCGGCGCTTTAGTTACAGCTTCAATCTTCTTATCATCGGTCCGAACCCCGTATTCAGAAATAATAAAACCCAAGTAACTCACTTCTTTCTCGAAAAAATAACATTTTTCTTGCCGTACCGTTAACCCTTCGTTGGCTAATCTTTCAAAAACTAAATGTAAATTATTGATATGTTCGCATTCTGTTCTGCCCGTAATTAAAATATCGTCTAAAAATATGGAAACGTTGGGAATTCCGGCTACTAATTGTTCCATAATCCGTTGAAAAATAGATGGAGCTGAAGCTATTCCGTAAACCAATCTATTGTAAACATACAGGCCCCGGTGAGAATTTACGACAGTATATTTTTTTGACTCATCTAACGCAACTTGGCTATAGGCCTCGGACAAATCAATTTTGGTGAACCTTTTACCTCCGTTTAGATTATTGAATAACACTTCGGACCTAGGGAGTGGATATTTATCAATTTCGAGCATAGGGTTCACAGTACTTTTGTAATCGCCACATATCCTTAAGGAACCGTTGTTTTTGAGCACGACTACTAAGCACGACGCCCAGTCCGAGGAGGGTATGGGTTCTATGATACCTGCAGACTGCATGCGCTGTAGCTCCGCGTCGACGTCCGCTCGCAGCGCCAGCGGCAGCGGCCGTGCGCGCCGGAACACGGGCACCGCCCCCTCGCGCACGCGCAGCGTGGCGAGCTGGCTGCGCAGGCGGCCTAGCTTGCCGCTGAACACTCCCGGGTACTTACTCACAAACTTCATTTTATCGAACCCGCTATTGTTATTATTAGGCTTATTGTCTATAGACAGAATCGACTTAGGTACTATAACACTTATACGCAACATTATAAGCCATTCTCGACCTAGCAAGGGTACACCGCCTTTTTGAATTATATATAATTTAAGACTTTCACTGATCGACTTGTATCTCACTGGCACTTCGATGTACCCTACACACTCAATAACACTTCCATCATAGCCTTTTAATTTATAACCGCTATGCTGTAACACGTAATTCGAAAACAACTGTTTATACATTTTATAGCTTATACAGGATATAGGGGAGCCGGTATCTAAGTGCATAGCCAGCCGTCTCTGCGCCACGGTGACCTCGGCTATGACGGGCTCGCAGCCCGTGATCTGCACCATGTATAGGCCGCTGGGCCCGGCCCCTCCGTCGTTGCACTCCCCGGCCGAGCTCTCTGACCCGCTGTCATCGTACTTGTCCCGATGCATCGTCTCTCGGGGTTGCGCCGTATCTAGCCGAAGTACTCGACCCTCCGACTTCTTGACCACTCTCGGACAAACACGCTTTAGATGACCGGTCTCCAAACAAATTCTGCAGGTCCAGTCTGCATATTTGCAGGTCTGCCGGCTATGATCCCTGCTTCCACAACAAACACAGGATGAATTTTCATGCCGATTAATTTTATTTGAACCGCCCGATCGCTGGCCCCTGCCGCTCGAATGAACCCCGTCACGCCAGCGCGGCGCTGCGCGCCCGCCGGCCGCCTCCGTGCGCGGTCGCTGCGCGTGCACCGCATGCACCGCACCCTCTGCCGCCCGTTGCTCCACTGCCACCGCGTCCCTAGCCGCCGCTTCTAATGCCACAGCCATCTTGAATGCCCCCGTGTAGGCCACGTCACCCTCGCAGAATAATCTTTGCCGTATAGTCTCACTCAGTAGGCCACAGACAAATTGATCCCTCAGGTTTTCTTCGAGATTTTCTTTGAAACCGCAATCCCTGGCCATATGTTTCAAAGCCGCCGCGAACTGGGCCACCGTTTCATCATGAGTCTGTACCCGTCTACGAAATTTAAATCTTTCCGCGAGGATCGACGGAGTTGGTTGAACATGTTTACGCACCAGTTGAACGAGCTCACCGAACCTCATATCGCCTGGTTTCTTTGGTGAGCATAAATCCACCATCAGTTCATACGTTGCATCCCCGACACAGGCGAGCAACGTTGGTACTTGGAGATTAACCTTCACATCGTTGGCTATGAAGTATTGTTCCATGCGGTCGATATATGTCGTCCACGTTCCTGACCCGAGATTGAACTCGCCTAACCGCCCGACCGACATTTTTCACCGTATCACAACAATACTCGTATTACAAACAAAATTTAAATGTTTAAATACCGACTGCGCCACTGTAATAACGGAACGCGTGTCTTTTAAGCAACGTTTATTCAACAACTAAGTGATGCGTGTCACAGACATCACACCACCGACATACCCACGTTACAATAATAATATTGTATGATTACCTACACATAGGTACATACACTACAGCTTGAAGTGCAAGCGAGGGCACGGAACGGGCGACAAAGAAGCACAATCGGCCTTTGCGTTCGGCAGCGTTCAACGTCCGTCTATTAAATATATTAATTTTAAATTAAAAATTAATATATTTATAAATTAATATATTTATTATAAATTTAAAATATAAATTTATAAAATCAAAATCAATTATTTTATTAATTTAAACTAATATTTATAAAAATATACTTAAATTAAAAATTTTAATAACCAATTAAATGCTACCATTCCATCAGTATTTTCTTAAGACATTGTCACGTTCAACTATCGTCAGTAAACCGACTTTACAGACAACCAATTTTTTTTATAGCGTTAATCTTCTTTTGCTTGATTAAAGTTTATATCGCCGCCAAGTACATTTTAATATCAAATCAATATAATAAATCCAGGTCATGACCTGATGGTCTAACCATAAATTCTGTAAAATGCTTAAAAATTATTCTTACTTTTATAATAGACGTCCATCGTTTTAACTAATAACCTATATTTATTTGTTATTTTATTTAAACCTTTGATTTGTAAATCTTTTTGTTTAACGGCATGTTAAGTATAGAGACTTCAAATTTTCTCAGACATAAAATGAAATGAAATGAAATGATTAACGGCCTACTATTAGAGATAGTATGGAGCGTAGGCCCACCACGCTGCTCCAATGCGGGTCGGCGGGCGACTTCGATATGCCAACGTGTAAAACCTAAAAATATACTATTCCATTAGTGTATTAGAAAGTTTTTTTTTTAATCCAATTTTGGTGGTAGATATCAACAAGTTAGTCGTACCAGGAGAGTCAGATAGCTGTTATCAGTCAAGTGTCACTAAGGGAACGTTCATACCTTGTCGAGCCAAACGCCATTTATCGTTCACACTATATCACAGAGCATTGTTAATCAACGTCTCTACGTCTGGCTTTGCTATAATCTATATAAACATCATCAGCCCCACACAAGGCACAGGTTTGTTCTGTCTACATATGAATGAGCTTAAAACCATCACGATGCTTCAATAGAGGTTGGTAGGCTTGGGATAAAAATGTTTTACTTTCTAACAAATACTATCAATTACTATGTAATATACAGATATAGATTTTGATAATTCTAAACATACAGTACAGACTTTGTTTAGAATTATCAAAATCTTAAAGAATTCGATTTTATAAAGGAAGGGTAGAAGAATATAAAACATATTTTTTTTCTGTACTTCGCTATATTCTCCGAAATTACTAAACAGATTTTCGTCCAGTTTTCGCATGCTCTCTATTCTAAATTCCGTTTAATCTAAAACTGAATCTAGAGCAATGTACTTTATATACTCTAGATTAAGGTAAAATTATGAAAAAAGAAGTAATCAGAGAGCAGTACTAGAAAGCCATTAACCTGAGGCGTTAGTGTTAAAATACACCTGTTAAAAGACACGTGTTAAATACCCTATCAAGCCGTCAACCAAGAAGTTAGGCATAGAGAATACATAAAAAAAAAACTTCCTAAGAAGAAAGCCTTAGACTGGGTTGGCGCTGCTTGAAGGAGGCCTATGTTCAACAGTAGATGCATCATGGCTGATGATGATGATGATGATGATGATGATGATGATGATGATGAAGATGAAGAAGAATCTTAGTGAAATATGTGGACAAGAATTTGCTTAAATCTTCAAGGTCAACCCTTTATGTTAGTATGGATTTTTTTTTAATTTAATAAACTTATTTTATACACAGAATTGTGTTACAAGATCGAAATGTATCGGTACATTACCTAATGTAACACATTGTAGAAGACACATAAGACAGAAGTAAACTTCCCGGTACTTCCCTCGTACGAGCTTTATCACAAAAAGCTCTACTACTATTAAACTGTTACGCAGCCTCGAACAATTTCTTCAGTGTCTAGGTAAAATGATTTGAAAAAACCGGTTTCGGAATCACGTCTCGCATTATTGAGTTCATCCAACCAGTCTCTTGAGTACACGGACGATAGATGTCTAATACAAAAGGTTTATGATAACTTGTACGCAGTCTACAACTGGAGTGCAAATTAAAGCACTTAGTTATTATAGAAATTATTCATGTGTAAATTGTTTTACTGCAAAGTTTTGTTGAAATACTTCCAGTAGTTTTTAAGTAAAAGATTATCTATAGATCCTCATCCTCGGTACCAACCTGTATCCATTTTTGTGTACATATTATATATACTATTTTATTTATGAGTAAATATGCAAAAGGTATTTTCACATCTGACTAAAGATAGATACGTCGTATGTATCAACGGTCATCAAGTCGTAGGTTGAATGCATTAACGCAGAGGTCTCCAAACTTTCCAACCTTTGGGCCATACTAATTACTCCAGTAAGTTCCGATGGCCAAAACCATATTATCATTGTTACCGGTGGTTAAAAGTGAAATAGTCCACTGATGAAAAAAAAAGTCCGAAAAAGTACGCAACGTTTAAAAGTTGCTGCAAATCGGACACGACACACAAAACGGCAACACTACATAATATTATTAATTTTCTCTAAAAGAAGTTTTCAAGTTTGCTAGCTCTCCGCGGGCCGGACAAAATCTGTCCGCGGGCTGGTTGTGGCTGTCGGACCGTAGTTTGGAGACCCCTGCATTAACGCGTCATTGGTTGAGTGTGAAAGGTTTGAGCGTTTTATTTATATTTGTCTGGTCTGATGTTACGCGGTCCATCTTCCGTTAGATGTGCAAGGACCCTTACCGCGCTGTATGAGTTGGGTCGAATATACTTACCGAATCGTATATGGGTAACGCATCTTTAGTAAAATGTTGTTTACTCCAACGCTTGTTTATTACAGCGATGAATTTTGACGACCGTTTTAGCGCAGTTGTGTGTGGCATTTTTAAAATGAATGTTCATTAGGTTGGTATCAACACGTCCTTCACTCAGCCCATTGTGTTCAGTATAAAAGCAAAGTGCGATAACGTAATTAAGGCAAAATTAAAAAACACAAAGCCAATTAATTATTATTAATAAAAAAACTAGCGAATGCGCGCTACTTTTTTCGGTGTGACTTTACTCGGATACTTAATTTTTGTTCAAAATTATATAATAACTAGCTGACCCGACAAACGTTGTTTTGCATTAAAAATTAAAAAAAAATTAGATAGTAGCCCGACAAACGTTGTTTTGCATTAAAAATTAAAAAAAAAAAATTTAGATGAAAATTAGATAGTAGCCGATTCTCAGACCTGCTGAATATGCATACAAAATTTGGTAAAAATCGGTAAAGCCGTTTCGGAGGAGTACGGTAACTAAAATTGTGACAGGGAAATTTTATATATTAGATTTCATAAACCTGTCCAACAAGTGACAATTAAGTTCTTTCTGACGGAATTTTTCATGGGAAGTTCAACTTGGATTATTATTTCTACAGTAAAACAGCATTGCTGTATCGCTTTCAGAGAGCTGTTCGGTGAAGTTACAGGAATAGGTTTTACCCTATGCATTAGATTGATGCATATTGATCGACGTATTCTTTACGTGTCCTACGAAGTATTGTTCTGTTTTAAGCGATGGATTTCTAATTTGCAAGGCAATCAGATATCAGCTTGTCCTGTCAAATAGGCAAACTTTTCAAGAAAATTTGCACAGATGTCCTATTTTTGGAAGACGTTTGACGGTTTTGGTTGTAATACTTGTGTGTACAGCAAGTGCGTTTGTGTGTCACACTGAAGGAGAAACATGTTTCTAAATTATCATCTATATGTTAGTGGCCGCTAAGCACTGGTTTCGATGTCAATTCCTTGTCCCTTTATCATTCTAAATGACTTAAAAATTCGTTTTTGCTTTGCTGACGGTCTCTTTGTTTATACTAACGAACGTATTTGAGTTTTACTACGACGTCCAATTTATTTCCGATAAGTAAAGTATTATATACCACTTGGCGACATCTAGCGGTTTTTAAACTAATTTTAACGATATAAAATACACATAACTCATTGTGCAACCCGTTTCTAATCGATGCAATTAGTTGTAACATTTCTACTATACTATAATTTTGTTTTCACATAACTTTCACGTTAAAAAACGTTGAGTATTCTAAAAACTTGTTTACGGCTTTACCTGCTTTACATTATTGAAATAGTTTAAATAATGCTATATGTTATGAGCCAAACAAAGATTGCAAAGTCTTAATGATTTTTTTTAATGATTGCAAAGTCTTAATGATTTTTTTACAGTATTATAAAATAACCTACAGTATTAAAAAATGAGGATTCCGAACGCGTCTTCATCCGCAACTAACACATCCAGATTTTTTTACTGCTCTCACCATTGCAAAGTTATTTAGATAGAACCACGTACTTACTAATTGGTGATATTTTAAAATGTATATTTAAGCATTTACATTCGTGTGACACATCCATGCTTCAGAGAGTACGTTAAGCATTATTAATTAATCAGTCATTATTAATTTGTGACAGTGAATTTGGCAAAAGTCAAAAAATATCACCTTAAGGCTCGTCAACTCCCATTTTACTTGCTGGATCTATGCTCCATAATATATTTTTGTAGGAAAGAAGCCTGGCTAGTTCAGTATTACATTATATTTATATTTTAGTTGGCTGTTGACTGTAATTACTCCTTAGTGATGCTGCAATCTGAGATGGAAGCGATCTAATTGTTCGCAATAGAATGAAATCAAACCCTCTGTTTTTCAAATATAAATTCAATCGACTTCACACCGGAACGCTAAATAGCTTGGCATTACGTCTTTGCCGACAGGAGTCACGGTCAAAGCCCACTATCAACCAGATCTGGATCAATTCAGAAAATCTCAATCGGCCCAGCCAGGAATACAGCAAAGGAAGAGCGATGAAAACTGCAATACAGTCTGTACTAATGCAGTTTCATCATATAATATGCTAGGAATGCGCACATACATAACAATTTGTTAATTATTATGCGACATAAAATTTAAAAAATTCAATATACTTTGGTAATTTGGTTCTAAGTACTTCTTGTATGTGTTTGTTTTTGATAACAAAGAAATTATTATTATAGAACTCTGACTGAACCTCCGATATATGAAACCACCGCGAATACTGCTGCGCCACAGGCCGCAGTTGGTTAAGCTGATTGGGCAGTTAATATCTGATAATGATGATTAATTAAAACTATTAATAAACGCCACCCCCGTAGGTCGTGCCCTCTCGCTGCAAGCGTAGGCAGGCAATGCCTGTTTGTGATGGAAAATTTATATACACTTTATTGGATCCGATCGCGTTATGTTATGCTCCGATTTTATTAAAAGTTTCCTTTGCGTAATTTATTTTTAGTCTTGCTTTAGTAGAAGGTTCTTACTAAACTCAAATATCAAGCGTTGTTTTGGTAGATAAATAAATAGAAAAAGATAAAAATAAAATATTTGAATTACCCTCCTTCTGACGCAGTCGGGTAAAAATCTACACAAATAAATAATATTGAAGCGCCGTTTCAAATTTTTAATAAACATCTGACTACTAAGTAATTGAACAGAGTGAGTTTATACAGTTTTTACACCAAAGTATCAATAATTTAATATTTTGTCTATCTGAGTGTAAAACGTAATTTATTAATAAATCACCAATATCTCCTGCGCAATCTCTCAATACTTATATTGTGCAATTATATATTTTATGGTTTATGGGACGCCTTCGATATTTTAATTTGTTAAAAAATTTTCAATCATCAAAAGTGTTGATTAATTGCAATATCGCAAATCAATTTATTGTTAAGTAAAATAAATATAGCAGGTTGTAACTGGATGCGTGACCTACAGTGAAGGTCCAAATTTGACCTTGAGCCGTGCCTCAGAGAGCACGTATTAGTCCTAGTATCAAATCATTACTCTAACTGATGTATCATTCAATCAGATTTCTTACTGTAAGCTGTATGTTAGTGAATAATCAAATCAGCTACATACATATAATAAGATCTTTCTTTAAAACTCTGTTTCCAGGACTAGAATGAGTCAATAGACAGAACTCGTGTAGAGAAAGAGACATTGTAGATCAAAAGCGGCGAAATTGAAAATATCGTGTGGAAGAAAGAGCACGTTATCAAAAATGTTTGATAGTGATCGATAAACAGCCTATAAAACCCATGAGCCAGCCAATCCGTATTTGAGCAGGTTTGAGATCCTAAAATTTTTAACAAAAAATAGAACCGACTCAACGCACTAAAAAGTAAAAAGTAACTGTGTCATTTAGTTGCTTTAATTTACTTAAGCATATCTATGAAGTCGGTGCCAGCAAGTTTAAGGAACATTTATTTAACGTAGTAAAGCAGTTTGTGGGTTCTAGGTAATGTCCTTAAAGTAGAAACCTTGGCTGGCTCCGACTCCTAGATATGCTTAAGAAAATTAAAACAACTAAATGACACAGTTATTTGTAACCGACGAAAAAAAACGGAGGAGGTTCTCAATTCAACACGTATATTTTTTTATGTATGACCCCAGGATATCTTTTCTTTTTGTTAATTTTTGAGCAATTTTTAATTGAAACCACAGGTAGACACTACAATTTAAAATTTAAATGCTCGAGTTTTATTTATTAATTAATAAAATTAATTTGTAGGCTCCAGTGTTAATTGGCATAAAGAAATATTCAAGTGATAATTAATCTGAAAATTGTATTATTAATGACGGTATAACTCTTAATAGCTTCCAGAACTTTCGTTATACAAGTTTTTGCGCGAGTCAATATCGGCTGGACGGAGCGGCGTTGAGTTGTGTATTGAACTACAAACTTTGCCCTTGTGTCTGTAATTGCTTTTTCGTTACTCTTCCACCAACTAGTCTTACTAGGCTTTGACAGTGATTGCTGTCAACGCTAATTTTAGAGGACATTTCCTCGATTACCGCCTATATTCGTACGCTGTCTTTACTAATTAAACTTCATGGTCGGAAATGATCGAAATTAATATTCATTATTTGTTTATTCTGCTGTATGTAAAATATCTGGCACCTTTAAGTATAGACAATCAGGTTTTATGCAGTTTGTATCCCTAAGACGTGATGCACTAAAAACTTAACTTAATTATATATTAATACCTAAAGGATTTTTTTTAACCAAGTGGTAGAACCAAAAAGCCTGAGCCCGCCAACCCGGATCGATGCAGGTCTTGATGAGTACGGCTATACTGTTCTTAACCTTCAGAATGAACATCGTTTTGGATTATTTGAAACAAAGGACTTCAGATTTGACTGCTTAGTTTTAAAACATGGTTGTTTTTAATTTTTGCGTGTCTGTTTATTTCTCCTTGTTATTTTCATACGGTAATCGTTGATATATTAAGTAAAGCTTGGCTAAAAACATCCCGAGACCTCCCTCGTACATTTAGATTGACGATGTGTCGAATTTCACTTAGTTAAAAGTAGTAAATAAATAAATAATAAAGGACATGGGTAAAAAATGTATGGAAGTCTGCCCGAGAGATGCCTAGAGATTGTATATATGTCATAAAATAGTACAGATCTTCTATTTAAATAGTAATAAAGTTACTTGTAGCTAAGCAGTCGCTGATAAGTTATGAAGGTTGATAAAAGTTGACTTTTCATACTACGACGACGGTCACGTGATTCAGAACACAAAAAATCGATTGAAATTCTTATATTTTTGACATATTTTCAATTGATTGCTATGAAACATGGGTAGTTGTTTAAAATTCATTGTGTATTTAAATAAAATAGTTAAATATGAGCATACGTTTGGACAGCCTGGGGCAAATCGACACGGCCTAAATAAGGGACGTAGTGTTGGGCACAGGAAACCACATGTCAGGTCTGGACCAAGTTGCGTCATAGATCCTCGGATAAGTCCATTGAATATCCTGTTCTTAATGTTGTGTACTTTCGTTAAATGTAACAACCTTAAAGCCTTCTGAATTGTTTACTCGTCTGCACAACAACCTGAGTTAAATATACAGTCACTGTCTTGTTGGTCTTGTGGTTTGCCTTTGGATCACGAGTTTTTTTAGTAGCAAAGACGACAAACACGTACCGCCAAGCGATTTAGCATTTTTGTACGATGTCGTGTAGAAACCGAAAGGGGTGTGGATTTCATCCTACACCTAACAAGTTAGCCCGCTTCAATCTTTGATTGCATCATCACTTAACATCAGATGTGACAGCAGTCAAGGACCAACTTGTAGTCGATAAAAAAAGCAGCCTGGAGTTAATAATATTTAGCCCGGGAATAAGAAGTTAATGGCTAAACACCCCGAGAGCAGGTTTAGCTGTCGGCCTTGTTCATTATTATCGTTAACATGTTATAGATCGCAGAATCAAAAATTTCATAGGCAGGGGCCTACCCGCTTTTAAGTCTGACGTGCTTTCCAAAAATAGTCCAGCTGAAGATTTTTACACCCTTCAGTATAATGTTTTTGCCGCCAATACATTTTTTTAAATTGTTTGTTTACCCAAATAGCACGTTGCATATTGTGCTTTCCAGCAAGGCCTTAATTAGTCCCTAGCTGAAAATTTTCATTATTATTCACCCTTCAGTATAATGTTCTTGCCGCTTCTTTAATACATTTTTTAAAATTTTTAATAATGTTA
Organism: Mycalesis mineus; assembly: GCA_034621355.1. NCBI lineage: Eukaryota > Metazoa > Arthropoda > Insecta > Lepidoptera > Nymphalidae > Mycalesis > Mycalesis mineus. Next base: position 16,342,528 of record CM067890.1, read on the forward strand.
TAAGTATATAATACAAAAATATATATAAAAACACTAAAAATTTATAAAAAAAATCTTCTCTATTTGCGGGGCCTTTGCGTAATTACTTTACAGTAATCCGCGGGGAAGGCGCCAGTGCATATTGTTTGCTTCTTCGTGCATGTGCGAAGGCCTTAATTGAATTTGTCTCCTTAACTTATAAACGGTTTTCATTATTATTTCACTGCGCACTGCGGGAACATGATGATAGAAGCTTGATTGCTATCTAATTTCATTATTATTATTAATCGGTATTAAAAACATCCCAAAAAGCATTTAGTACCTTTTATAGATACTCGTATAGTCAACCGAATACTTTTCACATGAGGTCTCCCTTTACGTTTAACGTCTGTAGTGCACCCGGATGAGACTGGTGAAACCTAACTTAACTATTATTTTGATAATTGCAAGAAATAATTTCTTTTCCAAACTCTTCATTTATATAAATACTTACCTATCTGCCTCGCTGTTCGAGGTTCTGAATTCGAATTTGACCCTGGCTATGAAATATTCAGCTTTTCTTCCAAGAAGTTTTCGATAAAAATTCTTAGCCCAAAGTTTGAATGTTGGCGCTGTAACGTAACAATAGCGAGGGATACAATTCGAGGAGCTGTTGGACTTGTCTGCTTGGATGGCGACCCCTGTGAGCGCTGTGGTGGTCGATCATCCTATACTAGATTGACCGACGACACTAAACGGAAGGTAGAGATCTGCTAGATACAGGCGGGTCAAGACCGTCGAGTTTGAAATTCTTTACAGGACAATTGACGTTATTTGATGAAGAAATTCATCAGCTCATAAAATTACATACATAACGAAAATATTCCTTTTGTTGAAGATAAAACTGGAAGATATTAAACAGAAGGTCTTTTATTAAAAGGCTTTTTTCAATAAAACTATTATTATAGCACAATAAAAAGCATTTATTAATCCACTTAACAATTAAAAAGTTCATACTAACATTTACATTGGATACGGTTAGCTCGGAGTCGAGTCATTATATCATAGAGAGTAGCCAGATAAGTTTATTATATTCTGAACCTTACGTCTATTTATATAGGTGTCAGATTAATTTGTCGTTTGCAAACCACAACCAAGAGTACTATGCACATTCAAAATCCCCTCGAAGGTCGTTGCTGCAACGTTGCGAGACTTAAACATAGGTTTATATTTTTTTTTCAAATGTCATTCTCACTCTACAATTTCAATTGACATTTATAACTACTACCTTTTGTAAGTCAGCGTTCGTGTGCGTAAAAATCGTGACTCGAACGAAGCTAGAACATAGCGAATTTCTCTTAAAAATGTTTTTTTAAATATGAAATAAGGTCACATTTGACCATGATCATAATTAGTAGGTACCACCAACTGATGGTATTGATAAAAGATGAAACGCACTTGTTTAGAACAGAATTAATTACACATTAATTACGAGTACATTACTCACAAGTTACATTATAAAAATATAACAGAAGTAAGAACAAGTAATATTTAAATCATTTTTACATGGCACTGCAACACATACACTGTCTATGCAGCAAAAGAAATAACGCTTTTTAGGTGTACAGCTTTTTGTGACGAGCTCATTCGGGAATTTACTATCGCCATGCCCATTTCTACCAAGCAGAGTTGTTGTGTTCCGATCTAAAGGACATGGTTGCTGTTGTAATTAGTGGCAAATAAGGCTTAACATTTGCGCCTAATGTTGATAGCCACTGGCAGTGGCGTGCACAGACATTTTGTGCCGGGGAGGTACTGAATTTTCTATCTCATAAAATTAAAGAAATCAGCTTCCGTACGGACTCAACATGTAAACTTATTATTACATTTTATATTGGTAGATTTTAATGGATATCGTGTAAGAAATTTTGAAACGGCGGTTTTTTTATTAAAAAAAAATCACAATAGGATCTGTTCACGTAGGATGATCATTTACGGCTTCATCATCAGACCTTGTTTACCATATAGGGTCAAACTAATCGTCATACGAAATAAATTAGTCCAGCCGCAATGGGTTTGTGTCGTTTTTAACGGAAATGCTATGGCCATATTTCGGCTTCACCATCAGACTGCTTACCATATGAGATCAAACTACTCATTAATACGAATCAAATGAGCCCAAAGTCGATGGAGTTATGTCGTTTTATTGCAGAGTTTCTATGGCCAACTACCAGCTTCAGCATCAGATCAGCTCCATGTCATCATAATATTGTAAATTCACACGATATACATATCCGTGCAAAATTTCAGCTTAATACGAAACTGGGAAGTGGTCAAATTTTACTTGTAAGATTTATTTCCAGACAGCTGAAATTAAATAAAAGCTTGTAACAAACCTTACGACCTCGGGAGGCATCGGAATCATTCCGTACACACACTAAACAAATTTCCTTACAGAAAAGATCAAATCGTATTCTCACGCACACTTGGTGACGCCAGTACTCCATACAAAAAGAATCCAAATGACTCTATAGGCTGAATAAACTATTAAAATGATTGTTTGGCACATATCCTCGTGTGTTTTACTCAATTATTTTGTAATATACATAGATTATATTCTATACTAACACATAGACTATTTTTTATATTGAAAGTCTTAACAGGAACGAGGTTGGCAAGAACAAAACCGCGGGCAGAGCTAGTAAGTAATCATTTTAACAGGGGAAAAATGTTATTCTCAGTGCTTTTTTTGCTAGGATGAAGGGGACGCCACTGGCCACTGGGCAGAGCACTCTTTTAAATGTGTTACTTGGAAGCCGGTGAAGTGTTGCTATTTTACCTTATAAAATGCACCAACCAAAAAAAAACCAGATGGGCCTTACAAAATCTAGAGACTTGTTTCTGGAACACCTGGATGTTCGCAAATAATAATAAAGAAGAATATTATAGATGATTGTTCTGTGCAGGCATTGGCAAGCTAGCCGGCGAAGGCAAGCACCTCGCCGACCCCGAGATGCTGAGGCGACTCACGTCGTCCGTCTCGTGCGCGCTGGACGAGGCGGCCGCCGCGCTCACCAGGATGCGCAGCGACCAGCCGCCCGCGCACCACCGACATCACCACCAGGACAAGCCGTGAGTACACCGCTGTAGATCAAAGAGTCGCCCGAACTCTTTACATTATCAAGACTACCATCGGCTTACAATATCTCTTTGAAAACATTTTTGACGTGAAAACGTCTTATAATTCGATAGAGCCGGCTGCACGCACGAAAAAACATGACTCATGCGTCGTTACCTCGCTTTGAGGCGTTCCATGTAAGGCTTAAAGTGCAAGCGAGAGCACGAAACGAGCGACAAAGAAGCACAATTGGCCTTTGCGTTCGGCAGCGTTCGACATTTGTCTATTAAATATAATTATTAAATATATTAATTTTAAATTAAAAATTAATATATTTATTATAAATTTAAAATATAAATTTATAAAATCAAAATCAATTATTTTATTAATTTAAATTAATATTTATAAAAATATATTTTCTTCAGACGTTGTCACGTTCAACTATCGTCAGTAAACCGACTTTACAGGCAACCAATTTTAGCTAGTGTTACCGGGTGCCCTGTCCCAAGTGTCCGCTAGGATTTTCTGCCAAATTTAACATGGAGCCATTTAAGGAGCGAATAAATAAATTCCTCAAAGGCCGGGCAACGCATTAACACCTCTGGTGTTGCAAATGTACATGGGCGGCGGTAATCATTTAACATTAGGTGACCGGCATGCTCGTTTGCCCGCTTTAATAACGATAAAAAAAAGGATTAATGGAAGCACTCGGGCATACTAAGTTACAGATTACTTAATATGGCACCCCCTTGAGCTTATATACATTTCCAAAACCAATACATAGTGTTAGCTTAAAATATTTTTCAATACTAAATGATGTCTCAACTGCAAATATAATTATTTTCCAACGAAAACGAAGAATCAGTATAACTGCCTAAATAATATTAAAATCCAATAACGTGAACATTGCAATGTTGCTGTTGGACAATAATATTAACTGTAGCTAATGGACCATTGTAACAGCTAATAAAAATTGCAGTAATAATAAGTAATTGCACCAAAAGTTCTGCAATAAGTCTGGCATCGCTTCGATATCCGGTAAATAACATTCAATCAGTGTTCAATAATAGGTACTTTTTTAAATTATACAAATGAATGAATTGGAATCAATATTTTTAATAACAATTAATGAAAAATACTGAAAATTATGGCTATACCATTCTCACAAAAAAAAAGGTTGAACCACCTCACAGAATAACACCCTACTCGCATAAACTCACTGCCATGTGATATAGAATATGCATGAGTTCTGACTCATGCCTCATGGTCTAGTGGTTAAAATGTGTGGCTTCGATGACAAGGTCCTGAGGTCGGAGGATCACAGAATATTTTAAGTTTTCATTCTTCTGTGAAATTTTTAGTACATTCCAAAATCAGAGCTTGAGCAGGAAGTTGGTGGTGTTACCTTTCCGGGACTCGGAGAGCACGTAAAGTTATCGGTTCCGGTCACTAAACACCCGATAATGATCGTATATATAAATGAAACATTATCATCCTGAGACGTGGTGGGTCTACGCTATATATCCCCTCCTATAAGGAGGAAGGCCGGGCCTGTAGTAGGCCGTTAACAGGCTGATGATGATAAAGTTTTTCTTTGTATTTATAGTTTAAATTGTGATTATTTCATTTATTACTTAATTAACTTATTACTCTCTAATAGTGCATTCGAAATTGTGACGTCACCGTACGCATTTACAATTTCTGACAACCAGTACAACAATGTCTTAAAATAGTGACGTCCTAAATGACGATAGATAAAATGGCAGTGATTTGAATTCTTAAATTATTTCAAATATTTTTAGCCTTTATATTGCAGCAAATAGCAATGTTTCCTTTTATTATTTAACTTTCATCATAGCTTCGCAATATCATAAAGCGACTAGAAATATATGAAAATACATGCATATGGGACTGCATCTGAATTAAAAATTAACGAATTACGCAATTTCGAACTCAGAATCGGCCAAGTTTAAAAAATAAAAGCAAATGCCGTAGAAAGCTGCACTTATTCATGCTTGTCATTTACATGTTAATTTTTACATTTTTGATCACGTCACGCATAGTGGGAATTATTATGGCTAACAAAAAATATATCTTACATTAGTAAGATTTACTATGATTAGAATATTACTTATGCAACCAAGCGAAGAGTTCTTGAATTTAAAAATGTAGAGAAAACGTTTATTTACACACGTGCGTTAGGTGTACGCGTGATAGTGATATGCGAGGACGTTTTCTCTTTGACGTGCATTTAGTAAAATATTAATATAGAAATATTTACAAAACAGTCTTAGCTTACGTACAATAATTATAACTCCAGACGGAACGGATTTAGTAAAATATATAGATTACAATCTGGTACAGCAAATATGCTACTTTTATCCCAAAGCCAAGCCTGCTATTTTTCAAAACACCGATTAATTTGAGACTAAAAATGTTTAGGAATACTTAACAATGGTCAACGACGTCATTCGTAACTGTTTTTAACGGAAAACACCAAAATAAATAAATAATTCACTACACTATAGTAAACTTCCGCAAAGTAACGCCAGCTTCTGTTCAATATTTTAATTTATATAAAGTTCTGAAATGGCCACGTTAACGTATTCGATGGGAAAAAGAAAGTTTGCTTGTTAAATAGATTGGCGTTCGACAAATGCGCTCAATAGAAGTATGAGATTTATCATTGGAACAAAGAGAGCTTTTAGATTTCGATGCGCAGTTTTGTAAACACATCGGATGTTGATCGACATAACAAACCAGCTTTGACCATTTACGGGCGGACGACGGTGCTGACGTAAAAATTTAAATTTTCGTATTTACGCCATTTCAAGGCAAAATTTTGAGCGATGTCCGCATTTTTTTTATGTATTTCCTATAAAAATGCAATGACATACTATTTTTGGAATCTGGATTAATAACTTTTTGTTCAAATAAACCTAGGTAAAACCTAGCATGCAATATGCATACATTGCCATATTATGAAGTACTCGAATATTAGTTATACTTAAAATACTTAAATCACACGCCTCTAATAAAAAGTATTCTAAACCCTACTCAGATGCTTCTAATTGCCGAAATACTATCGAATATGTGTTATGATGAAATAGTAAATACTATAACTGCAGGCCTACGATACACGCGAAAGAGATAAGTCGCGGAAAGAAATAGAGGAACGTCGTCCAACAGCGCGCAATATAAAATAACGCTCCCTTTTTCGTTGTGTTAGGATGAAAGAGACAGCACCTTTTCCGATTTCGTCGCTTTTGAGTAATGACTTGTCTCTTCCGCGATCATCGTAGAACTATTGGTCGAAAAAAGCATAAATACCAAAACGATACATTTCATAGCCGAATGTCTCAAATTTTTATTTTTAGCTTTGTATAAGTCAAGTGATGACAATCCGAGATTGAGTTACTCAACAGCGACTACAGCCTCTCGGATCTATCACGATAGAGTCTCTGATTCTCGGATCGATCCGATCGAGGCTTACCGCTGGACAATGATTCGTGAAGCTTTGATCTTATCTGATAATGTTTATTATTTATTAATATTAGTAATGCAATTTGGTCGTATGAAATGAGTAACGGGTGGTTTCCAGCACGCAATGCGGGTCTACTGCGACGGGCACGACGCCGACGGTCACGTCGTCCGTGGGCGCGGACGGCGCGCCGTCGTTGGCCGAGGCGTGCTCGGACGGGGACGTGGGCACGGTGCGCAAGCTACTGACGGAGGGCCGCTCCGTGCACGAGACCACGGAGGAGGGCGAGTCGCTGCTGTCGCTGGCGTGCTCGGCGGGATACTACGAGCTCGCGCAAGTGCTGCTCGCTATGCATGCGAGCGTTGAGGACCGCGGCATCAAGGTGAGATTTAAAAATAATTTGATAAAAATATCTTCTATAAAATTATCAAAAATTCTATTATAGTGAATAAAAGTGTCTCTCTATTTATGTTTGAACAAATGATGCCAATTTAAAAAATATGTTTAAATTAGATTAGTTTGTATATGTATATGTTGTGTGTCAGGGTGACTGCACGCCGCTGATGGAAGCGGCGAGCGCGGGCCACGTGGAAATCGTGCGGTTGCTGGTGGCGCACGGCGCGGACGTGAACGCGGTGTCGGGCTCGGGCAACACGCCGCTCATGTACGCGTGCGCGGGTGGGCACGAGGACTGCGTGCGCGCGCTGCTCGAGAACGGTGCCAACGTCGAGGACCACAACGAGAACGGCCACACGCCGCTCATGGAGGTGAGGCGCTTTGTGTTCTAATTTTCGGCAGTTTTGAAACAAATTTCAAGGCATAGGTTTATTGGTACGATGAAAAGTGCTCCTGGACGGGGGTCTTTACTCACGCCACCACGATAGAGTACTAGATCATACGTGAAGCTATAAGCCTTTCAGTAGCTAGAGCTCAACAAGGGTTGACGACGAATAAAAGACAAACTAAGTTCGTTAAAGCAGGCTCATGTACGAATTCCACCAGCAAGCCTTATTTAATTCTGGGCTCTGCACCTGATTGGATTACATTAATGGACACGTATTAAAAGCACTATAAAACCCGGAAGACTGAACTATTTCGAATATTATGACTAAAAATGGTTATGTGCTTAGTTTATACACGGTGGGTGCGAGAGATATACCAGCGAAATCTCTATAACCTGCTAAAAGACATTGGCCTTACTAGAAGTGCAGTAAGCTGCTCTAGTAGGGTCCATCCGGATTTGGCTGGGCAGGGAGAATAACTTGAACAGAGGAGGTGAGTGTTGACGGCCGTCACTAAAAGATCTCTTTTAAACCTACTATATATGTATTTAAAACAATGTGTCAACAGGCGGCGTCGGCTGGGCACGTAGGCGTAGCCAAAATCCTCCTGGAGCACGGCGCGGGAATCAACACGCACTCCAACGAGTTCAAGGAGTCAGCCCTCACGTTGGCATGCTACAAGGGCCACCTGGACATGGTGCGCTTCCTGCTGGCCGCCGGCGCCGACCGCGAGCACAAGACGGACGAGATGCACACGGCGCTCATGGAGGCGAGCATGGACGGCCACGTGGAGGTCGCGAGGCTGCTGCTCGACTCGGGCGCACAGGTATCTATCGTTGCTCTGTGTATCCGGGCTCTCGCGCGACGTGCTACAAGGGCCACCTGGACATGGTGCGCTTCCTGCTGGCCGCCGGCGCCGACCGCGAGCACAAGACGGACGAGATGCACACGGCGCTCATGGAGGCGAGCATGGACGGCCACGTGGAGGTCGCGAGGCTGCTGCTCGACTCGGGCGCACAGGTATCTATCGTTGCTCTGTGTATCCGGGCTCTCGCGCGACGTGCTACAAGGGCCACCTGGACATGGTGCGCTTCCTGCTGGCCGCCGGCGCCGACCGCGAGCACAAGACGGACGAGATGCACACGGCGCTCATGGAGGCGAGCATGGACGGCCACGTGGAGGTCGCGAGGCTGCTGCTCGACTCGGGCGCACAGGTATCTATCGTTGCTCTGTGTATCCGGGCTCTCGCGCGACGTGCTACAAGGGCCACCTGGACATGGTGCGCTTCCTGCTGGCCGCCGGCGCCGACCGCGAGCACAAGACGGACGAGATGCACACGGCGCTCATGGAGGCGAGCATGGACGGCCACGTGGAGGTCGCGAGGCTGCTGCTCGACTCGGGCGCACAGGTATCTATCGTTGCTCTGTGTATCCGGGCTCTCGCGCGACGTGCTACAAGGGCCACCTGGACATGGTGCGCTTCCTGCTGGCCGCCGGCGCCGACCGCGAGCACAAGACGGACGAGATGCACACGGCGCTCATGGAGGCGAGCATGGACGGCCACGTGGAGGTCGCGAGGCTGCTGCTCGACTCGGGCGCACAGGTATCTATCGTTGCTCTGTGTATCCGGGCTCTCGCGCGACGTGCTACAAGGGCCACCTGGACATGGTGCGCTTCCTGCTGGCCGCCGGCGCCGACCGCGAGCACAAGACGGACGAGATGCACACGGCGCTCATGGAGGCGAGCATGGACGGCCACGTGGAGGTCGCGAGGCTGCTGCTCGACTCGGGCGCACAGGTATCTATCGTTGCTCTGTGTATCCGGGCTCTCGCGCGACGTGCTACAAGGGCCACCTGGACATGGTGCGCTTCCTGCTGGCCGCCGGCGCCGACCGCGAGCACAAGACGGACGAGATGCACACGGCGCTCATGGAGGCGAGCATGGACGGCCACGTGGAGGTCGCGAGGCTGCTGCTCGACTCGGGCGCACAGGTATCTATCGTTGCTCTGTGTATCCGGGCTCTCGCGCGACGTGCTACAAGGGCCACCTGGACATGGTGCGCTTCCTGCTGGCCGCCGGCGCCGACCGCGAGCACAAGACGGACGAGATGCACACGGCGCTCATGGAGGCGAGCATGGACGGCCACGTGGAGGTCGCGAGGCTGCTGCTCGACTCGGGCGCACAGGTATCTATCGTTGCTCTGTGTATCCGGGCTCTCGCGCGACGTGCTACAAGGGCCACCTGGACATGGTGCGCTTCCTGCTGGCCGCCGGCGCCGACCGCGAGCACAAGACGGACGAGATGCACACGGCGCTCATGGAGGCGAGCATGGACGGCCACGTGGAGGTCGCGAGGCTGCTGCTCGACTCGGGCGCACAGGTATCTATCGTTGCTCTGTGTATCCGGGCTCTCGCGCGACGTGCTACAAGGGCCACCTGGACATGGTGCGCATGACGCATCCTATTACAGAAAAACGAGACTCTTGATGCTATCCTTATTTTACTGTCACCTCTCCTGTGTCGTCTTGGCACGTTTTTTTACCAATAAATATTTTCGGCTAGAATCGTTGAAAGACTTACAGTATTGGAGCGTGCACTAGATACTCATATACCATTGTAAATATCGGTGCAGGTGAACATGCCGACGGACAGCTTCGAGTCGCCGCTGACGCTGGCGGCGTGCGGTGGCCACGTGGAGCTGGCTATGCTGCTGCTGGAGCGCGGCGCCAACATCGAGGAGGTCAACGACGAGGGGTACACGCCGCTCATGGAGGCCGCCAGGGAAGGTGAGCTTCACTAATGTGTATGGGCAGTGTTTATTGCAGGTTTTATTGACCCCTATTGGTTGGTGGTGCAGTTGGATTGTTCATCTTCACACTATTTTGAACGGTTCTCTGCACACCATTCTCTTGTAAGAGAATTGGCACGATTTGCTCCTTTGGTCACTAGAGTCTAGTATGTTTCATATTTAATAATTTCACGTACATGGTTTATTTTAGGTCACGAGGAGATGGTAGCACTGTTGCTGGGCCAAGGTGCGTCGATCAACGCACAGACCGACGAGACTCAAGAGACCGCGCTCACGCTCGCCTGCTGCGGCGGGTTCCTCGAAGTAGCGGACTTCCTCATCAAGGCCGGAGCGGATGCAGAACTCGGTGCCTCCACACCTCTCATGGAAGCGTCTCAGGAAGGACACCTTGACTTGGTCCGGTGAGTTAACTGCAACATATTATGTCAATTTAGTAGAAGAGAAAAAATTGATTGACATTGTTCTTTATTTGAAAACATTCGGCAACGAGTCTGGAAACGTGTAAAACGAATATGTAGAGATTTAATAAAGGTTAGGCATTGATTATTATCATGGTGCTGATAGATTATAATGGTTTTAAGGTACTTGCTGGAAGTGGGTGCAGACGTGCACGCGCAGACGCAGACGGGCGACACGGCGTTGACGTACGCGTGCGAGAACGGACACACGGACGTAGCGGACGTGCTGCTGCGCGCGGGCGCTGCGCTCGAGCACGAGAGCGAGGGCGGGCGCACGCCGCTCATGAAGGCGTGTCGCGCGGGCCACCTGTGCACCGTGCAGTTCCTCGTCGGCAAAGTGAGTGAGCGCTCTGTCACTCCGTGCTCCGACACAAGAGCGAGTTGTTGACGTGTATCGTGTTCGTGTGTTCAGGGTGCCGACGTGAACCGCATGACGGCGAACGGCGACCACACGCCGCTGTCGCTGGCGTGCGCCGGCGGGCACGCGGACGTGGTGAAGTTCTTGCTGGCCTGCGACGCCGATCCGTTCCGCAAGCTGAAGGACAACTCCAGCACGCTCATCGAAGCGGCCAAGGGGGGGCACACCGCCGTCGTGCAGCTGCTGCTGGACTACCCACACTCCGTCATGTTGCCCAGGGGTGAGTTTGTATTTCAACAGACACTTTCGAGAAAACATACTTATGAGACTCGACTAATATATGTTAATACACTTTTTAGTGTATGTTTAATTTGATATTATATATTTAGCACCATTATAAAATGTTATCTCTGTCCGACCGTAGAAAATTGCTAGATTTATGTTTTTTGTATAAATTGCTTAACGGACCTATAGATCCATCCAGTTTGTTGTGCAGAATTTCTATCAGAATACCTAGACTTCTTAGTCGGGTCAAAAACATTTCACAAACAAAAACATTATATGCCATTTAGAACTAATTATTCTAAAACGAATTTAAGTGCTTCAGCTCCCTTGAACAGAATTAGACCTCATTCGACTTATAAAACTATAACAACGGAAGTAAATATCACTGGTGGCACATTGTCGAAGTTCAAATCAAAGTTGAAAAAATATTTCTTACTCCAGTACATCAAATGATCATACTTTGTCAATTGTTACTTTTTAAACTTAAGTTCACACTTGTTTTTTTTTTTGGATTAATATAAAATTTTTATTTATTACTGTAGAATGTGATAGATCCATAGCCTGATCTTTTCTATCCAAGCCTTAGTATATTCGCGCATGTTAAGGTAATCAGTAAGTGGGTCTATGACCATAGCATATGTTATTCAACATGTTTTTATTAAACTAGTGGATTTGTCATAACCTGTTCGTATTGTATTAAATAATTAAATTAATAAATTGATATTTAACTCAAGTTCACAAAAAATATAATTTCTTATCTTAGTCAATTTGCCAGACGAAAGGAGGAAAATAAAATGATTTTAAAGTGCAAAATTAAGTTGTATTTATTACAAATATTTACATTTCGTTATATCAGGTAACACTGGCACGGAGGAAAGCGGGGGTCTAAGCTCAGCACAGGCGGCGGCGCTGGGTCTGAGCCACGCGCCAGCACCAGGCGCGCCCACACAGCGCGCATTGCTGCCCGCGCACGCGCCGCACCCGCACGTGCACCCCCACCCGCACCCGCACGTGCACGCGCACGCGCCTCCCGCGCACCCGACTGCGCATCCGCCTGCGCACCCGCCCGTGCACCCCCCCGCGCACCCGCCTGCCGCACACCCGCCGACGCCGCTCGCCGCACCGGCCGAGATGCCGCCTAACTTCGCCAAAGTCTATTTAGACGGTAAGTACACAACTATACGTGGCATACGTTTTGTTTTATTTTTGCAAATAATGTTTGTTATGTTGTGGACTCTAAACTTCTGAAATCTTGGAATTTTCTTATAGAGACAGAGTACCTTAACACCACATCATGTCATGCCACACTCTTACATATTCTAATTTGTCAGTCAGTTAGCAAAGCATATTTTAAAGTAATGCGAAGTTAAGCAGCAGCCAATATCTTGTACAACACTAGCAGTCTGTACCTATCTGTAATAACTGTGATAACTCGGATATATACAATACAAATATAAAACATAGCCTATGACACTCACCGATAACGTAGCATTCTACTGGTGAAAGAATTTTTAAAATCGGATTATTAGTTCCGAAGATTAGTCCAGACAGATCTTTATTTACAAACTTTACCTCTTTATAATATTAGTATAGATTATGTTTACATAAATATAGGTCGGAAGAAGCAGGGCGGTGGAAACGGAACGGCGCAACCCGCCCCCACCGTGAACCCCGCAGCAGTGCCCACGGGCGTGGGCAGCGTGGGCGCGGCGGGCGCAGCGGTGGGCTCGGCTGCGGTCGTGGGCGCCGGCAGCGCTGCGGTCGCGCCCGCCGCCAACAAGCACAAGTGCGGCCGCAAGCAGCGCCCCGCCGCGCCGCACTCCGACCACCACCTGCCGCCGCCGCCCGACATAATAGACGACCATGTATGTATCTAATATAACATTTGTTATAATGCTATTTGAATTCACCGCCATTGTAAACGTAGCTCATTGTAGATGTTGCGTATGAGTTACCAAAATAGTTTTATTCTCTCGAAATACATTATTTAAAAATATAAGAAAATGAACTAATTTTGTAATTATATTAATGAAACATACACACTTGAGCATCATGACTCATTATTGAGGGGATCATAGGTGGGCGAAGTGTAAAGCATTGTCACTAAACTTAGTACCCCATTCGTCGATCCGTCTGTCAACCTTAACTTGTGACGTAACTTGTAGAATATCTCTAAGGCGGTATTATAACGACGATTTTGGCAGCCACATTTATTGTACTGTGAAGTTAAGAAAATTTGACAATAAAATAACATAACATTTAATCAAATTACGTACGTCTTTATATCTTGTACGTCCATATAGTTCCGAAAAACATGTACTTTTTCCAAAGATAATCTAGCTCGAAATTGCTGCTCATTTTAAACACTGTGTTCTTAAATTAGTTCTTTTGAGAGGTTGAGGCTGACAAAGAACTTGTGATTACTTTAAGATTGCAAATAATTATATCTGTGTGTGGATACGGTATTATTTAATAACTTATTACTATCACCAGATTATTTGCAATACTCGTAAACAACAATGTCTATTTTTTTCGAAATTTGAATGGCAATAAATACAGTATATAATAATAACTTAAACATAAATGTGTGCAGTTTAGCATAATAAATATTGGTGTTAACTTAAATAACCAAAAAGTTATCATATAAAAAGTTTTTTTTTTTTTATTGACAAAAATTTGATAAAGAAAGTCTTTATGATTAAGCACGCTTCCTAAAATGTTTTCATTATCTAAATAATGCATAACACAAAAAATAACAACTTAATTTCATTTACCTACTTGTATAATTTAATTTATCCAATTTTATTTATGTAATTATTAACAATACCATAATGATTTTAAGCAAGATTCTTCCTGTGTTAAAATCATAATAAAAGAGTGTCTGGACAATTGACGGAAAATGCTTAGAGAAATATCGGTCGTGTAACGTCAGAATAGACAAATATTAATAAAACATTCAACCGTCGCAGCCGATGATGTGTTAGTGAGAGTCGAACGTACACGGATTGGCATTCAGACTAAGCTAGTAACTAATATCAGTAGAGATAGCTTGTGTGCACATTACACGTAGCAGAACGCAAAAACTTTACTAGACGCGTAATGTGATTGGTCTAATTTGACTAAATAGCCAAAACACGACCCATCCTCTGTCCGATTTGTAAAGGCTTTATCAATCTCACCGTCAAAGCATTGTTATTGAAATGTTCCTTTAATAAGTATTTATATATTAAATATTAAGAGCGCGGTTGCAGGTTGCAAACAATAAATTTTTCATAGAATTAAAATTAAAAGCTATACACTTATTATAGTTTGGAATCTGAAAGCTAAATAACGAAGTTGCAGTAATATTTTGCATTGTAATGCTTGCTTGGTTCGTTTTGACTGCACAGTCGCACGCATGCTGTATTGATACGCTCCTCATTGCATCATAGCAGGCAAGTATAGCCAGAGAGATGGTGGGAAAGTTTGTGGAGGTATTTCATAATCTGCCCTGGCTGTAGCGTGCACTACGTTCTGTGGGTAGATCAGATTTATAACAGAAAGTAACACCAGGTTATGACTATTCATAGGTAATGCTATGATAAATCTATACACTGCAGGCTACTGACAATAGCACAAATATACTAGTCTATGACTCTGTTAGCGTGAAAAAAAATTATTATGCATCTAGAAAATAGTTAATTGCAATCACCAATATATTTAAATGGGTTTATAGGTGTAAAAATCTACTATTTATGTAATAATGCTTGAGCTAAAATGTGTAAATTCTGTTATGTAGTGACTTTTTGGCTGTTCGGTTAGCATATTCTACCAATAAGAGCCGACAAAAACTCGGCAATAGCTCATTAAATAGCATTTGCATTTATCATCAAAAACATTCAAAATCAAACAGTAAGTACATTCACAAAATTTGCCACCGCCACTCGGCTATTTTTTAGCTCTCAGATATACTTTTAGCTGCGTACACCTAAATCATCCATTTTGCAATGTTGAAGCCCCTATTTTAACTCCAAATTTGTAACAGTTTAAATAATATTCATGCTTTATATATAATAATAATAAATATAACTAGTTATTATCATTCCGTGGGCGATGGTTAATTTGTAAACTAATTTATTCTTCCACTATTTCTAATATACTATTTTACAGGTCTTCCTTATTATTTCTTAAATAATAATTAGTAATAAGTTATATTTCGTTCTAAAAGTATATTTTATAAGAGTAGGAAATTACTAAATGAATTATTTATGTATGCGAATAAATTACGATTTCTGTCCAATGTGGTATTTGTACGAGTATGCCCCAGAAGATATTGATATCTTTGTATAAGTCTTAAAAACGAGTAACAGGACGCCCTAGATGGACCTTACTGCATAAAACGCTTTTAATGAAGTCGTACACACACAGCATATTGCAGTTCCTATTTTATTATTTATTGCAAATGTATGTCCCTACAGTTAAATGTATGAAATATCCATGCATTGGATAAATATAATTCAGGGCCAGGTGGCTAAATTTCTATCAGAACTTTCTTAATAAACTCTATATTACTACTGGCCAAGGTAACTCTCGCTGTATAATGTGTTTGTACAGTCTATAAATCTTATACATTCTTACAGTTTGATAATAATTCATCCAAATTCTTTCATGATCGTCATTATTCTCAGCCTATTGGAATGGCTCACTTACTCATATTTCTTTATATTGTATTAATTTTTCTAATCTTTCTAAGAATATCATCTTGGAAATTAACTGTCGCCCTTTGTAATTCTTGTTCGCTTAATTTTAAAATCTATCATTTTGTGCTTGCTTTCCATGGTGTAGATGTGCCCTCACAACGTGGTGCACAAGCATAAGCTATCCCTCCCGCCCGGCTTTACTTGGAAGGATGTTAACAAGAAATTTAAAAATAAAAACAAACTCGAAAAAAAATCCAATGTGAGTGGACACATTTCTCAGATATCATGTTACTCGTATGTAGTGTTGTGGCCATTTTATTTTATTTTCCCCCTAAACCTTTATCAATAAATTTTAGTGATGAATTCGGTTGCACGCACATCTCTAAACCAATTAAAATGGACATTTATACATATATTAAGAAAATTATAGTTCGTAAAGACGAATTACTATTAAACTGATTTTTTAATAAGTTTGAAGATGGTAGAATCGAAAACTAATCTTTTTAAATAAAATGTACCTTTAATTATTAAATTAAATAAAAATAAAGGCCTTTAAGTAGCTGTTTGTCTTGCGACTAAAGGCATGATTTGTCATTTTATCCCTACAAAAATATAAAAAATTGGGTAACATATGTTTATGTATATTGGTGGTATATGAAGTACGCACTAAGATAAACTTTTACCTTATTTTACTATAACACTTTACAGTAGGCAACTACGATTCTGCCATACTGCCTAGGTAGAAAAATGGCTGCCCGATGGTCTGATTATAAAATTGCTGTTGCCTTCTTATACCTTTAGCTGAAATTTAACATATTTTAATTTTGGAATTTGTTTTTGGTATTCTGGAACAACTGGTTCGACTATACAATATATTTGAAGTTGGATATGACACCTTTCCTAAAAAAAATATTAGGACTTGTTTGATTTGACCTAACATGTATTAGGTATAAACCTAAATAGTGTTGTGTAAATGAAGTCACTTAAACAATAGTTATACCTCACTGTACACATACGACGGGAATACGCATCATGGCAGGAAATGTCAATATAGTGTATAGGTTAGACATGATACTAAAATTGAGTTTAAGGGTGTGTGCGTGTTACCAACACTAAAATAAATAGTGTATAGTATTATGTTATGTATATTGATTGCTATATTGTGCCTAGAGTTGCTTACTTTATTTCTGGTAGCAGTAGTTTGTTGTCAGGCTAATTAAAAAATTCATAGATACATCTAGTTTCGCCGTCATCTGCACATAAAATTGACGATATTAAAATGTAAATAACTGACTTTTCCAGCAAATGCTTGATATCTTGCCGGCGGTTCTTGGTAGAAAATGTGTTCTAAACTGATAGAATCGCTACAAACATATAGATTTGATTTTTAAGTAGAAGTAGAAACTTGTTTGGTATTCAAAATTAAATAAATTTCAATGTCAATTTTCAGTGATTAGATTGGTTGATTAAAATATGTTGATTTTTTTTAAAGTTATAAATATACCATTTAAAAAAATTAATTAAATTAATGAGTAATAAAAGAATCATTAGTAATAGAGTTGTTTGATGTTTTCTATGATTGAATTGTAAGCGTCTTAATGGTAATTAAGTGCTATAATGAACAAGATTATGAAATATTGAATAAATGCAGTGATCAGTACGATAATTGACATTTTTCGCAAAAACCTAAAAATCCGTTCAACGTAAAAAAAGGCCTCTAAAAATAATAAAATAAATTTGCTATTGATTCAAAACTGGAATAATGCCACTAAAACGTAACGTTCAGTAAACTGAACTAACAACCGACTATTGTTGCCAGAGGTTATTTATTTAATTCAAAAGTAAGCTAACATAAGCTATTTAACATAAAGCATGCCTGAAATCGAGTAGTTAACACATATAATATTTAGTATATTACACTCATCTTAAAGTTCCCACTTTGCTTATGTAATTTATTTTAATGGTTTCATAAATATTCGACCATATTTACGATTAATTTCATATATATATTTGTTATAATGTAGTAGGTGTTATATTTATTTGTTGAATGTATTAGTGAATGAGTGTTGTGTTCTTTTGTGACAGAGAGTCGACGTGTTGACGGGCCAACCTCGAAATGAACCACTGCCAGAGACTGAGAGGACCATGCTAGATTTGGCTGAATCCTCAGGTAAGAAATTATTAAAAAATACTGAAAGTTTTATAGTTGGTATCTATACATAGAGACAAATGTCCTAGGGTTCGACAAAATGGTGTTAGGTGTATCCACCATTCTTTTAGGCCTGTGTGCACCAAGATTTCGGTTATCATAACCAACGGTTAACATAAGCTAAACGTTAAATTTACTGTTCACGACAACCCGCACCCCGGTTAAGGACGTAGGCTCGGTTAAGATAACCGCCTGGTTTACGTCCTTAACCGGCGTACGGGTTGTGAACAGTAAATTTATAGTTAGCTTATGTTAACCGTTGGTTATGATAACCGAAATCTTGGTGCACACAGACCTTAGATTGTTTTTTATACATTTTTAGTACAATACTTACATTGAAGTGGAAACACATACATAAACATACATCCTTTAAAACATTAGAAGTATGTCAATGTCTACATTACACTAGCTTTTAAACTATAAACACTATTATTAGTTTTGGACTGTAATTTATAATATATTTTAAATAATTCTGAGTAAAAAATACCGACCATTAATATGGGTTGTATTGAAAAAATATATTTATTTAAACGTACATTCATAGTTGTACTTCTAAAAAAAGTTGAAAAGATTTATTAATTATAAGAATTTTGATATTAAAATTCATGTATTTCTAAAAGAACTAGGTAATTAAAGATAGACCATTTATAATACGATACAGTATGGGTAGTATAAGTAAAGCGATACTCTTGCACAAAGGTCCACCGACGCTCGCCACGTCGGCCCTGCACGCGCTCGACCTACAGTTCTGCGCGCAAGGCAAGTCGCCATACACATATTGTATACATCATATATATAACTTGCTAACGTTTTAACTGTACTGGTGTATCTTGACTAATATGTGAAAGTCTGTTTAACGCTTAAACATTTATCCTGATCTCATTGTGTAATCTTTATCATCTTTAATGTAGATATAAGCTTGCATCTGTAACTTTTGACCATATTACGTGCTGAAACTCTCTTTTTGTGTACATATTTCTTTTAATATGATCTCAAACAGAAATCCGTAATCTAAATTAGCCCAGTACCTATTGCGTGATTTTATAATAAAGAAATTTGTTATTTGTTATAACGAAAAAACATCCATGCTTTAGACCTCACTAAAATAATTCCTAATTATTTTTAGTAATCTTTAAACTGATGCGTTAATGCTTGCGTTCAAAGATTTACGTAATTACAGGGTAATTACTGATTACATTTTACAAGTAAGCCTATCGCAAATTAAGGACTTCACATAGCAATCAAAATTTTATGATTAGCAGAATATCGATCGCAAACGTGAACGTAACAGTATGTGATACAGTTTAAAAAAATATTTTATTTTTTATAAAATAAATTAGGACCTTTTAACAAACAATACTTTTATCATCAGCAATCATTTATTTTACTTGGACATTAAGGTTTCATCACTAGGACCCGTCAGAACTCTTTCATGAAGCTGATTCTATACGACCATAATGATTCGTGGCGGGATATAAAGTTTATAAACGTTGCGCAAAACGCACACACAACGCCTTCGGTCTACGCAAGACTATAGGCTCGAACCAAAGTGCCGCGAGTACATCTACTAAAGCCAAACTCGATTGAGAATGCTCGTCAACAAACAAATTTAAAATGAAGGTAGAACATGCAAAACATTTTATGCTTATTAAATTTAAAATTATGTTTTGTTATTGTAAAAAATCTTATTTAAAATATATTGAATATATTAATTAGTTTTAAGCTTACTAATCTAATTTATTGTCATGGATTTCGTCATTAAGTATTTAATTAAATAAAATAGGTGTAAAATGACTAGTGATTTCTACCTTCATTTTTAATTTGTTTGTTGACAAGCATTCTCAATCGAGTTTCGCTTTAGTATAGTTGAATGCAATCACAGTGATCGCACATCGCCCACGCATCTACGTACATTTGAGATACCGCACCTGCAGGTAGTCTGTTTGGGATCTTAGAGGGATTTATATATATATATATATATATATATATATATATATATATATATATATATATACAGATGATGCTAAAAGTATTGTATTTACCATGTTGTAACAATATGTCCTTTATAAAAATTCAAGCATAACATTGCTCATTTCGTTTTGTACTCTTATTATAATTAATTTCTGTACATATGCTTATCATTGTCCAATGCTCTTGCTTAAATTGAGTAAGCATTAAAAAGCTCTTGCTTTGAGTAATAGTTTGTATTAAACGTGAATATTATTGAATTGAATTAATTGTGAATATTGAATTGAATTTAGTGTAAATAATTGGTAGGTTAAAAGAACAGCCAAAGAAGAGATTAATTGGGCAAGAGAAACCCTTAGGAGACAGATAGCAAACCAAACAAAAAAAATGCTTTTGTAATTTTGTTTTGCTACTTTTTTGTATATTCATAGTTTTAATGAATATACTAAAAAGAAGAAATATTTTGGAAAATTGTTGGGCATATACCATCAATTAATATACCTTGTAGTATTAATTGTAATATTTTTGACTCATTTAGTACAAATGAGTCAAAAATATTACAATTAGAATTTAGAAATGGTCAATTTGACAGCATTACCAGTGTAAATGGTGGATAATGTTAGATTATATCTCAGGGGTGACGCTGCATTCGCCCACCACGCCACCCTACCCGCCGCCGCAGCAACTGTTCCCGCTGCAGCAACTACCCACGAACCTCAATCAGGTATGCGACATATTTGCCATTCATGAAACAGTAACACTTACTGCGGGTTGTGTAAAGTAAAACTTGATATTTACCATGCATGCCGGTCCATCGTGTGACAGAGAGAAAAACCCGAACAGAATTCGAAACTTGAGGAACGGATATAGGCTTATGGGTAATCTTTAAGACCGGTCAACGCTCGCCTTGTCTATTCAAATTATTCTCTGCCCAACCAAATCTGGTAGACTCCTGGTAGAGCAGCTTTGGACACTCATTCTAAAAAGAAGTATTATACTGAGAGAAACATTGATAACTACTAGCTCTTCTAGCTCCGTCCAGATAGGTCCACAGTACAAGCACATTTTTAACTATATAATGCCCAACGTTATTACGTTTTGGTGGAGAAAAATTCTCATTGTCCTTAATAACTCCTACATTAGTTTTTTACAGTGCGGATTTCACGGTTTAGATATTATTTATTGTAGTTCTTAGTTATTTAGTTTCTTAGATGTTAAATATCTAAAGATTGAATCTGGGATATAGTGTACGCCGATACAAGAACGTCCCCGCGCAAAGGCGACCCGCAAATGCGCTAAATTTGCCTGCAAATTTCTACTCGTTGAAGCGCTGCAAAGACTAGGCGGACACATAAGCGATGTTGCGGTAATTGCTATAGGATAGCGTACCATTGATGTTGACGATAGAATTGAAACAATAATTAGACTTCACTATTTTGCAGAAACGTAGAACCCAAAGCGCCTTAACGCCTTCTGTCTTCAAAAGCCTCTATATACTTTGAGTCATTTAAACGCTGTATTGCGTATATTCCATTAATATATTGTATACAATTAGGTAATTGTAGTTCTAGAATTCTATAAAAACTTATGTAAAATATTTTTAATATAAGTAAGTCAAGTCAAGTCAGTTGAGTAATGTTGATGTAAGTATTATCTAAGTCTAGACACATTTCGTTGGTAATGCTTACGTATAATTGTTTAAGATGTTACAATAGCACGCAATATTTACCAGCAACAGCTTCAAGAACTCCAGCAGCAGCAACTGCAGCAGCTAGCCGTGCAGCAACAACACCAGCAAGCTGTGCAGCAGCAACAGCAACAGCTGCAGCAACAACAACAGCAGGCCGTGCAGCAACAACAGCAGCAAAAGAAACTGCAGCAGCAACAGCAGCAAGCGGTCCAACAGCAGCAACAACAACAACAACCTCAACAGCTGCAGCAGCAGCTTCAACAGCAGCAGCAATATGTGCAGGATATGCAACAGAGGCCTGAAGCTTATGTACCGCAGGTATGATTTTTCTGAATGAATCTTTATAAAACAAAAAAATAACTTATTTGTTTTATAAGTTTCTTATTAGTGATAAGTTTTCAAAAAGCACCAATAAACATGATAGGACATATTGCATCAAGTTATAGTGAACCTTATGTATTAAGCAATAAGGTCTTATTGAGAGTTTTTATCTTTTTAATCACCCACTTACCTCTATCGTTTTAGCGGTCTGTATAGTTTTTTACTACTGTTTCTTTTAAATTCTCAAATATCGACAATAGGGCAATATCGTCACTTCTTAATATTTGTTACGGTAGACTTATTATCATGTGTTACCAGGCGACGGCAAACGTGGGCACGGAGGAGACCGGCTCGGTGGAGGCTCGCGAGCTGGGCGCGGTGCTGGCCTACTTGCAGAGCGAGGTGCCTTCCCTCGTGGCGTTGCCGCCCAACGAACTGCGCTCGCTCGTGTTGCAGGTACGAACTACGAGGCGATAACGTGTGTGGACAGTATTTGTACTGACTTACTTATGTTTACCTCGGTGACGCTTCTCACATGTTCGTCTAAATGAGTGCAGTGCAGTTAAGACATTTGAAGCAGTTTTATAATACGAGCATAAGGTCTAAATCTTGAAATGAATTACAATAATGACTTATCACTCTTTCCTTACTCGGGAAAATTTGTCTAGTATTTTAACTAAGATGAACACAATCTAAGAATCAAAACGCAACTGACTAAATGTACACCCCAATAATAAGAACTTATGAACCGATTTTGGCGTAAAGAAATGTATGATCTATTCTTTAGAGATAAAGCATTAGCAGTCAAACGATTTGATACGATGTTAGTTTCATGTTGTATAATTTGGTAACATGCAGGTTATGCATATAAACAAATAACATGCAGGTTATGCAACAAAAATCTCACGAAATTCTGCCGGGCAAGTGTGAGGAGGGTGTCGACGGTGCGGACAAGGTTATCGTCGGCGCGGAGGAGGCGGGGCTGTGCGCGGCGGGCGCGGGGGACGGCGCAGACGACGGCGCGCACGCGCGGCGCCTGCTCGCCGCCGCCGAGGAGGCGCTCTCGGCCGACTGGCCGCGGGAGCACGAGCTGCCGGTGAGTACTGAGCGACGGCGCACACTGAACGAGTCTAAGAGAGAGATAATATCAAAAAGAGTTACAGACCGACCCATCTTTAAACACTATAATTATTTATAGCGTGTGAAATATTTGCAGGTCCCTTCTCTATGCCCATACCGAGCGCGGCCGCCGTCCCCTTCGGGATTGCTGGACGTGCGCGCGGACCCGTCGCTGACGCCCGCGCCCGCGCCGCTCGAACCGCAGCCGCACTTCGCGCTGCCGCCTCCCACTTTGCCCTACGATGACTATAGGTATGCTTTACTGCTCTTACATCAATCAATATTCATGAATCACAAGCATGTCATTTTATAACTTTTATTCGTTTCCATCGTTATATAATTATAGTAAATTAGCAGAATATTGAATAACAAAAGATTATTATTTTTTTAATTAATAAGGTTAAGTTTTATATTGATTTTACTGTCAAAAAAAAAATTTATCCAAATATGGAACATGGTTTTGTGAGTCTCATTTTTCATAAATAGTATTTAGTTGACAAGTAATAATAAATTATATTTGAATACAGAACGTCAACGTTCGGTCCTGCGGCGGGCGGCGTGGCGAGTGGCGTGGCGGGCGTGGGCGCAGTGGGCAGCAGCGCGGGCGTGGTGGGCGCGCCCGCTGCACCCAGCGCCGCGCCGCAGGCACAGCCGCACGCCAAGAGGGACCAGCACCACCATGCCAACAACGCTACGCTCAAGAAAAAGGTAAAGGTAAAACAAACAATTCTAAAAATTATTCTACATTATTGTTTACATTGATATCAGAGCTACAGTGTTACTGCGCGTATGAATTGATAAAACATATACCACTATGATCGCCTTAGTAGCTCAGTACGAATATTCATTTCGTAAGAAAGGTACAAAAGACTAAGTGCTTATTATTGTCTTTGTCGAATTTTAATTTTATTTTCACCGTACGTCATGCATTAGTTTTGTTTTACCTATAAAGTAAAGAAAATTAAAAAAGTGTACTCAATTTGTCTACTCATTTATAGAAATTTAGGCGAAGAAACTGTACAGGAAAGTACAATAGTAACGGCGGTCTTGTCGATACTTATCTCCGCCACACATGAAAAGTGTCTGTAGAAGTTATTGAAATTGTTTTGCAAGCAATGTACTTGGTAGTGTACTGATGCATATGGTCGGTGGTGGTGATGGTGGATGGTCTTGTCCCCTATTGGATATCATTAGAACATGTGACGTATAAAATAACATGTACTTAAACATGTCTTTGTCGGTCAGGGTCGTTTCGGTGGAGGCGCGCGCGGCGGTCGCGCGGAGGCGTACGGCGCGCACGCAGCGCCGCCGCAACCCGCGCCGGCCGCCTACTCCGCCATGGACGTGGACGGCGAGACGGACTCCAACCACGACACGGCGCTCACGCTCGCCTGCACCGGCGGGCACGAGGACCTTGTCGAGCTGCTATTGTCGCGCGGCGCTGACATCGAGCACCGCGACAAGAAGGTAAGGCATAAACTGCCTTCCTGGTGTCAACAACACCAGTGCTGTCAATTCAAGTCTTAGATATTTTTAAGTGCGGTTTTCAATTTAAGGGATGGAACAAGAAAAAATAATTTGAGAGAAAAACTATGGACTAGAATCATTTGAGATTTAATGAGGTCACCATTGGTTTTTGTTTGAATAGGTTTAAATTGCTTTTGTAAATTTGAACAAAACATGTTAATAATAAAAACGAAACTAAATCTCGTTTTATTGTGCAGGGCTTCACTCCCCTGATCCTAGCGGCGACGGCGGGCCACGAGAAGATCGTGGAGATCCTGCTAAACCACGGCGCAGACATCGAGGCGCAGTCGGAGCGCACCAAGGACACGCCGCTGTCGCTGGCGTGCAGCGGCGGCCGCTTCGAGGTGGTGGAGCTCATCCTCAGCCGCGGCGCCAACAAAGAGCACCGCAACGTGTCCGACTACACGCCGCTGTCGCTGGCCGCGTCCGGCGGATACGTCAACATCATCCGCCTGCTGCTGCATCATCAGGTGACGCAAAGACAATTACTTTTTAGTGAATGTCAAAGCTTGTCTGCTATAAGTTTGAAAGGCATATAAGATGAAAGGCAAGGCAAGAAAGTTATCAGATGTGCTGTTAAAACAATCTCTAAATATTTGTTATTGTAATTTTTTTTTATTCATTAAATATAGTGGTATTTGTCTACATAGAAATCCTTGTTCAATCCTCCAATATGTTATTTACAGGCGGAGATCAACTCCCGCACTGGTTCCAAACTAGGCATATCTCCCCTGATGCTGGCGGCCATGAACGGGCACACGGCGGCCGTGCGGCTGTTGCTCGACTGCGGCTCCGACATCAACGCGCAGATCGAGACCAACCGCAACACTGCGCTCACGCTCGCCTGCTTCCAAGGTGCGACAGCTCTCACAAACGCATATCTCCCCTAGAGCTATTCAATTAAATATTGGAACGCTTTTAATAAACCTCTTTGCTAAAAGTTTCAACATCCTATTTGTTTTGTTCCCACTCGCAGGTCGACATGAAGTAGTGAGCCTTCTCCTCGATCGCAAAGCGAACGTGGAGCACCGAGCGAAGACTGGCCTCACACCGCTCATGGAGGCGGCCAGCGGAGGTTACGTGGAGGTGGGGCGCGTGCTGCTGGACAAGGGCGCGGACGTGAACGCGCCGCCCGTGCCGTCCTCGCGAGACACCGCGCTCACCATAGCCGCGGACAAGGGGCACACCAAGTTCGTCGAGCTGTTGCTGCAGAGGTGAGCCGTTACGTTGCGCTGCAAGTATCTGCCATACATACTGTCTGTATGTTTTAACTACAAGACCGATGACCTTGAAATTTGTACCAAACATCCTTTAAAGTAGTTTTAACAAAAAAATAAATGAAATAAAACAATGAAAAAACAGTTTCAAATAAAATTTGTCGCAAATTGTATGCTCTATAATTTTGTAATAGTTGCGTAACTATGTCTAATTGTCTATGTTTATCTCTATCTGAGATAGATTGTAGATCACGCTTTAAAGTGGCTTTTATAGCCAGCTTCTATCAACGACGGCGAATATGTATTTGTATCTGTATGTCTATTTGGTATGTGAACTTAACTAAGTTGACGGTAGAGGGTCCATTTTTAAATAAAACTGTCTCTAAGATATTTTTCGTTTCCAGGCGAGCGGCAGTGGAAGTAAAGAATAAGAAAGGCAACTCTCCTTTATGGCTGGCGGCGAATGGCGGCCATCTTGCGGTTGTTGAAATGCTGTACGCCGCCGGTGCAGATATCGACTCCCAAGACAATAGAAAAGTAAAAAGACTTTTATAATTTTAATTCTACTGTTGGTTGAACGGTACGGCTCGCGCACACTAATGATGAAACGCCAGATAATTTTAAAGTGATCATTTGAATTAAATATTTATTAAAATGGAGTAATGTATATATTTTAATACTTAGTGATCTTGGAAGCATTGAAAATCATCCTAGACAGATAACATGTATGCCTAAATGTTTTTTTTTTAATTTTAAGTTTTTTATTCTAGAACACATTTAGTCTAAAAAACGTTTAATAATAGCTATAAATATTTAATTAAATTTACATTTACAGGTATCCTGCCTTATGGCAGCCTTCCGGAAGGGTCACACCAAGGTGGTCAAATGGATGGTCGGCGTCGTTACGCAATTCCCCTCCGACCAGGAAATGACCAGGTCTGTGTTTACGTATAAGAAATTACATTTCAACAACAGTTAAAAACAAAGTGACTCACTTTGTTTTTTTGTTGTTGTAGAAGATTAATATATGTAGTTTTTCTTAAACGTTCGCTTGTTATTATTTTATAATTATATCAGAACGTCACTTACATTAATTATTATTGGTTAGTTGGTTAGAAGGCTAACATAAATTGGAGAATCATAGTTGTAATCGATTACTTAATAAGTTGCAACATATTCTATTTATATAGGTTATAAAATGTCTCCAGGTACATATGCACGATATCGGACAAGGAGCTGCTGGAGAAATGTCAAGAGTGCGTGCGCGTAATCCGCGCGGCCAAAGAGACGCAGGCGGCGCGCGCCAACCAGAACGCGACTATCCTGCTGGAGGAGCTGGACGCCGAGCGCTGTCGAGAGGAGAACCGCCGCCAGGCCGCTGCGCGCCGACGGGAGAGGAAGAAGAAAAAGAAGATCGAGAAGAAGGTAAATGTCTCGGTATATATGCTCCATGGGTTCGCATCATCCGTGCGGCGAAGAAACTGCATTTTCATCAAAGATACGCAAATACACATTATGGTCAATTTGAGTTCAATGCAACGTCAGTAAGTGATTGTTACAAGCCTAGATAAATAAATGAACTTTGTTACATAATAGTTCTCGTGAACAGGAGGAGAGGCGCAAACTGCAGGCGGAGAACGAAAAGAACTCCTTGTACTGCGAAAAAGCGCTCGGCGAATGTTCGGAAGGCGGCGAGGGCGACGACGAGCCCGCCGCCCGGGAGGAGGGCGACTCCGGGATCGACGCCAACTCGCAGGTGGGTGCAGTGTCTCACCGACACGAAACTAACAAAAGCGATTATTTTGATTGTGCTATCTCACCCGTACCATTTATTCACAAGGACCTTTTTATTTATACAAGTTAGATTGTATAACTTAAGTTTATGCAATCTAACATGGCATAGGGTTAACTTCGCTAATGCTGCTATTGATACCAGTGACCTTGTACAATAATTTGCCTGCCTCCTGTAGCCCCTTGACTTGTTTTTTGTCTGTGAGTGAAGTCGATAATTAAAAAACGATGATTAAATTTTAATAAATGATCATCGTCACCGTCAGCCGATGATCGTCCACTGCTGAATATGGGCCTTCTTAGGGACTTCCAAACAACAATCCTAAGTCGCCTGTAGCCAGCGGCTCGCCGCGTCTCCCTGCGACACGTTTCAAAGTCAAAATATATTTTTCAATGAAACCTTTGTGATTATTTTGAATCGTCGATATCCAATTTTTAGATTATTAAAAGTAATTTTGTCAGTCCAGTGGGGGGTCGACCAACACTACGCGATTCAATGCGGGGTCGCTATTCCAGCACCTTGAGCCCCCAACGACCACTAGCTCTTCGAACCACGTGCTCCGCCCATTGCCACTTACGTTCTGCGACTCGCTCTTTTCATTGCCCACTGAGCGACTAGTCTTCTTACGAGACCCGCTTCTTATAAGGTCACTGGATCATTTAGTCAAATTATGTGTTGGTCCGGTTGCAGGGGTCCTGCTCATCCTCTGACGTGAAGGCGCCGCCCGCTCAGAGCGCCAAGTGCAAGAAAAAGAAGAAGGAGGAGAAGGCTGCGTCTGCGCCTCCCCCTCCGCCGCCTAAGAAACAGCCGGACAAAGTGAGTACTCTTTTTCAACGTTATACAAATAGATCTTCCCGCCTAGGATACGTTTGCAGACATATTTTATGTAGACATAGTGACATCGTTTACCAATAAAGTTAAGCCGAAAATATCGCTCTTTCTTTACGCCGTTATTGGTCGACAATATGTATAAAACACTAATTGTGCAGGCGTTCTAAGTTGTGCGTTCTGCGCTACGTTTGTAACGTTATACTCTAACTCCCGCGCAGATAGCAGGCTGCCTGCCGCTACCTACTGTCCTTGTAAATTTCCAAATTTTTTAACAATGCCTTTCAGCTGTACTGTCATGATTCACTAAAAATTTTACGGTCTCGCTATTAAAATCAGCTGTTTTATAATTGCGCATTGTTTTATTAGGACCGCCCGCTCAGTGAACTATTGCGCGGTTTGTTTAATAATATTGTGTCCATTATTTTAGTCAGAAAAACGTTTTATTTCAAAAAATGTATAAAACTGTTTGTGACATTTATGATATTTTAATGATGTCCAACCGCAAAAACGAATATCCACACTTAAATTAAAATCACTGTGTATAACGACAGTGTCTTTGAAAATGCTGTCTTTTGCTAACAGTGAACAGCATTTGTAACTTGTTGTAATTTGTAACAGGTTAAACCTAAGTTAGAGACAAAGCCAGAGAGCACAAGCAAGCCAGACAAGAAACAAGAGAAGGAGAACGTGGCGCCCAGCTCTCCGCCCGCCACGCCCGCCGCGCCCGCGCCGCCCGCCAAGCCACTCGCGCCCGAGCGGCGACCCAATGAGAAGAAGGACAAGTGAGTTCACGCTGTGCACTATATTACTAGAAAATTATCCATAATATCATTTTAATTGGTAGGGTTTTGTAATATTGTGTTTAAAGATACATTTCATCTTTTACTTTACAAAGGTTGACAACTAATAGGGCTGCAAAATCTCTCTACGAACTGGTCAAAGACCTTGGCCAGATAAGAACTGCAGTGAGCTTTATTCTAAATCGAGTGTACAAAGCTGCTGTAGCAGAATTCTACCAGATTTCCTTGGACAGGGAGAATAATTCGTTGACCGGTCACAAAGGGTACCCTTAAGTCTTCAATGTCAAAAGATCGGCGTTTTTCTCTATACCACACGATAGACACGGCACCCGCACGGTGAATCCAGGGAATGCTAAGATATTCGTCTCCTTCGAAGCTTTATTTATAATACCCGATTATTTTACAATTTAGCAAGTATTTGCAACTTCTGTTTTCTACACCACCCACTATGTGGGACTCCTTAAGGCTGTCAGCTTACTGCCGTTCCATATTGTTAATATAAATACTTTATTGACGAAAATCTTTATATTGGTTACATCTTTAAAAAATATCCAAATAAAATAGTAATCTAGATTAATATCTAGTATTAAAATGAATAATAATCTAACAGTTGTGTGCATGTCTTGTTGTATATTAGCTTGTATTTATATAACGCTTAAGTACTGTTTTTATTTGCATTGAGTAGTGCTGGTACAGTTTAGCCATCATACATGGCCGTTAATGTTTGTGGGATGAGCTTTATCATGAGATTGAAAACCTGGAAACCATTATTGGTTCTGGAGTGTCGAAACAATATAAATGTTAAATAGTATTTCGTTATTACTATCTACAGGGAAGGTTCGTGTAATTAAAGTTTATTAGTATTGTACGACTCGAAGTAGCTGCATTTATTTGGTACAATTTATTTAACATTTATTTGATTACAATACTTGAACACCACCCAGCGTTGAGTCTTAGTAATTAGAGTCTGATATGCGCGATCGGAGTCCTTAGTGTAAGTTTATAAATTAATTAATGTCGAAGATTTTCTATTAATCAATTATACTTTAATGGTAAAATCATAATTTCCCTTTAGATCTTATTCTTAATTAAATGATTTATTTAGTGTCGTATCTATCTAAACTATATTAACGCCAAAAAAGATAAAATTGTAGATAATTCTTATATATATGGATATCATTTTGATAAAAAATACTAAAATGCTGCAGCATACAAAGACCAAAATGTATGAAGTGTACAAAATATATATTCTGACGGTATCGTCGAATGTTTATTTGAAAACTTACACTTGGGGCGCTTCTAAGAGCAGATACCACATCCCGCAATATATGGTCGCTAAACTGTGTTAACGTGGAGCGATATACGGTAAGTATTGGGGCTAAAGCAGTGACCGTTGTTGCAGAAAACCCGAGGAGGATGCCAAGAGCATCCCCCCAGTACAGAATGTTAGCAAATACGGCACCAGCTCGCGTAAGAGCCAAGTCTTTGAGTCCAGTAGGCACAATGTGGACAAAGAGGACTCGGTGCCACAAGATGCCACTGATAAAAATAAAAAGATTTACCAGTAAGTTATATTCATTGTGATATTCGAAATACAAGTCCACAGACACTGCTACATATACAGAGATGATACATAGAAATCTCGAAAATTAAAAAAAAATAAACACAAACAGAAAAAAACACAATCCTCAGCAGAAAAAACATATTATTTTTGTTTTAAAAAATATTACAAGGAGATATTCTAGAGTATTTTTGATAATTCTGTTATTTGGGAGCTACTTTTTCCAAACTAAATAAGTCAGAAAGATTTATTATTATTTTTTGTAAGTGCCACTTACTGGGTATGTATTTTTAGTAGCCAATTATCGCTATTCTGGTTTTATTTTGATTTATACTGAACAATTTTACTAATACTAGCATGTTTTGTAGGCTTTGTTCTTATTTTATTATAAATCGATGCATGATTTTAGCTGTTACATCGTTGGACAAAAAACTCGTCACAAACTTTTTGTTTGGTAAAATTACATATTATAATTTCATTTTTGTACAAACTACTGCTATAATACTGTAACATTCAATATGACACATAATTCAACATTTACTATTAATTTTGTGTGATTACATTTATTACGTATTTATCGGTAATTTGTGATATATTTTTTGTCAGAATTTAGTAAACAATTAATTTAATTTCAATAATATACAAATTCAAGCTTTGTTCGCAACGAAAGATAAATGATTATTTTTCGTAATTATCGCTATTTCGTTTGCGATGGGGCAAAAGGAAAGAATGATATGTAGTCAAAAGGTATAGCATAACCAGAATAATAAAAATCCTGGTGCGAGGACGCTACAAATTCATTATTCAACATGGTGAGGTTTATATTTCTCTGTAGGCCTTAAAGGCGGCGTTAGGCGTAAAATTAAAAATTTAAAATAAAAGAAAAGATTTTTTTTATCGGCTACAAGTTTGCCCTTGACTGCTATCACACCTGATGTTATGTGATGATGCAATCTAAGATGGAAGCGGGCTAACTTATTAGGATTACCATTTCGGTTTCTACACGAAATCGTACCGGAACGCTAAATCGCTTGGCGGTACGTCTTTGTCGGTAGGGTGGTAACTAGCCACGGCGAAAGCCTCCCACCAGCCACCAAGCTATATCTAGATATCTCGAGTAGAGAAAACGAGAATCGTCGCTGAATAGCGGCGTAGTCAATTGCATTTTCTTTTATTGCGTGGGGCGAACGAGAGAGATTTATTTCCGATTTCACCGCTGTTGGGCAACATACTGTGGTACGAGGTTATAGACAAAATTCTTGTTGCGTGTATACTATGTCGGCTGGGCATTGTGATCTGTATAATGTACATTTTTGCTCAGATGGGAGGGCGATGCTAAGAGTACTTCGCCCAAGAGCAGCACGGGCGGCGCTGGTGCGTCGAGACGAGAGGAGGGGTGGAAGGAAGTGGTGCGCAAGTCTAGCGTACAGACTATCTCTACACTAGAACCTGGGTATGAATTGACATAATACTACTTTATACGTGTTGTGATAAAAATAATGACAAGTGATTTACATCAACCCATCATCAGTTCAGTATTCTAATAATACGCCTTTACTCTGAGTATTATTAGAATATTGAGGGTTCCTGTCAATTTGTGAACATTAATTTCTTACTCACTGACATAATTCTGTAAATCTTTTCTCGAAAATTGTTCAATTTCAAATTCTTAGGAGCTATAAAGCCATAGACCAATGTGCCCAAATATTGAAACGTCAATCAAGTAATAATAGTCTCTTGTATTACTGACCATCTTAACCATCTAATTTGAACATTACTGAAATTTAAAAGGGCTTCAGGTAAGTGCTGTGTTTGTGGATTAGATAGATAGATATAGAAGAAAAATCACTCTCTTCTATGTCGACAGTTAAACAAACGCTACATTGTTAATTATCTGCTTACAGCTGCAAAAAGGTGTCAGTGGCGGCGCACGCCATCTCGCGCGTGATCGGACGCGCGGGCAGCAACATCAACGCGATCCGCTCTGCCACCGGCGCGCACATCGAGGTCGACAAGCAGGTCAAGGGCCAAGGCGAGCGCATCATCACCATCAAGTGAGTCGTCTACAAACCTAACAAATTATTTAACTATAATAGAAAAGTTACCAGTTTAAAATCATACGACTGCTAAAATTTAAACCCTCGTAAAACGATTAATCGCCCCCGAAACCTGTATACAAAATTTCATGGAGCCCTTTGTAAAATGTAATGTTTAAAAAAATCTGGCTTTATTACGCGTGCATGTGTATCCAAAATATTAACACATTTTAATAACAAACTTTCTTAAATCAAATCAAAATGAAACAATACAATATGACGGTAATCACATAATTTACTTAACTAGCATTACATTTTATTACACTTTAACTTTTAACAAAATTAACTGGCAGCATAACTGCACACAAAGAGAACACACAAAATAATTATATACAAATGGAAACACAGAATAACTCGGAACGTGGTCTTCCAGAGCCCGAACTTGTGACACGGGTGTAGGTTTAAGGGTACCCTTGGTGACGGCCGTCAACACTCACCTCCTCTGTTCAAGTTATTCTCCTATCGAAAGAGAATTGGACATAGTGAATAAATAATAGGGTAATCCTTTGTATTCCAAGTAATTATAACTAAACCACAAATAGATAACTGAAAGAATAATTAACAGCAACTTAATTAACAGTGAATTACTACTGGCAAATTATGGTATTACAATGATACGTAACATCTTGTGTTAATTATAGAAACGCCAAAACACTGCGTCTCAAGCTGGGAATAATAGCAATATACAAAATTATGTTACTTTACAATTAAACATAAATTGACATGCTTAGAAACCAAAATAGTAGTTCTTACTCAACTTGTTTGCGTAGCTCCGCACTGGTCGGCGACTGAATTGCAAATCCGCCCGACTGTTTATTGCCGGCCCTTTTATAGGGTAGCTTTTAAAAATAAGTCATACATATGACTAGATAATAAGATACATCTAAAATAAGTTAATATAATTTTAATTAGTTATATTATTTGCCCATATTTTACAACACACTATAACTTGATTAGCTTTAATTATTATACAATTAATAATGAAATACAATCGTTGTATTTACCTTTACTCAAAACAAGAACTTTCAAATAATTATATTCTTATTTGATATTCATGACTACTATAATTTAACTAAGAATCTATCACGTGCATGTGTATAAAATGTAAGTAGATGAGCGCGCGATCACTGAACGTGCGTTCAGTTGCAGCGTCTACGTATGTTTGTACTACACG
The DNA here is from genome assembly GCA_034621355.1 of Mycalesis mineus. Lineage (NCBI taxonomy): Eukaryota > Metazoa > Arthropoda > Insecta > Lepidoptera > Nymphalidae > Mycalesis > Mycalesis mineus. The sequence continues at coordinate 16,376,759 of CM067890.1, forward strand.
CACCTTGTTAGCACTTGCCGCACGCCGGCGCTCAGAATCAGACACTGTTATGTTCAGCAGCTTGTTTAGCTACTTATATGCAGAGATGACCAGAGTTAGACTTAACATCTACAATGACGAGTTATTTTTGCACTGTGTATGTAATTATATTATATACTTGTAAGATGTGCAGTGAACTTGAAGTGTTAAGTTAAGCGCATAATAATATATCTAGGGATCGCATTCGCAATATCGTTATGCTGCGGATAATATTTATGTATTCGAAGAAGGAAGGTGGTATACCTGGACAAGATAAAGGGTAAAAAAGACCCAGTCGTAGACGTATATCCTGGTTCAAGACCTTACGCCACTGGTTTAACATGGGCCCCAGATCACTGTCCCGTGGCATTCAATAAAGTTGAAATAGGCATAATGATCGCTAACCTCTGATAGGAGATGGCACTAACAGAAGTCGAAGAATGGTATAATAATGTCGTGGTATCGTACAGGGGCGGTTCGGAGGCGACCAAGCAGGCGGCCAGCCTGATCGCGGCCATGATCCGCGACCCCGAGGCGGACATCGCGCAACTGCTGCCCCGCGCCAAGCTGCCGCCCGCGCAGCCGCCCCCGCAACACCCGCCCAAGCCCAAGCAGCAGCCTGCCACCAAGGTATGATTAAGATTTTGTTTTTCTGGGGATTTCAGATTCAATCGCAAGGAAACTTAGAACGTAATTTGTTCCATCGTCTACTGATTTTGATTATTTTATGGCCCTTACTTACCGACCAAGTCTCAAATCTACAGGACGATCATGGGACACAGTTTTCACATTAATGTAATAGTCCCATATATAGCGTAACAGTCAATGTCATTAGTAATTTAAATCGTGTGGCGGTATGGAAGAGTAAGCTGTTGCATAAACGATTCTACAAGGCCCTTACGGGGCCAGATGTAGATCAAATAACATTGTATCTGGTTGTAATTCGATGAGTACTTTGGGGGAACTGAGGGATTTGTCTGTGCAATGGACGATATTATCATAATGAGAAACAATCGAAATCATATCATAAAAGATAGCATTCTAGACATATGTCTTTCTAGAGATTATAGTTTCCTGGTGTTCTCATCTCACTAATGGTCGTGTGTGTGTTTTTGCAGACGAGCAGCGCGAGCGTGACGGTGAGCAGCGGCACGACGCCGAGCCGCGTGACGCCGCCCGCGCGCGCGCAGCCCAAGCAGCACCCCGCCACGCGCCCGCCCGCGCCCCGCCTGCTCGTGCACCGTGAGTTGCTACCAGAGAAAAGCCCTAAACTTTCATGAGCGTCACGCTAAGATACAAGTTTTCATTTTTATTGTAGTCTTTAAATGGTACACGAGTATGTCATCCTATGCACTTGTCCTTGACCATCGTTATAACTTAGTCGTAGTGCCCCACTACACTACCAGTTGTTCATTTTCGGATTATGAAATCTTGATAATTTTTATAAATTAAATGATATTTTCAGCAATGATCATGCCCGAAAAACGAGTAGCGAGCGCACCAAGCACTGCCGCGCCAAGCGTTTCCACGCCAGGCAGCGTGCCCAAGAGCGCCGCGTCGTTATCGTACACGGGCGCCATCGTGGGCGGCGCGCGCAGCAGCCACACCTTCGCCGCCAAGCTCACCGCCACGCCGCCCGTAGACACCAAGCCGCGTCCAGCGCCGCAGGTACGTGTCAATAGACTAGGTTATATAATTTTATATTCAACCAAGGAAAGAAATACATCTTTTGATTGCTCGCTAATTGACTCTTGAACTTTCTTCTTAAATCTACACTTAAGATAGTTTCTTGAGACTATAGTTAGTGACAAGTAACTTTTGACAAGTAAGTCTAAATTTTAAAACCATTATTGCGGTATAATATGGTGGTGTAGGATGCCTCGGAGTCTTTTTAACATCTGATAGTGTACTCAAACATTACCATCCTTAGCTTCAAGCAGCTTAGTTTATGCCGCGTTCAAAAAGCATGGTCTAATCTCTGAATCTCCTTCTATACCGAGTGTGGCCTAGTCTTTAATGAGTCAGATAAGGCCCTTTAGATGTTGATAACACCGTATTCCGCAGGTGGTGGCGAGCAGTGGCAGCGTGCCGACCGCAGGCAGTGGCGCGTCCCCGCTGAAGGCGCGTGAGTCGCCGCCCGCGCACGCGCTGCACAAGATAGACGACGAGCCACGAGTGCCGCGGCCGCACCAAGACGCGCTGCAGGTACCTTACCAAGCTCAACCGCTCGTGGCTTGTGCACATACATACAAACATAACATGACGCTTCATTCCCATATATTCCATAGGAGTTGGCATACTGCCTTAGCTTCTACAACTCTTATTAATCCTTTCAAATAAGTTCGTCGGTATAGAGTACTCTTCATATTTTAAAATGCCCTGAATATGAACCAGGAACATTTGCCTAGGCCTTCCCCTTTCTACATTTTCGTTTATCCTCACATGATAAATCTTTTTTGTTAATATTCTTTCATCCATCCTCTCTACATACCCAAACCGATCTGTGCGATAGTCACAGTATGGTACACGGGCAAGCGATCCCGGATACCCGAGCTATTACCCATTATTGTTGGACCTTCCAAGCCAGTAATATCCTCTTTACCTTACGTATTCTGTACTCTCCTGTAATCCCTTCCCATTCCATGCCTTCGTTTATTTCTTTCTCCTATCCGTGTCTGCCAATCCAAGGTTGCCGTGCCGACGGATTCATAGCTAGGGGCATGCTAAGTCGCAAGTGGTGGTCCTGGGACCGGGCTACAACCCAGTACAAGGCTAGTATCCAATCAAAAATATAACATAAATGGCGGCGATGAGATTTGCGATCCATCAAGTCTCGTTCCTCATGGCGAAACGGGCCACGGAGAGCTGATTTGCATGTGGGTTGTATGATCTTGGAATACAAGACGTAGAGAGTGCAGAATGAGTCGGCTTCGCATTATTTGCAACAGAGGACTAAATTCCTCAGCATTGCCTAACCTTAAGGGAGGAATGTTCATAATACTTAAACTACGTCATTGAAAAATAACACGACATACAATCTGTAAGTAATCTAAAATTTAAAATTAGACCGTGTGGTAATGTAATGTATGTAATTGGTGTCACAATACGATATTACGTTACATTGATGTTATTTTATAATGAAATATTTTTGTCTTCAGCTAAGCCCAGACAATTCGAGCACGTGGAGTAATGAAGACATCCCAGTGAACACATCTTCAGCTCTGCATATTAACACTACACCACAGGTACTGTATTTCATAAAATGTACAAAACTTGTAGTAGGTATAACTATGACCTAATAATGATATTGAACCGCAAAAAATAATCTTCGCACTTCAAGCAAAATCAACCTGTATAATTTGACCATCTTCAAGGCAACAGTGAAAAGATATAAACATCTTCTAGACAAACGCACTCATACTTTGCTGATTGCTTTCTATCAGGCATGATACCTGTAGTGTGGGTGATGGATTTGAGTAACGTTTCAATATCCAGACATTAATCAATCATTCTGCAAAGTAAAGTTAACCCTAAACATGTTGTAATTTGTATGTGCAACAGGTTAATACGAGTGCGTGTCGAATGCGACCTAAAAAATCTTCTGCAAAGTAAAGTTAACTATAAACCCAAAGCTTAAAGATTATATTGTAAGCACAGCAGGTGAACACGGACGGGCACGACTTCATAAAAAAAAATCTGCAACACTAGGTTTTAAAGTTGATATTATGAGAGGAACATCATTAAGGATGATATTGTATGTACAGCAGGTGAACACGGGTGCGTGTTCGGGCGGTAACACGAGTGCCGGCGGCGGCGGTGCACAGGAGTACTCGCTGTTCAAAGATCTGTCCGTCGGCGCCGCCGCAGTGTGGGGCTCCGCCGAGCACAACGTGGACCCGCTGCCGCCTCAGGTACGTACATCAGAGCCACGACCTTGCACTTGCCATGATTCATGCATATCTCGCTTCTTCCAATTTCATTAATCCTTTCATACGTATTAGTCGGTTTACCGTACTCTTGACATAGCCTTTTCCTTCCACATTCGTAAGTTTCCTTTCATTCATTCTCATTTTTATCATTAAATAAATATTCAGAACAGTTAGACGTCATTTTGTATAATTAATCTTCACAGACATTTCAAAGTATGGTCGAGAGTACTCTAAACCGATGAACTTGTATTAAAGGATTAATAAGAGTGGAAGAAGCTAAGGAAGCATGGAAAGAATGAAGGATGTAGTGTCTGCTCACCCCTATGGGAATGAAACGCGATATTATGTATGTATGTATTTTTGACGGCTTCATGGCGCAGTGGTATGTGCGGTGGATTTATAAGACGGAGGTCCTGGGTTCGATTCCCGGCGGGGCAGATTGAGATTTTTCTTAATTTGTCTTGGTCTTGCTGGTGGGAGGCTTTCGTCGTGGCTAGTTACCACCCTACCGACAAAGTCGTACCGTCAAGCGTTCCGGTACGATGTCGTGTAGAAACAGAAAGGGGTATGGATTTCATCCTACTCCTAGCCCGCTTCCATGTTAGATTGCATAATCACTTAACATCAGGTGTGATAACAGTCCAGGGCCAACTTGTAGTCATTAAAAATTTTTTAACAAAAAATAGAACCGACTCAAAGCGCACTAAAAAGTAAAAAATAACTGTGTCATTTAGTTGCTTTAATTTACTTAAGCATATCTATGAAGTCGGTGCCAGCAAGTTTAAGGAACATTTATTTTACGTAGTAAGGAAGTTTGTGGGTTCTAGGTAACGTCCTTGAAAGTAGAAACCTTGGCTGGCACCGACTCCTAGATATGCTTAAGTAAATTAAAGCAACTAAATGACACAGTTATTTTTTACTTTTTAGTGCGCTTTGAGTCGGTTCTATTTTTTGTTAAAAAATTTTATTTCTTACTTTTTAGTGATTTATCGCCACGTAACGTACTCGTACTATAATGTCATAGTATATTATACGGCACTAGTAGCCAAAAAGCTACCGATACCGAGACAAAAACCGAAATCGCTGTAAGCGTTCCTCCAAAATTTGAAGAGTTCCTTCAATTTCCCCAGGATATCGTCATCAGATCCTAACATGCGGACAATGGGACCACCTTGGATGTATGCCCTTTCTAATAAAAAAAGAATTATCAAAATCGGACAACACTGTAAAAAGTTATGCGTGGTCATACATATAAAAAAAAAAAAAAAAATATATATATATATATACGTGTCGAATTGAGAACCTCCTCCGTTTTTTTTCGTCGGTTAAAAAAATGTATACTCAATGGCTGGAGTATACTTCCAGATGAGATTTGTATAATAAGTACAGTTGATAAAGTGGTGTTTGTATGTCAGGTGGACGCGAGCAAGGCGCCGGGCTACCGCGGTGGCGGCGGCTGCTCGCCGTGCTCGCGCACGTCGTCGCACGGCTCCACGCCGCCGCCCCCGCCGCCGCCGCCCTACCACCACCCCATGCCTATCGGTAACTTCAACGTATACTTTAGTATACAACAGAGCACGAATCACTAAAATTGACTTAAAAAAAAAAAAGCTTTTAAAATGCGTGTTGTAATGTGTGTACCGCGTATCTTTACGCCGCGAATATTGGCACCATTACGTGGTAAACACCCTTGCAACTCGTACCAAACGTTTTGCATCCACGTTTCCAATAAATACAGCAAAAGGTTTGGAAAAACCTTCTGGCGTCAATGTTTCCTATGACCTGCAATCTTAACATCTTCAAGGCAAGATTTAATATGCATCTTCTAGGTATAGACCAGTGCCTATAATTTTTGAAACCGAAAAAATCGCAGTAGGATGAAACCCATTGCAAAAGGAAGAGAATATCATAAAAATGAAAGGAAAAATAAATTACGGGCGATCTGAGGTCGGTAAAGGGTAGAGGGTGAGGGTTTAGGGGTAAAAAACGGATTTTCTTGATTTCCGGCATAACTAAAAGTCCTAGGAGAAGAGTTGAATGGCAAAGTTGTAGGTAAAAAAAGATCTAAAATCTCTGTTTTCATGCTTTTTTGATATTCATTCAAAATTAGGTGAAAAAATGAATATTTCAAATCAAATAAATTGTAGCGTGTTTGGGACATAACCGGTAGATTTTTACCAAATCTCGTGGAAATAAAAATTTATTTGGAAAAGATAAAAATAAAAAAGAAAAAAGTAGGTTTTTTCAATTTTTTACATAAATTTTGAGCTTATGTGAAAAAAGTGTAAGAACAAAAGTTTTAGATCTTTTTATTACTTTGCCATTCAACTCTTTTCTATTTATTTACTCTACTCTACTCTACTCTTTTATATATAATTTATTTTTCCTTTTATTTTTATGATATTCTCTTCCTTTTGCAATGGGTTTCATTATACTGCGATTTTCTTTTACTTTTTATTATTTTTAAGGCTATCTGCACTGGCCTAATAAGCGCGTTCCAACTTGACCTCATCATTGCTTTCCATCATGGGATCATGGGAGTATTGAAAGCAATTGAAATAAAGATTATATAATCATAATTAATTATTTGATGTTTACAGGCAATGCTGTCAACGCAATGGACATGAGTGGCTTAGCAAGGAATGGACCTATCTATCAAGACAGCCCCAGAAATGGACACAACATGATGGTATGTTTATTTGTCTACTTTCATTGTTACTTCTTAATACAATTTTTTGTTAAATCAAGATATCATAACCGTATACATAGTCCCGATCATGATATATACAAAAATGGTTATTTATAGGCGTGACAAATATTTTTTATCTTCCTCTTTCAATACAATACGCATCATTTTCTGTATGATTGAAATACTCTTTGAAAACCATTATATATTTCTAGAGGGGACGTCTGCCTAAGCCAGACGGGTGTCAGTCCTCATCTAAGACTATTGCGCCCAATTCCCGTGATCTGAGACACAGGTTCACTTGTGTCCCGCCATACATCCGTGTAGCCTTTGAATCTAACAATACCACTATGGTGAGGCTCGTCAGTAGCTCCCATCTCACCAGCGCGCACTTAGAACACTCAGCTATAAAGTGATAGCTTGTTTCCTTTTTGTCATGCTCTGGACACCAAGGATCATCTTTAATTCCCATTATAGTGAGGTGGTCCAGTTATCATGCCTACTACCAATGCTATATTGGTTCTGCTTTGTAACGGTAGATCTGTTGTCTTCTTCTCGTCGGATGACTTAGGAACATTTTTTATTGTCTATGTTGTGTTGAGATATTCCAAGTTGCATTCGACTCTCTGTCTATAATACCTTCGAATACTCTTTGTTACATAATAAATAAAAGAATTTTTCTTTTATGGGAGACGGTCCAAGAAAACAGCCCCTAGTCCCCGGCAGCCCCGCTATTCCTGGCTCTGGCAGCGGTCATGGTAACGGCGGGGCAAGGGGTGTCAAGAATCTCCGGAAGAGATTCCGCTGCCAACCCCGACGACTGGACCTGGCAACATTCAACGCACGCACTTTGAGGACTGACGAAAAGGTGATCGAACTGGAAGACGTATTAAGTAAGTTGCGCTGGAACATTATAGGATTGTCTGAAGTCCGAAGAGAGGGCGAGGACTCGATAATCCTGAATTCCGGCAATTTACTATACTACCGGGAGGGCGAACATCTGTCCCAAGGTGGTGTTGGGTTTATCGTTCACAAGTCCCTCGTTAACAATGTTGTACGAGTCGAGAGTGTGTCGAGCAGGGTAGCGTTCCTTGTCCTCCGAATTACCAAACGGTATTCGTTGAAGGTTATACAGGTTTACGCACCGACCTCGGCACAACCCGACGAGGAGGTAGAGGTATTGTATGAGGATATTTCAAGAGCCCTGCATGCTTCGAACTCCTACTACAATGTTGTTATGGGGGATTTCAATGCAAAGCTGGGCGAGAGGAGTGGTTCAGAGTTGAGAGTGGGGCAATTTGGCTATGGGCAACGGAACCACAGGGGCCAAATGTTGGCTGACTTCATGGAGAAGGAGGGCCTCTTTATGATGAACTCCTTCTTCAAGAAGCCACCACATAGGAAATGGACCTGGTTGAGCCCCGATGGTTCCACGAGAAATGAGATTGACTTCATCTTGTCGACCAGACGGCATATATTCAACGATGTCTCTGTGATCAATAGGGTCAAAACCGGCAGTGATCACCGACTGGTAAGAGGCACGTTGAATATCAATATACAGCTTGAACGGTACCGACTGGTGAAGTCAACGCTCCGACCTACTCGTGCCCACATCCAAAACCCCGAAAGCTTTCAACTGGAACTCCAGAACCGTTTCGATTGCCTAGCACATTGTGTTGATGTGGACGATCTGAACAACAGGCTAGTGGAAACTGTCCATTCGGTTGGGTCTAAGTTTTATAAGACCCACCGCCCAAAAACCAACAAGAAATTCTCTGACCAAACACTCAAGCTCATGGAGGAAAGACAAGGAATGCGATTACAGTCTTCAGGGGACGCTCTGAACTACCGACGTATCAATAGACAGATCTCTAAGTCGCAGAAATGTGACTTACGCCGCTACAACACCGAGCGTATCATAGATACAATAAAACACAACCGTGGCTCGAAAGTGTTCGCGAAAGATCTGTCTATTGGACGCAGTCAGTTGACGCGTCTGAAGACCGATGACGGTAATCTCATTTCTTCCAAGCCCGAGATCTTGGGTGAGGTCGAGAAGTTCTATGGACAGTTATACACGTCAACTCAAAAGCCTGTTGACAATTTGGCTGAAGACCCCAGAGCCAAATTGACCCGACACTATACCGAAGATATCCCGGACGTCAGCCTAGACGAGATTAGTATGGCTCTCGAACACCTAAAGAACAACAAGGCGCCAGGTGATGACGGAATCACAGCAGAACTCCTGAAAGCGGGTGGTAAACCGATACTTGAAGTCCTTCAGCGATTGTTCAATTCCGTCATTCACGAGGGCAAGACGCCTCAGGCGTGGCACAGGAGCGTGGTTGTTCTGTTCTTCAAAAAGGGTGACAATACCTTGCTGAAGAATTACAGACCTATCTCGCTGCTGAGTCATGTCTACAAGTTGTTCTCCAGAGTCATCACGAATCGTCTCGCTCGTAGGTTTGATGACTTCCAGCCTCCCGAACAAGCCGGTTTCCGACAAGGCTTTAGTACCATAGACCACATCCATACGCTGCGGCAGGTTATACAAAAGACCGAAGAGTATAACCGGCCACTTTGCTTGGCGTTTGTGGACTATGAGAAAGCCTTTGATTCGGTGGAAACCTGGGCTGTGTTAAGGTCATTGCAGAGGTGCCGAATCGACTACCGGTACATCCAAGCGTTGCAGTGCCTGTACGAAAACGCCACCATGTCAGTCCGTATACAGGATGAGACTACGAGTCCAATCCAATTGCAGCGAGGAGTGCGACAGGGAGATGTTATCTCCCCGAAGCTATTTACCACCGCATTGGAAGACGTCTTTAAGCTCTTGGACTGGAACGGACTTGGCATCAACATCAATGGCGAGTACCTCACTCAACTGCGGTTTGCCGACGATGTAGTGATAATGGCAGAATCTCTAGATGACCTTAATAATATGCTCAATGACCTCAGCAGAGTTTCTCAACAGGTGGGCCTTAAAATGAACATGAGCAAGACAAAGATCATGTGTAATGCTCATGTTTCGCTCCACCCAGTTATTGTTGAAAATTCTGCACTCGAAATTGTAGACGAGTATATATACCTAGGGCATATGGTTCAGTTAGGTAGGTCCAATTTCGAGAAAGAGGTGAACCGCCGAATCCAACTCGGTTGGGCAGCGTTCGGGAAACTGCGTGACATCTTTTCGTCCAAAATTCCTCAGTGCCTGAAGACGAAGGTCTTCGAACAGTGCGTGTTGCCAGTGATGACATACGGATCCGAGACTTGGTCGCTAACTGCGGGCTTCATAAGAAGGCTCAGAGTCACTCAGCGGGCGATGGAAAGAGCAATGCTCGGAGTATCTCTGCGTGATCGAATCAGAAATGAGGAGATCCGCAGAAGAACCAAAATAACCGACATAGCTCAGCGAGTCGCAGAACTGAAGTGGCAATGGGCGGGGCACGTGGTTCGAACAGCTGATGGACGTTGGGGGCCGAAGGTGCTAGAATGGCGACCCCGCACCGGAAAGCGCAGAGTTGGTCGACCCCCCACCAGGTGGACTGATGACATCAAACGGGTCGCAGGGAGCCGCTGGGCTCATGCGGCTCAGGATCGTTGTGTTTGGAAGTCCCTAAAAAAGGCCTATGTCCAGCAGTGGACGTCCATTGGCTGATAATGATGATGATGATGATGACATAATAAATATTATATGAGATAGGTAGGCAGGGCTCTGGTCCATGATCTGCTTTTTCATTGACGTCGTCCCCTTGGTGTTCACGGTCTCAGCCTGCCTGAGTTCAGTTAACAAAATTGTATTTTGATATCGCTTCTAAACTTCTTTTCTGTATATTTAATTTAGTTTTACCTAAGACATGTAAGTCTGACTACCAAACGTATAACCCCAGTGATGTGATGTGTGTTGCAGCAAGTGGGCATGTCAAGCGGCGTGTCGGGCGTGTCGCTGGGGCTGGGCTACGTGGGCGTGGAGGGCGTGTCCCGCCTCAACCCGCGCGCGCCTGACTTCGCGCAGCGCCACCCCATGATGCAGCAGCAACAGCAACAACAGCAGCAGCAGCAACAGCAACAGCACAAGCACGCTGCGCAGGTATTGCGAACGTTCGACGACGACGCGTCTATTGAACTTTTTTTTTATGTTTATGCACTGTATCCGAAAGATGGCTATTATAATACAACGAGCAGACGCCCGCGTGGTAAATAATGTGATGCAACCAATGGGGCAAGTGTGAGTTTTTCACGAAGCGACTGCGTAAAAACGTGGTCACTCGTAACGTCAAACTATATAGCAAAAAAAGCGTTTACTCTCGCTGTAACTAGATGGCGCTACTAAAATTCCATATAAATTTGCGTTACGTTTTTACGCGGTCGCTCGGTAACAAACTCACACTCGGCACTCAAAACACTATTAGTGAAAACTTCATGACAGTGCGTTCAGTAGTCTTTGAGTTTATCATGAACAGACAGACGCGACAGGGGACTGTAAGCATGTGTGCAACAGATGGCTATAATATTATACAGGTGAATGTTTGTGTGTGTGTTCTGGTAGTAGAATTTCATTACAATTTCAGATTTCATTTCGTATGAATATAATTTTACCTATACTATTTTCCTTAGTGTTGACATTATGCTTCATTCGAGTGTTGTGGATTTAAACCAAATGCGCAAGCGAAATAAATCAATAATGACTTTTTAAATGGTAATATCCAGCAGATGTTCGGAGCCAGCAACAGCGCCGCCAACCTCAGCTCGCTGCTGGTGTCGTACCAGCAGAGCGCGCCCAAGATGCCGCCGCCACATATGCCTTATCAGGTAGGCGGAGTATCATCACCAAATTAAATGAAATGAAAATACACTTTATTGTCCACCATATTAACAAAGTAAAGTGAAATAACAGAAATAAGAAAAACAGACATGTAAAATAGACGGCCTTGTCGCTAAAAAGCGATCTCTACCAGGCAACCTAATAGAGAATTAAGTAAACAAATCTAGGGAAGGGTACACAAGAAAATAAGAAGAAATAATATTAAAAATCACACAATATCAACAATAAAATAATAGAAATACCGATTTTTTTATAAGGTTACCTTTACCTTATAACTTTGAATCTTATAGAACGATTTTTCCCATTTTCCAATGATTCTTTGCTCCTATTGGTTGCAGAGTAATATGTTATATAGACTAAAATCTTGAAGCTATTTTTATTAGAACCATTAGTTCCTGAAATTAGCGCGTTCAAACAAACAAACGAACTCTTCAGTTTTATAATATTATATATTTATAACACAAAACTGAATGACGAAGAAAATACTCACTACGTTATCTAGTTAATGATTAAACGTAAACAGGGTATGGAATTACAGTCGCTGCTGGAGCGCGGCGTGGGCATGAACGTGAACTCCGTGAACATGAGCGGCGTGGGCGTGGGCGGCTGGGGCGAGGAGGAGGAGCGCAAGCCGCGGCCCATCGGCACGGAGCGCGCGTGGAAGCTCACGGCGCCCGATGACTGGCACCACGCGCACCACCACCACCGCACCGACCACGACAGATACCAGGTACAGTGTTGTTACAGGACTATACCGTCACATTCATTGAAACCTTGTCACTTGTCCGAATTTATATAAGAATGATCAATTTGAACGTAACATTGCAGCAACAGGGTGTCCAGGGCATGGGCGTGAACGTGGGCATGGGCGCGGAGGGCGCCTACGGCGTGGGCAGCGTGGGCGGCGCAGGCGGCAGCGCGGCCACGGCGGCGGCGCTGTCGATGATCCACACGCTGCCGCTGCACTACCTGCCGCCCGCCGACCAGCACCACTGGGAGCAGCAGCACGCGCCGCACCACGCCACTGACAAACAGGTACAACACATCACCCACCATAATAATTAATGAAAGAGTGAACTTCCCCAATCTTATCTTATGGTAAATGTAGTCTCAAATGTGTTTGCTAAAAAAACCTCAATTCACTCTTGTTAATATCGATCCTCAAATTGTAGATATCAGGAAGGACATTATTTTTTTTTTTGGAGATGTTAGCTATGAGTTTAATGTCGCAAATCGTCTCAATTGCTCGTTATAACAAATTATTTATTTTGCTATGTCCCAGGTCCGATATAAATTCCTCATGTTTTATTTGCAGCAGGCCTGGAGCAAGTGGAGCCACTAGGGCGGCACGGCGCCGCTCGAGCTATCCCACGAGGATTATATATAATTGTAACCCTTGGATATGGTGTAGATACTAGTGAGAAAGATTATATAATACAGATTATCTATATACATAATAGAGAAATGTCCTATGGAAAGAACAACCGAGCGGAGCGCGCCAGCTGCCCGCGCTCGGTCCGAGTCGCCAGTAGCGCTTGGCGGAATCTGATTCCGAAGCCTATGTTCCGCGTCGCGTCGCGCCCTGTTGATATTTTACACTATTATAATACCGCATAATACGATATTGAGTTCGTCAGATGAAGTGAAGAATAACATGTATTGATAAATCCGCTTGTAAAGATTAAATATCATATATTGATGCACTGTAATCACTGGTGTTTTTTAATAATACCACCTCTTGTTTTCTCTTATATTTTTCAATGATTCTTTATTATTATTATTATGATTATTTTAATTAATATTTTTTATTTGGGTAATGTGTATATTTATAAGTAAATTATTACCGAGGACTCGCTGTCTCGAATATGATTAAAGCAGCATATGCGGTAAGCTGTAGGCAAATAAACCGTTATTAAAACTTTTCAGTGTGTTCTTGAATAGAGCCTTCTCAGTTCTCACTAAACAATCGTTCTCTGTTTGCTGAACATAGTGTACAAATTCTTACAATTTAAACTATAGCGAGTATTCGCGAGCTTCAGCCGTTTATATTTTAATATGTACAAATTCTAATATAAAAAAATAACTTTTTTCCAAAGTATTATATTATAATCGACAGATCGCAATCGCATGCACTGCGACTGCATTCACACCTGGTGGTAAGTGATGATACAATCAAAGATGGAAGCGGGCTAACTTTTAGGGTGTGATACTACCCACACCCCACGATGACATATCTATTTTCGTATCGGAACGCTAATGATGGTATATCCTTGTCGGTAAGATGGTAACTAGCCACGGTCGAGGCCTCCCTATAGCCAGACCCGAACCAAGAAAACCTCGATCTACCCTGCCGGGAATCAAACCTAGAGCCTCCGTTTTAAAAATCTACCGCGCATACCACTGCCGCTGCGTAGTGGTAGGGTCAGTCGCAATTATATCATTACATAGTATAAAACAAGGTCGCTTTGTTTGTCCGGATGTATGCTTAAATCTTTAAAACTACGTATCCGATTTTCATGCAGTTTTTTTATCAAATAAGAGTGGTTCAACAGGAAGATTTATGTGTATAATACATGCATAATATAATAGAGAAACACTGATAATTCTAGAGGTTTTTGATGTGATGTCGTAAATTAACGCATTTTTGCGCTTACATTGCAAACGCTGGCTAAACCCTACGAGATATAGCAAAATAATGCACTGCAGTATTGCACACCTTAAAAAAGTCAACACAAAAGTCCGCGATGGTATAAATGTCTATCTCTTAAGGATAACCCACAATAACCATTTTTTATCTTTAATTTTTAACTAAAAGTATTGGCTTATTTACAAAGCGATTTTAAGCAATACTGCATTATCCTTATCCAATTAAGTATCTTAAATACTTTGTGCATTCAATATAGACACTACACACACACTACTGCCCTTTACAGTATGTAATTTAAGTGAATATTTTCCAAGATATGTAAGATTCCAAATGCAGGGACATACTCTTCACCCTAAAGCGCTCTTGAGGGCTAAGGCTGAAACACGGGCGGGTGCGGGCGACCTCCGCGTGCCACAAATCCGCGAGCGGGCACCCGTCGCGTGCGCCCGTTTCAGTTAGCGCTGCTAGTATAATTTTGATCTCGAGCGTGTACAGTGGTGTCGAGTAGATTACCATAGATTATTTACTAATTTATTATTTGGCAAAAAAACGTCAACGGAAACAACGTCGAATGCATAACCCGTTCTTGACAAGTAGATTACTCAGCGGAGAATTCGATAATTCATTCGCCATATCCCATAATACTGGTCGAAATTGCATCTCAATTATTACGCGCTTTTTTATCGATGTTTATGATTGTACCTAACCTCCGACGCGTGTGACCGTAGCATGTAGCGGCGCTCGACCGATTTGTAGAAACAAATCCGCTCGCGTATGCCCGTCGCGGCGCCCGCACTCCGTCGCCTGCGCTGTCCATACTATTTTTCGTTATACACACGCGAGCGTGCACCCGCGCGAGTTTTAGCGTTAGCCCTTATGATTAGTAGCGATCGCACGCGTTTATACCTATGTCTAATGACAAAAAGCTGTAAATGTATGATATAAGACATTCTTTAGTATACCAGCATTACATCGGGGCGAGTCACTAGTATTTTATAAAAACTTAAATTTATGACAACAAGAAACAGTTGTTTTAATTCAAAGCATATTAATTAAAATTTTCGAAATTCGAATTTTCACAAAAGTATGAATATTAACTTCCAATTCAAATATTTTTGAGTAGTTATTGAATTAATAGGTTTTTTCGGACCACTCCAATCCAACAATCTAATCAATTTAGTATCCAAATATTATTACGATGAAAATTTAGCAAATGATGTTTTAGGGTTTAAAAATAAAACTTTCATAAGTTATAATTATTTATTTCATGAAAATAAAAACGAGATTCCGTACATTACGAAAATTATACAAAATTATTTGATAATTTCACTAACATATATACAATATTAAGGAATTATTTTTAAATTATCACTTATGTCCTAAAATCTATTTCATGTTTTATGCTTTCTTGACCACCCGTAGGCCTAGCGTCAATAGACATCTCACTTAGAGGAAGAGATCTATTGACGCATTCTAGGCTTGTTGTAACCACCAAACTAATAATTAATATATTATTATATTATAATTTCGCTACTCTTTGGAATTGCCTATAGTTACTTAGCTGCCAATAAAAAAAGGAATTTAACTTTAAAATCGGGATTTATGACTATTACATATCCATTATTCATTTGCATACGAAGTCTTGGCCGCCAATCGAAGCATAGTTTACTATAGTGCGACCATATAAATTGACAATAAAGGGCATTGAACCCTCGAGAGACAAACTACTATGTATCTCCCTCTTACCTATGCATTGCACATACATCCACTGTGCAAGTCTCACTCGTATATAATAAGTTTCGTTGGTTGGTAACATGTAACATTGCCAACATAATAAATTGATATCAGTGGTTAACTCAAAAATTAATAAAAAATCCCAAAAGACGAAGAGAGCAAATTATTTAACAAAAAGAATCTATGCTGTTTGCATTCCAAAAGCTACTTAACGAATATACACGACAGTTTGATGGAATGCTGTAGCTCACCGCTAAAATACAAGAAATATGTATATCTCGTACCAATCATCAAGCCCATTCCCAAGTGGCAACAGGGCGAACTGCGCACACAGCGTCGCTGCTAACTATGTTAGTAGTAGTAGTTAGTTAGTAGTGCGCGCAGGCATATGCCTCGCGTTCAGAGCGGACTCGATGATCGGTACAAACTGTAACGACCTACAGCTCGGTGTGTCGCGACATGATGCGTCCCTCGATGTCGGCGTGCAGCTTCTCCACCTTGAGCGTGTGCTTCTTGATCATCTGCTGCTGGTCCGCGAAGTGGTCCATCTTGTCGCCCGCCGCCGCCACCTGCGCAGTGCATCGTTTTAAGTGCTGGTTATACTCTACACCTGCTAAAAGCAAAGAAGTAGACGACCTACTATCTCTCTCTCTTTCCTATGTATTAGCAATCCAATGCATGAGTTTCACACCCAAATAAAAAGTCAATTTATTTGGGAGTTGTTTGTGCCAATTATGAAGCACGAAGCATTTGCCAGCGCACTACACAAATTCATTTTGTGGTATGAAATAGTTATTCGCGCCGTTATGACAGCTGCGCGTTTGGCGTCTTGCAAATTCAGACGGGACTTTATTACTACGAACAATACTTTCCTTCGCCCATATCAAGGACAATTAAAGAATATAGTATTGGGTTGTTCGCAAAGTCATTTCGTTTTTTTTGTGGAAATGAAAGACAGTTTTGATAATAAGAAAGAAATTATTTTACGAACAACCTATTATTTTAGCTATAGTTAGTTTTACGTTTATTTATACGGTGTGTACTTCCCACCGTTTTTATCAAGTAAAATTAAAGAAATTAGAATTACGACAAAAAAAAATTCAATTCCAATTGCTCCTGTTTCATACAACTGTCACTATATAACAAAAACATTTCACTAAAAGTAGAGTGTCTTCTGTCGTTACAACCATCATCTGTTCCAATGCAGTGCATAGGACTCTACCTTCAATAGAGGAGGAATTGAAACTTCTCCATTATTAAAAAAAACCTAGTAAACTACTATCTATAGTAGTAGTACTATCCTACTTCCTAAGAATGTTTATGATTAATGACAAAAAACAACATTTGAATGAAAAATAATGTTATTGTGAGTCATAGATTAATGACAACTAGATGGAGCCCATAGCGTGTCCACTCGTGAGACAGCAGGACAGGCTTATTGACATGACATGTCAACATTTAAAGTACATCATGAAACGTTACGTTTTAAAATATCGTAAAATACGAAATATTACTTTATATAAGATAGTTTAGTAAAAGCATAATACATGAAATTTGCTAAAAAACAAAGTATCATTAAATCATCAATCAATGAAGTTAATGCCTATTTACGTATAAAACGTAATTCCTTCAATTTTCCGTTCGCTGCGACTTTTGCAGTCGAAAATACTACAACCCACCATAGCACGATAACGTTTAATTAATATCGTAACAGCAATGTTACATTATTTATCAGTATAAATTTAATAAAAAGCTAATAATTACTCAGATATGTCCTTTGTTTGTCACAAACTCCACTCTTGACAAACAATAAAAAC
Source organism: Mycalesis mineus (assembly GCA_034621355.1). Classification (NCBI taxonomy): domain Eukaryota; kingdom Metazoa; phylum Arthropoda; class Insecta; order Lepidoptera; family Nymphalidae; genus Mycalesis; species Mycalesis mineus. The sequence goes on from CM067890.1 coordinate 16,394,415, forward strand.
GAACACGCTGAAAGCGATAAAAAATAATCTTGTGTCACTTTCTAACAAAGGCCGAATGAAATAAGTCTCTCACGTTCTTGAACCTACAGCCGCGTTATGACTCCATCTAGTTGTCTTTAATCTATGTTATGAGTACTAAATACATCATTTTGTAGTGTTATTAGCATCTCAAAAAATTGATTAAATAAACTAAGTGAAGGTGTATGTGATTAAAATAAAAGAAAATAAACCTTGCTACGATGCTTTTCAAAGGAGCTTACGTGATCGGCGTGCAGCGTGCGCAGCTTCAGCAGGCGAGACTCGTAGTGTTTCAGCTCTACCTAGAATTAGAATTACCTACTTAATTAACTACCTTAGGATCGTTAATGAATTATTCTATATTTGGGTGGAAATCGCCCCATACCCGCCCACCCACATTGGCTAGTAGCGTGGTTGATCTATGCTCCCAGAAGGAGGGAGGCCTGGCCTGATTGGCCATAAAGACGATGATATAAAAGAATAATGCATTCATACCTTCAAAGATTCAAGTTCATCAACAGTGAAGTTGGCTGCTGTGGCCAGTTTCCAAAGCCCCTGCACTTTGGGCTCAATAAACTCCTTGTTGGTGGGACCTGTGAGCAAAATGCATTATGGATAAAATGTGGTATTGTATGCTATTTGCCCTGTATCTGTCCCCCTATTCATAGAGCTAGATTTAGCTTTGGACATAAGATTTTCATTCATAAGTATCATAAGTCCTACCAAACATTTAGACCGCTCTGAAAGTTAGTTATATATATTAGCATATTTGTTAACATCTATTATACTGCACAGTTCATGGTTTTTTTTAACTTCCGAGCAGACTGAAATTTAGTCCGAGACTATGCCACAAATAAACTAACTAACCTCGGGCAGAGATCCTTTGCAGCCGATCGTACCCGTCGCGCAAACTCCTGTGTTTCTCTCTCACCAAATTAGCGCTATCCAGGAAGTTCTTGTCTAGCTCCTCTCCAGCATCCTGATTAATCTCATTGAATTTTTCCAATTCCTCGTCATTCACGGCATCTGTGAATCAATTATCATTAAATATTTCAAAATTTTTATCTTACGTTATATGCTCTTAACCTCTTGAACTATTGAACCAATTTTAATGAAACTTTGCACATAGAGTGCAGTTTATAATTTATTTTTTCTCAAAAACTCCAGAATAAAAAAATTATGTAATTTTATAGTTTACTTGTAGGTGTAAGTATATAACTTTGTATGGAATGTTTAAGTATCCAATAATTACCATGTCATCCAGTAACATGTATAAATTGTGATCTTAACCCCTGTGGGCCTGACATTCAAACCTTCTTTGAGGCCCGCGGCTACCCGGGTAGCGACGGAGCTATAATCCCCTGTGAAGCTTTAAAGTCTGCAATAATGGTCAACAAGAAAAAAATATTTGTAGCAGCAAGTAAGTCAGCTTTATAATGTCCAGCCCAATTGAGGTCAACTCCAAAAATAACTTTAAGCATCATATCAATTGTATCTGTTAAAGCAATTAGTATATTTTAATGAACAAATTCTTTTAACAGAAGTTAGTTGCCACATAAAATATTAAGCATCAACTGGGTTAACCAGATGTTACATGGCACAGTCTCTAACAATGGGCCTCAGAATCACGCAGCAGGAGATAAAGAGAGCAGTGCTCGGAGAACCTGAACAGGTAATGGTCATAGAAGAACCAAAATTACGAACATGAGTTGCAAAGCTGAAATGGCACATAGTTCTGAGAGCCATTGAATGTTGAGGTCTACTGGTACTTTGGAAAGCATACTTTTATATGTATCCTTTGTTCCAGCCTCCATGTTGACCAGTAAATCATAATACTGGTCTATCTTCTCCTGGTGATGCATGAACTCCTCCCTCAAAGCGGACAGTTCCTCGCTGGTGAACCCGGATGCCTCTGCCTTGGCCCAAAGCATGTTGAGCTTTTTGTCTTTGAACAGACTTTTGTTTATGTAACTGTCCATTGCTTCATTATATGCCTACAAATATAACAACATTTTAACTATACTTGTGTATTAACTGTATAGATACTGTTTATTCATATATTTAAAATTGTTATTTTAACCCAAGAAGGCTGACATGAAAGAAGAATAATGTGAACAAATGAGATGTAGATACACAGAACTCTTAATTGACAGAGTGACAGAGCATAATGAAATTTTTTCATTCTTATCAGAATCTTTTTTAGCTGACTCACAAGTAACTTTTCGAAATTCTTGTTACATACATAAACATCTCGCCTTATTCCCATAGGGGTAGGCAGAGACCACATCCCTCCACTTGCCACGGTCCTTGCATACTTCCTTACCTTCTTCCACTCTCATTAAACCTTTCATACAAGTTCGTCGGTTTAGGGTAGACCTGGCCATTATTTAAAATGTCCCTAATTTTGGTCCAGGAACATTCGCCTAGGCCTTCCCCTTCCAACATTTCCATTCACCCTCGCCTTGTAAATCTCTTTTGTTAATCTTCTTTCATCCATTCTCTCTACATGTCCAAACCATCTAAGCATCCCTTTCTCAATTTTAGTAACTACATCTTCTTTTACACCACACTTTTCTCTTATCATACTATTTTGAACTCTGTCACACAGTTTTAACCCACACACATTCCTCAATGCTCTCATCTCTACCGCATTTATTTTACTTTTGTGCTTCTTCTGCCATACCCAACTTTCACTACCATACATAAGTGTGGGCACCAACACACCTCTATATGCACAGAAAATCTTGCCTTTTGGGACATTTAAAAAAAATTCTTGTTATTGTAGCAAAATTTGAATTTGTGCAGTAAAATCTGTGTTGTGTAATAGCTATTAATCTTAAAATATTTCTTGCAGTTATAAACATGGTATGTTGCAGAATTTTTAGCTTGTAAAAAACATTTGTGGTCAAAGGACATAGGTAAAAAATGTATGGAAGTCTGCCCCATAGATGTCCAGATATGATATATATGTCATTATATAGTACAGATCTTCTATTTAAATAGTAATAAAGTTGTAGCAAAGCAGTCGCTGATAAAAGTTATGAAGGTTGATAAAAGGTGACTTTTCATACTACGACGACGGTCACGTGATTCAAAACACCAAAAATTGATTGAAATTCTAATATTTTTGATACATTTTCAAATGATTGCTATGAAACATGGGTAGTTGTCTAGAATTCATTGTGTACTTAAATAAAATAGTTAAATATGAGCATACATTTGGACAGCCTGGGCCAAATTTTGGCAATGTCCTTTAACCATCAAATTTAAGAAGTTATGTTAAATGATTTAAGATGGCCACGTTCTTATGCACACTTCATTTAGTTAGATTACTTTGTTTTAGTTCCTTATGGGGAGAATCCCAGTAACATCTCTAAATGATATTCTAAGTTTAAACCCATTTGGAGGGTACAAAAGAGATAAAAAAACATTTTTTAACTTTTTAGATGGGGGACTATGTTGCTCGCGTCCGTAGGAGTTACCACCTTTCCTAGGCCCGCCCTACACGTGTCCCCTGGGTGGTGCCAAACGAGCAACAACGCCGAGCAACGGGCGGCGGTAATTAGCCTGTCAACTGGCCACTACGGGCCAAGAGGAACTAAATCTCCTCTGAAAGAGTAGTCCGCCAGAAATCGGCTGGCTAGCAGGAGCCAAGACGAATAGGGTCTAAACAACTGAGTGTAGTGCCTTGGGAAAGTGCTACTACTATTTTCCCAACCCCCCCTTTAATGAAATGTCCAGTTACGATAAATGCGATGTGCCATGCAATCCGGCTAGCGACCGGCGCTCAAGGGTACCCGGGCCCTTGAGTGAGAAATGTGTTACCGAAGACTCCACAGGAGTGGGCGCCCAGGCCCCTGTGTTAGTAAATGTTACTGGCAGCAGCAGCAGCGGAAGCAACAAGAAACTTGTACAGCAAGCATTTCACCCAAGCTTGTTTTTATCGAGACAACGATCGGCCTCAGTAGGAAGCAGGCTTCCTAATGAATGTATGCCTGATGAAACATCATCAAGACTGGAGTCTACTGCTCCAGAATTGGAAATCCCACAACCTCCACCTTGGCAAAGAGTGCCTATTAATAGAAACTCTAAAAAAAGAAAATTGATAAGCCCCTCACCAGAGTCTGTTAAAACCACAAATAAATTTTCTGGTTTAGACGTTGATACACCTGAGAAATCGTCAGCTCCGAAAACAGTCAAACCGAGTAAACCACCACCAATAATACTCTATGGAATTGAGGATTTAACTATGCTAACAGACCTACTAAAAACTGCAGCTGATAAAACACAATTCTCTTACAAAATCATCAACAAAAACCAGCTAAGAATAAGTAGCGTGGACATTGACACATATAAAAAACTCATTAATGTAGTTCGGGAAAATGGCTTAATCGGACACACATTTAATAGAAAAGACCAAAGATGCTATAGGATAGTCATAAAAAACTTGCACCCAACTACACCCATCGATGCAATCAGGGAAGAAATTGAATCCACTGGAAATACAGTTACAGGAGAAATCATCAATGTCAAATATGGGCCAAATAAGATCCCAACATCTACATTCTTTGTAAATTTGGCACCAGGATCTAACAATAGATTAGTAAAAGATCTCAAATACATTTTCCATCAATCTGTAGTTATAGAGGACCCGAAAAAACGAAGGTCAATTGTGCAATGTCAGAGATGCCAGCAGTATGGCCATTCAAAGAACTATTGTATGCGTCCATACCGCTGTGTGAAATGTGGACAGTCACATAAAACATCAGAATGTGAAAAACGTGATCGCAACAGCCCAGCTCAGTGTGCCTTATGCAACGGGCCACATCCAGCTAACTACAAAGGGTGTGAAGTATATAAAGAAATTCTTCAACGCAGAAACAAAACAACTAGTTACAAAGAAAATCAAATCCAAAGAAACCTAACTAGAAATATCACTCACCAAGATGGGCCTACTAGCAAAGAAAAGCCACTAGAAAAGTCATATGCTGCGACATTAAATAGTCGTAAGAATGTTAATGAAAATCCAGACACCTTCAAAATAAATCCCACTTTAGAACAAATTCTTATCAAACAATCGGAGAAATTTGATATCATCCTACAACAAATGAGTACTCTTATGAGTCTCATGGTTAAACTTGTCGATCGACTATCAGCCAAATAAGTTCTCTAAGAATAGCCACCCACAACATAAATGGATTAACTCCAAACAAACACACAGTCGAAATGCTTATGAAAGAGTATAAACTTGATGTACTCCTAATTTCTGAGGCACACTGCAACCTATCAACCTGCATCAAATTTAAAGACTTTAAGTGCTACCTTACAGGACACCCGGATGGAACAAGTCATGGTGGCACTGCAGTCATTGTCAAAAACTCAATCAGACATCATGAAATGCCACAGTACAAAACTGAGCATATACAGGCCACTACTATTGGTGTTGAAGATGAAAAAGGCTTGATTTATGTATCTGCAGTGTACTGTCCGCCGAGACATAAAATAACAGCTCCCATGTTCTCCCATTTCTTTGAAACTCTTGGTAATCGCTTTGTGGCAGGAGGTGATTGGAACTCTAAACATATATTTTGGGGATCCCGACTAAATACTACTAGAGGTAGACAACTAAAAATATGTGTTGATAATAATAATCTAAGAACAGTCTCCACAGGCGAACCAACATACTGGCCAAGCGATGTAAACAAAATACCAGACCTTTTGGATTTCTTCATAACCAAAGGATTAAACAAGCACTACCTAAAACCAGAACATTGTTATGACAGTTCCTCCGACCATACACCTGTTTTACTAACCATAGACACCAAAATTATTGAATTCAAGAAAGGAGACTCGCTTTGTAACAAAAAAACAGACTGGGAATCTTTTAGGGAGTACATCAAAGCTAAAATCAACTTAAGAGTTGCTCTAAAAACACGAGACGACATAGATGAAGCGACTCAATACATAACTACTTTAATTCAAAATGCGTGTTGGATCAATTCACCCGAGACCCAGAATTATAACAAATCTGATAACTATCCTTTGGAAGTTAAAAGAGCGATCCTGAATAAAAGGAGGTTGCGTCGGATATGGCACGAAAGTAGACTCCATGAAGATAAAGTAAATCTTATCACAGCTGCAGAAAATCTTTCAGAGATGTTGCAGAGCTGGCATGACAACACCCTTGAAGCTCAACTAGAATCACTAAGTCCAACAGCTGACACTAACTACTCGTTGTGGAAATTTACCAAAAACTACAATAGACCTCAAATTTCCAAACCGCCTATTAAATCATCCCAGGGCTGGGCGAGAAGTCCACATGAAAAGGCAGATATTTTTGCTAAGCACCTAGCAAAAGTCTTTTGCCCGAACAATATCTCAGATCCTGATTCTGAACTGAAAATCATACAGCATCTCAACATGGATCTCCAAATGTCTCCTCCACCTAAACCTATTACAGTTAGAGAAACATGGGGGACAATCAAAAGACTAAGTGATAGGAAAGCCCCAGGATTCGACCTTATTACGAATGAGGTCTTGAAACAACTTCCAAAAGAGGCAATAGTGTTCTTGACATCACTCTTCAATGGAATTCTGAGAGTACAATACTTCCCACTACTATGGAAGGTATCACAAATATTGATGATACCTAAGCCTGGAAAACCACCTACTGAAGTCACTTCCTACAGACCAATCAGCTTACTGCCAATCCTTTCAAAATTGTTTGAGAAACTTCTTCTGCGAAGACTATTACCAATATTGAACACCAACAATATCATACCCAATCACCAATTCGGATTTCGGCAGCAACATTCAACCGTCGAACAGATACATAGGGTTTGTGACAAAGTAAGAAAAACACTGGAAAATAAAGAATATTGCTCGTCTGTTTTTCTCGACATCCAGCAAGCCTTTGATCGGGTTTGGCACGAGGGCCTCTTACACAAAGTACGGACATTTATCCCACATAGTTATTATTTGTTATTAAAATCTTACCTATCAGAGCGATTATTCCAGGTGAAAGAAATAGATTCAACATCTAAATTCTATGAAATAAAAGCTGGAGTTCCCCAGGGCTCAGTTTTGGGACCTGTGTTGTACACCTTATACACAGCAGATCTCCCGGAGGTGGAAGGAATAACAACCGCTACGTTTGCCGATGATACCGCAATTCTAGCCTGCCACAAAGACCCAGTTGTAGCCTCGAGGTCACTTCAAAAAGGCTTGGATGCAATATCGAAGTGGCTTCACGAAAATAAAATTAATGTCAGCACATCTAAATCTGTGCAAGTCACTTTTACGTTGCGTAAAGAAAACTGTCCTCCCGTATTTCTGGGTGGAAATGAGCTCCCACACAAAAACAGTGTAAAATACCTGGGACTGCACCTTGATCGTCGCTTGACGTGGCAGCACCACATCAAAACAAAGAGACTGGAAATCAATATACGAGACAAAAATTTGCACTGGCTAACAGGACGTAATAGCAAACTCTCCATTGACAATAAACTTTTACTATACGAAGTAATGTTAAAACCAATTTGGATGTATGGAATTGAACTATGGGGAAGTTCCAGTAACTCCAACATATCTATCCTGCAAAGGGCTCAAAACCTGATCTTAAGGAAAATATGTAATGTTCCATGGTTTATAACAAATGCCGAGATTCACGAGCACTTAAAAGTCAAAACTGTTAAGGAGGAGATTGACAGTGTCACCCAAAAATATAAAGGACGACTCATGAGTCATCCAAATGTACTTGCTTCTGATTTGCTCCATCGAACATACCAGAGCAGACTTAAAAGAAAAAATATCATCTAGTAACTAACGCTAAAAGGAACTAAGGAGGGGATGTTCTCACTGGAGAATACACTCGACATGCGAATGTGCTCTAAACGCATCTGCTTATAGTCCTTCACTGATTGCAGATAAACACAAATAAGAAAAAAAAAAAAAAAAAAAAAAAAACTTTTTAGATATGCATGGTCATTATCTTCTTTACTTCTAGGTAAAGAAGAAAATGACTGTTTTGTTTTATTTCAGAACCTTTTCATTATACCAAATTTCAGACTTGTGAATATCTTAGTATAAGATTAAGTAGCTAAAATTTTTGTTTTAAATAGAAATAAATACAAAGTACATTCACCCTTATAATGTCATTATGAAGACTTTCAGGTGCAATCATTTTACTGATAATGAGCAGCCAGTGTCAATGACACTGTCTTATTCTTTTCACTGATAAGAACAGCTACATAATTATCTTGTTGTATACTACTATATACTAAAACAATTCTAAACAGTGGTAATGAGCATTGTGAATATTCAAACATAAGTAACAACTAAGTTTTATAAATATAATAGAAATTAATTACTAGGCATCAATACTGGTTAGAATTAATCGACAAACTTCATAATGGGACTAGCAGTCACCCACAACTTTGTTTGTGTGAAAACCTCTTAGGTACCCTTCTAATTTTAAAGACAGACTTTCATATAAAGTGTGCTCATTCCCCGCTTCCCTCTCTCAATTTCATTTTTTTATATTTTCCCGTCAAGCAATAACCTCTGTCCAATCCTGTGTTTAGTAAATCTACATTTTTGTTCAACATTGCACAACATTTTAGTACATTAACAATATATATTTATGGCAAGCTGATGGGTTTAAATAGTATATTTCGCTATTAAGTCTAGCTTTCAGAAAAAACAAAAATAATTTTACAATCAGATCTAGAGATTAGCCCATTTAAACAAACGAACAAACTCTTCCGTGTACTATATAGATATTTGAACAAAGATCGAACTCTAAATCTATCACCGCATTAACGTTTCTATCATGAAAGCATATCAGTACCAAAATGCTGACCTCTATTCAGTACTTATAATATAACACAAAGGAGGTCAACTAAATTTGGACGCCATAGCGGCATTCTCGCGCTTTTTAGAAATTTTGTAATATCTTTGAAAATATATAACTAATTAACATACTGTAAAAGACAAATCTTATCTCAATAATACCCTTAAGACTACTAAATAATTTCAGACAAAAACTGTGATAACTCGGTTAATATATATGATACAAATATAAAATATAACCTATGACACTCACCAATAACGTATATTCTACTGGTGAAAGAATTTTTAAATCGGATCAGGATCTATGTAAATAAAACTGTTGGGAACAGCTAGTATGAATAAAGGCTGTCTATGTTTTATCCTAGAAAGACAATTATCTTACTGGATCTTGCTTCTGCTTGCCATAAGCTGTATCCTCAAAGTGTTCTCGCAGCCCATAGTTGTTCATAATGGTAGTGAGCTTGCGACGCAGGTCTGCCTCCCGCAAGCCTTCCTTGTCACCTCCCTCACTCTTCACCCTCTTGTATGTTATCTCTGCTTTGTCTTGAACCATCAAGTCGCTGTACAGTGACTTCAATTTTGGCTCAGTTAATCTCTGAAAAATTACATCTAGTGTAGTAGTATGCAGAAACCAAATATTTAAACTTTCAATTAAACTACTTAAAAATTTATTAGTGTAATTGCTTTGTCTGTCTGGTTCCCACTTCTGTCGACTATGTAAGTACTGAATCTTTATTCATGTGGTTTTTACAGGAAGAATAAACAAAGTTAGAGCAAGATTATGAATTTTTGCTTTATTAATACATGAAATATTTTGTATGTTATAAAATAAATCATCATTTACATTGTTATCAGCCTACGGGGCTGTTCAAATTAAGTACCTCAAAGCAGTAGTCACGCGGGTAGGGTAGTTATGCGGGCCTGTTACTCCCCCCTTCTATGCAGAGGCTAAACAAAAATTTAAGCGCCTATGTTAAAGTTTGAAATGATATGAAAAAAATGTTAAGTAGTAAAACCTCACCTGTTGAGCCTTCACCCAAACCAAGTTTAATTTATTCATCCTGAAAGGCTTTTCCAGAGTCCTGAAATCGATTTCGCTTTTTTCCTTTTCATTGGCGGAACGACTATATTTGTTTTCAGTGAAAACATTAGCAATTAACAAAGTTATAGTAACAAGTCGAAGTAATATATGAATTGCCATTATGTTATTGATTTTATAAGAATATATTTTAATATTAATATTAATTATTACTATATGGCCACAGACTTTGTTTTTTTTTTATTTATTTAACGCCCTGGATGTTTTTATTTTTGAATGGATTTGCTAATTGCCAGAGACTTGAAACTAAAGAGAAAGTCTTTGATTATATGACAGATAAAGCATTGACATATTTTATCTAAGCTTTGTGGTTTATACTGTTACTTGATCTATGTACGGCATGTACATGGCATGTACGGTCTATGTAGATTATAGTCATCATAGATTAAAGACAACTAGATAGAGCCCATAGCGTGTCCACTCGTGAGACAGCAAATTAGCCTTATTGACATGACATGTCAACATTTAAAGTACATCATATAATGTTATGTTTTAAAATATCGTAAAATACGAAATATTACTTTATATAAGATAGTTTAGTAAACGCATAATACATGAAATTTGCTAAAAAATAACATATCTAAGCTTTAAATCATCAATCAATGAAGTTTATGCCTAGTTACGTATGAAACGTAATTCCTTCGATTTTCTATTCGCTGCGACTGTTGCAGCCGAAAATATTTCAACCCACCATAGCACGATAACGTTTAAATTAATATTGTAACCGCAAAGTTATATTCTTCATCAGCAAATTTAATAAAAAGCTAATAATTGCTCAAATATGTCCCTTGCTTGTCACAAACTCCACTCTTGACAAGCAATAAAAACGAACACGCTGAAAGGGACAAAAAAATAATCTTGTGTCACTTTCTAATAAAGGCCGAATGAAATAAGTCTGTCACGCTCTTGAACCTACAGCCGCGTTATGACTCCATCTAGTAGTCTTTAATCTATGGATTAAAGTAAAACAGAAAAATAGTAGTATGATTGCATAATATTTTACGTTTCTAAAGATTTATAAAGGTTTCGCTACTTGTAGCAAAATGACAGATCACAGAACAAACTAACTTTCCCTTAAACTTACTTTACTCTTTGATTTACTCGATTCTCAATACATAACTCGGTTATTCGGTAATCGCTAATCGCTTGTCAATTCGTTTTCGTCATTCGTCATTCGTCATTAGTTGTTTGTTGAACTGTTGCGGTTGGTGTTTTACGTCCTTTTCATCGGAGTTTTGTGTTTTTGTCAAACATCTTTATTATATCTTGGACCGTAGCTACGAGTTAGATGTAATTTCCTATATAGGATGTAAACCTATCCATAACTAATTGTGACTAATCCGTAAAGCCCATCTGCTTACAAATCACTAAAACGGGATGCTGCTAAAAACTGCATCTGAAATTGTGGACGTGCACGATTTTGTCTGACGAGTCTGACCATTGGCATCGCTACTTTCTCTCGCTGATGCGCTACTCGGCTAGATGAACTGTTACTCAACACTTGCGAAAATAATTCAAAAAAATTTACGCTTATAAAATATTGTATGTGATACAGATGGTTCGTAAAATCGTAACGGTATTACGGTAGTCTCGCGTCGACGGCTGCCGTGCTAACATCGAGTTAACTTGTGCTCTAAGTTAGTGTGATGTATATCGTGTCGTGATGGTGGAACGCGAAGGGATGCGACGCGGGGGCTGCGGCTGGGGTGGCGGTTTTCTCGGCCGCTGGTCTCTGCGTCGATTGCTTCTGGACAGTCCTTTAGTGGGACGGAGACTCGCGCATTCTGGTATGTGTCCTTATCAATTTATCTTATTCATCATAAAAAAATTACTTTGTGCCTTTTTAAAATTGTTGTTACCTTACCTAGCTAAAAATGGAGAATAAAACATGAAGGGTTTTTGTTTTAGTAATGCAGGTTTCTTAAAAGGTTAAACAAGATGTTATGAAATTTTCTTATAGGAATTTAGTCAGTTAATATCTTCAATCTTAGATACTTCTACATTACCTACTGAGGGATATTTCATGTTTTGATGAGAATTTATTAAAATACTTAAATAAAGAAAAAAATGTTAGGTAGTCAACTCAAACGGTAAAATGATAAAAAAATGTTTATATATAAAAAAGGACACCAGAACATTGTTCATTAATATAATTATAAGTTACTTATTCTAATTTACATTTGTTATCGTGAAAACACAAAAGGTAATATGATATTCATTATATTAACTGGCAAGGTTTGGTTTTTATTCAACAATAATCTGGTTACTGAAGATTATTTCAATTTACCAGATTATTTATACCACAATCGTGAATTATGCAGACATTGCACTGTAGCGCAGATTATTTATTAACAGTTTGTTACATAGCTGGTATATTCTTTTTCATTTCGTTCATTTCTTAAAAACAAGCAACATTTAGCTAATAATCTCTTGTGGATCAGGGTTGACTGAAATGTACATGAAAGCAGCATCCAGCTGCCGCTACAAGTATTGAAGCATTATACCTTTAATGTTGTAAGAGACACAAAGCAAATAGTCATTCTGTGACAGTACCTTTCTGTAACAGTTTGTTCATTATGCCAAAATGCACTGTGCTGGCATCACTGTCTGACTGCCTGTAAGTTTTGACGACTTCCGTGGCGCAGTGGTATGCACGGTGGATTTATAAGACGGAGGTCCTGGGTTTGATTCCCGGCGGGGCAGATTAAGATTTTTTTTTATTTGTCTTGGTCTGGCTGGTGGGAGGCTTTCGCCATGGCTAGTTACCACCCTACCGACAAAGACGTACCGCCAAGCGATTTAGCATTCCGGTACAATGTCGTGTAGAAACCGAAAGGGGTGTGGATTTTCGTCCCACTCCTAACAAGTTAGCCCGCTTCCATCTTAGACTGCATCATCACTTAACATCAGGTGTGATAGCAGTCAAGGGCCAACTTGTAGTTGATAAAAAAAAAAGTCTGTGCAAAAAGCAGCACTTTAAATGTATGAACCTTTTTTGCTAATGCAGTCCCTTAGGTTCCCAAATGCCCATCCCATTACCTGCAATAAAACTAACTTGGCTTATTTGGCTTGGCTGGTATAGTTGTGTTTGTAAAAGTGTTAACTTAAATATATTGGCAGTTTATTATAATTAAACTTAAATTTATATGATCATAGCCAATTGCAAGGCATTGAAACAATAAGGTCCCAATCAAATAGGTCATTGCCATTAACCTACAAACTGTATATGAATTCTGTCTCTATATTAAATACTACAAGGTTGTAATTGCAGTAGCACTGTGAACAATTGAGCTAAATATAGAATTGTACTGACCTATAACAATATTAGTCAATACTTCCTGTTAAAGTTAAAACCCTTGATAACAGATTATGTCCTTAATGTTATTATCTCCTTACTGTAATTTCTCTTTGCTTTAACCATTTTAAAGTCAACACTTTATATTTAGGTGAACAACCTCTAACATAATGTACATATTGACCACTCCTCTTGATTTTTGTTCCAGTTGTAGTATATCTATTCAAAGCCGTCTTCGAGCAGCCTTTCGGAATGCAAAGGCTTTTGAATATAAAAAAAAGTTTTTCTTTTGATATTTATACATCATAATATTAAATGGTAAAGTTGGGCTCTGTTGGGAGTTTTTCTTTATTGTTATTCATTCTAAATAAAAAATCAGCAACTAACTTTGTGATTGCCTAATATAAATCAAATCTATAGCTTTCATCAAATTTTTCTTGCATTTAATTTTCAGATGCATATTCACAAAAATAATATTTAAATAAATTGTTATTACTTCCATGTTCAAAGAGCAATAATACTAATCAGTGTTATTAAGAAATCATTTCTCATTATTGTTTCCCAAAGAACAATGGCTGATATTTTTACAACTGAATCAAATTAATAAATACCATGTTATGTGAGAGCAAAATGTAAAACAATAGAGTTAATGCAATTCTGCATAAAACTTTGAACAATTTTATTCAGTAAAATTGTTCTGTCAATGTAAAGGATATCTTGCATTACAGGAAAGATGCATTTGTCATTATTTGTATATTGAGTTACTAGTGAACACCAGTTGTTTTACCTGCATAGTTCCCTTTACTGTGGGATTATTAGAATACAGAGTATGGGTTTAGCTATCACATACAAAAAAGCATTTTTACAATCCAACTGATAAACAGATGGGCAAAAATGATTAAAATTGATTTTTTTACTTATACTTTAGTACCCTTATGTTTCCATATACAATCAGTAAAAATCTGTTAAATTGAAATTACAAACAGACACTTCCATTATATTTATTTGGATATAAATGTTATCTGATGTACCCATATTGATGGACCTAAGTTCAGACAGTGGGTCTAAGTTCCAGATTCCCTCTCCTATAATATGAAGAGATACCTGGTTCTGCAGTGGGCTGCTAATAGGTTGGTAGTGATGAGCCTTCAATCATGGCATATCTTAGCATTCCATAGATTCACCATGGGAGTGCCAAATTCAATGTGTGGCAGAGAGAAAAATGCCAAACATAGTCCAAGACTGATATAGGTTTAAGGGTACCCTTTGTGACCAGTCCACACTAGCCTACTTTGCTCAAATTATTCTCCTTGTCCAACCAAAACTGGTAGGTTCCTACTAAAGCAGCTTATGGACTCTCATTCTACAATTGAGTTTACTGCATTCTAGTCAGGCTAAGGTCTTTGAGCAGGTTGTAAAGAGATTTTGCTGATATACCTCATCCACTTCAACTGCATACCAACCAAATAGTCATTTTTTGTTAGAAATTAAGTTTTAAAATAAAAACGAATTAAATTACTTAGTGAATAATACTCAGCAGTAATGACAAATGCAAACAATAAATAATTAAGTATATATATATTCATCGCAGGTGACACACAGTACCTTAACCCAATTGTTTTAAGGCCGCAGTAATAGTTTAATGTGTTGCATTACTTTCAAATGCAAGGTTGAAGATGATACTAAAATCATTAACGCTATTTGTGTTCAAGGGCTCTTGTTAAGCAACACTTTATTTACATATTGTATGACTTTGTACAGTAATCTTTGTTGCCTCTTTTATTAATCTTTGCATAGTTAAAAATTAAGTTGTTATCTGTTAACTCAGGTGTTTTTAACTGTTTAGCATATTTTAATGCAGTTTTTAGCAATAGATAGAGTGATTCAAGAGGAAGGTTATAGGTACAAGAATATCGTGGTTCAAGGCTTTGACATGGAAAAAGTTGTGGGCATGTACTTGTCTATAATATTGAGACTATTTGTAATGCAAAAAGTTTTTTGTTTGTGAATATTATTTACAGCAGGAAATTGGAAAGTGATATTAAGTATATCAAAATCAGAGGAAAGAGTTTGATGTCGCCTGGTTAAGCCTGGTATCCACCTAAAAATATTGAAATATTTGATTCAGGTTTTTAAAAGATAACACTTATTTCTTTGGATGTGCAGACAAACATACACATACAAATGTTTAGAAGCTGATATAGACTAAGAACTGAAATTATGACAATATTACATATGTATGTACTTACTTCAAAAAAACAGCTTATCATTTCAATTTCCCTTGTTGAAATGATAAGCTGTTTTTTTGAAGTAAGTTAATTTATGTACCTTGCTGGTCTCATTTTAGTTAAGGTCAACAAAACAGCTGTAATTTTTTTTGCATTTGTATTGCCTCATATGTACTTCACATTATGATTCATTAATTACCTTCTGAAATCAGGATGTAATTCAGAATGCTGTTAAAATAATAAACAGCTGAGATACCTGCCATTGTTTTAATGCTAATATGAGAAAATAAACCTGCTTCGAGCTTAGAATAAATCGCTTCTTATTAAATTTTTAATTATATTGTCAAAATTCAGTAAGTAACTGGAGATTTACACTATCAGATCCGATGTTTGACAGTACATTTTGTATTTGCAAAACAAGAATTCTTTTTTTATTCATTACAAGTTAGCCCTTGATAGCAATCACACCTGATGGTAAGTGATGATGTGATCTGAGATGGAAGCGGGCTAACCTGTTTGGAGTATGATGTTATCACAGCAGACATTACCGAAAATCGCTTGCTGGTAGGGTGGCTAATAACCACGTTCGAAGCCTCCCATCAGCAAAATTCTACTATTAGTGTCTTTGTAGAATTGCTAAACAATATAATGACTGCACCTGCACCACGACAATCCAAAATAAACCTCGAATCTCATATTCGAGGTTTATTTGTAGTTTGTATAAGTACTTAAATGAAAATTAATCCTAAAAAATCAGTCAAGCATTTTTTTAAATAATAATTACTTAATTAGGAAGTATATGGATGAAATTAAAAGCAGTCTAATAATATGTATCTAGTCCGAGTATGAACCCGATAGTGTCGATTGCGATCGTATCTGATGTTGTAAAACTGTTCCTAAAAAAGTTAATTGATATTTTTTTCTAAATGGCAAAATACAGTCTTATGCTCTTATGCTAAAACATTCAACATTTATTATCTTAACAAGTTAATTTTGACTGTTTTAAAATTCGAGTAGCACATAAATAAAACTCGAATTCCACATAACATAAACTCATAATTAATTTACTTTTCGTCACCTATCACCATTAATATCAGTCTATTTTAATTTTACTCCACTTCACACTTCAGGGCCGAACCTCCCTTCCCATAGGAGAGGTGATATGGAGCATAAGTCCACTACGCTGCTCAAACGCGGATTGGCAGATAAAAATTTTGACGACCTCCGTGGCGCAGTGGTATGCGCGGTGGATTTGTGGTACTGATTCCATTATTTTTCTTATTTGTCTTCCGACAAAGACGTATCGCCAAGCGATTTAGCTATCGCCACCGCTTCCATCTTAGACTGCATCATCACTTACCATCAGGTGTGATTGCAGTCAAGAGCCAACTTGTAGTCATTAAAAAAAAATGAAAAAAAAAAAATTATACCCTGTGTGATAGATGCCATTAGCGTTTGTATGAAAAAAAAAGATCGCCTACTTACACCTATTGTTAGTTACATTTATGGTCTGAAGAACTGGTGTTATTGAAAAGATTATAATTAGTATGATGGAACATATTATGAGTTTGTGTATATATGTCTTGGTCGCTTTGGTGATCACTGCTATATTAGGACTGATCTACTCTAACAGAGTGATGTCATTTGTATCAAATGTAGATAGTAGCATTAGCCTTTGTTTTATTTATACTTCTTATAAATGAAACAATCAGATAGTCGATCTAGTAAAATCCAGGGCCTATAATAGAGCAGCTTCAAGAGCACGCCTTTGCCTAAATACAAAGCTGTGCCCTGCGTGCCCTTTATTCATATCGTAGTACGATGTTGTCTCGTGTCAAAAAAAAAACTAAAGTGATGATTCATCATTTTGTGGGAGTTAGGCTTACGAGCTTACTTTTCCTACTTAAATATTTCTTGATTGTACAAGAATGTTTAAATTAAATTGGCAGGTTAAAAACAAGACCTAGCCGTTTCATAAGTCTCCTGCAAAGAAATACCTTAAGTTTTGACGACCTCCGTGGCGCAGTGGTATGCGCGGTGGATTTATAAGACGGAGGTCCTGGGTTCGATTCCCGGCGGATTGAGATTTTTCTTAATTTGTCTTGGTCTGGCTGGTGGGAAGCTTTCGCCGTGGCTAGTTACCACCCTACCGACATAGTCGTACCGCCAAGCGTTCCGGTACGATGTCATGTAGAAACCGAAAGGGGTATGAATTTCATCCTACTTCTGACAAGTTAGCCCGCTTCCATGTTAGATTGCATCATCACTTAACATCAGGTGTCATAAACAGTCAAGGGCCAACTTGTAGTAGATAAAAAAAAGTAGGTACATAAATAAAATAAAATTTAAAAACCTAACGTGTACAGGGTAAGCTTCTCTCAAACAAAGCGAGTAGTAGTTACGACGCGCTAGCAAATAAAGGTTGTAAGTATTTGTAAGTTACAGGTCTTCATTTAGATTGGTCCCTCAAACAAAGGATTATCTGTAAACAATAAAGAGGTTTTACAGTTCTTGCATAAAGGCACTAAAACATCGCAGACATAAGTAGCCATGAACGTAATGTTGTGGTTTTGCAACGTTAAATCTCGTAAGATTATTATATGCTTATCGTAACCTCGTATGTACTTTGAAAAGAATGTTTGATTAACAAGGACATAGGGTCGTAGAGACCAATTCCATCCCCATCTTGCTGGTTGGTCATCTACGACATCTAAATTTTCCAGAACGTTTCTTCCACAAACTTGCAAAGTGTGGAATAAACTTCCCGCTCGGTTTTTCCTAAAAATTTTAATATGGGGGTATTTAAGGGACGTTTTAACTCTTTCCTCAAAGGCCGGCAACGCACTAGCAATGCTTCTGCGTGTGCAAATGTTTATGGGCGGCGGTAATCACTTAACATCAGGCGACCCGCATGCTCGTTTGCCTGCTTTTTGTATGGATAAAAAAGGACTTTTGAAATTTGGTTTTAAAATGAGATAGGCGTACAATTCCATGATTTTTAAAAACGAAGTGGTTATTAATTTAGCAGATATTTTTTATATAAGTTTTTTTATTTCGATAATACTTGATACAGTATTTTGTACCAACTTCAAAAAGAAGTTTCTGTATATCTCTATTACCTAATGTGTCGAACATTTAGGTTATATAGACATATCTATATAACCTATGTTGCAGTATGTCTGTGATTTTCTCGAAAACGACTGATCCGAATTCTTTTTGGAACGAAGTTCCTTATCGCGCGTTGTG
Source organism: Mycalesis mineus (assembly GCA_034621355.1). Classification (NCBI taxonomy): domain Eukaryota; kingdom Metazoa; phylum Arthropoda; class Insecta; order Lepidoptera; family Nymphalidae; genus Mycalesis; species Mycalesis mineus. Next base: position 16,413,151 of record CM067890.1, read on the forward strand.
AAAGGGGCTAGACCTCTGGTGTTTCGGTGTACAACAACAAACGCGTGTGTGGTACGCGTTTAAGTTTATATAACATTATATATGTTAATAATAAAAAAAATATTAATATTACTTAAAAAAAAAAAATTATTACAATTCCTTCACTAATTAATCGAAAGGAACTTCGTTCTATCCGGGTGTCCCTTGACACCTCTCAACTTTTTTTTTAATTATATAAGTAACTATTTTCGTTGTGTGTTTAAAATACACTTAAGTAATTACTACTTACTACTAGTACTTACTAATACTTACTACTAGTATTTCCAGATAACTTTTCTTTTCGTTAGATTTCAATGAAACAAAAAATATAAATACATATACAGATTTGGCATACTTACGATTCTATTGTAATTATTATGTTATAGAATAGACAAGCGAATACAGTTAAAAATACCTACCTTGCGCCATTAATCATCACGTCCTCGTTTTATCGACAAACCTGTTGATGTCATCATCAAAAAATGTATATTTAAATATCATTCATTATTTATTCGGTACGTTTTATTTCTAAAACCAAATGCCACTGATGACTGAACTAATAATGTAGTTATGAGAAAATACCAAGACTATTTAAATTACAGAGACAGATGCCAGCTAAGAATGGATTTTATGAGAATTCATAATAAAAAAAAATTAACAAAAAATAGAATCGACTCAAAACGCACTAAAAAGTAAAAAATAACTGTGTCATTTAGTTGCTTTAATTACTTAAGCATGTCTATGAAGTCGATGCCAGCAAGTTTAAGGAACATTTTTCCAACGTAGTAAAACAGTTTGTGGGTTCTAGGTAATGTCCTTAAAGTAGAAACCTTGGCAGGCACTATCGGTAGCCAAAAAGCTACCGATACTTACACAAAAACCGAAATCGCCTATAAAATTTGAAGAGTTCCTTTAATTTGTCCAGGATATCATCATCAGGTTCTAACATAACAAGTATGCCCTTTCTAATAAAAAAAGAATTATCAAAATCGGACAACTCTGTAAAAGGTTATGCGTGGTCGTACATAAAAAAATATATACGTATCGAATTGAGAACCTCCTCCGTTTTTTTTATCGTTGGTTAAAAATACTAAATCATTTATTTATTTTGTAATTTTTAAAACCTATTTCGCAGTTGAATATTGTAGAGTTTTATGTCCTGAGGTTGTCCCGATTTTGAAGTAAAACACGTACGAAGAGGATTTTTGTCGAGTGTGTTTGCTGGTTTCTTGATTTTGTTACGATTTCGAGTTTTTGAAACCCTAATAAGTAAGGGTGTAAGTATTTGATCTCATGGACATAATTCTGCGTGATCTTTTTAACGAATTAGAGACGAAGTATTGTTTATCAATTATATATATTTTGAGATAGGGTAAATAAGCAACATGTAAAAGTTTGCCTACTGTAGGTAGAATGTGTATACAATAAAACCTTATGATAGAACCTCATTGTCCGGTAGGTACTAAGTTAGTCATCAATCATCATGCATCATTCCATGCACGTGAGGTAGTTTTTACCTATAAATACTTTCATTTGTATGACTTGTTATTTTGTAATAGAAATCTGTTATTCACGATTTCTTCACTATGTACAATACTGATTTGATATGAAATAAAAAATCAAAATTCCTTTTTTTTTAAGTAGGTTTTTACCAAGCACTTTTTTCTAGTTCTATTTTTGGAATGTAGCACCGGATCGAAATATTTTTTTTAGAAATGGTTCTCTGTTGGCTGTTCAAAATCCATGAAAGAGGTAGAAACCCCTCCAAGGTCTTGTTGATTCCGGTGACGATAGCTGATCTATGTGGTCACGAGCTCCTGGAGTCCTAGATCGAGCTTTGAGATATCGATATTTTTTATTACTCGTGTTACAGCCTCGTGCCTAATATATAGAGATCCTCCTATAGAGGAGGCCTGGCTTTGTAGATAGCTTCTAGAATAGGCTGATAATAATGATAATTATGAAATGAAACAAATGCATATATACATTAACGTCTTAAGTGTATAGCTGTAAACAGATATATCTAACTGGTTAAACTGTAAGATTGCGCACTTCCAAACCTTCAAATGTGTAAAAGGTATATCGAAATATTGGGTAATTATTTCCATGTTTCACTCGTCGATAGTTCGCCTTCCGACGGGATTATTTCGCCACCGTTCACGCGAAATAAGTGAGGGAAATCTGTGATACAACTGTGACTAATATAATTCATAATAAGTTTAAGCTTCAGTGTAAAACCCGTTGACACATTGGAAATTCGACTAATTGGTTAATGAATATTTCTGTAATCGAAAATTGCCTATTAAGATCTTCTTGGCCTAAACCTAAAGTCCTGTGTCGGGCTATGAAATAACAAATTTTTTCTTTCTTCACAAAGGCTTACAGGTCATGAGCATTATCATCTGTCAGTGATACATTAAATGGTAGGGGAGCCCAAGCGGGGATTTTGGGATTTACTAAAGCGCGGCAGATTAATATACAGGGGGATCCCTTGTACCCGGTTAAGTACCTCCACGAAACATGAGGCCCATATCTAAGGCCGCCCGTGAAGGATACAGGATCAGATTAGTAAAAAAAAAATTGGCCATCAGAAATTCTCGAGCGCGTCAGATTAAGGTAGGGTGAGTTAATTACATCCTAAAAAGTGTATATTCCACTAATCTGACAATTTGAAAGCGACGTAAAGAAAGGGGAGGGCAGCAAAGTTGTAAAAAAAAGGGTCAAGTCGACATTCTCGAGCGTAGCTAAATTTTTTTTTATTTTGAAGAAAATAATTGAAGAATAATGAAAAATATATAATCTGACGATTTCCGCAAGCCGAAATAACGAAAATTCGTCGATAAAGTTAAATGCGTGCAGCTCGCTTATAACTTTTGAACGACTAAACCGATCGGAATCTACTAAACGGCGTTTTAAAGATTTCTCTTAAAATTAGATTTCCTGTGAATTTGAACCGATTCGGACCGATAGATTTCGAGAAATTTTGAAAAATCTCAAAAAAATTTTTTTTACAAAGTGGTTTTTTTGGAATAACTTTTGAACGGCTTTATCGATCAACTTCTAAAATTAATCCGCCTTTGAGCTTAAAAAACCACATCGATCGCCACCAAGCTGGTCAAAATCGGTTGATTCGTTCGAGAGATAATGTGAACGAAAGAAACCCGAAAAAGTGTTTTTTTGGGATTACTCCGAAATTTGTGATTCGATCAATAAAAATTGCAAAATTACTTACGAGGATAATAAAACTGCGTCGAATGCCGTCAACCGCGTGAAAATTGCTTCATCCATTCAAAAGTTATTGCGGTTTATTGAAACTTCTATCAGACTTTCGAGCTGGGAGAGCTCAAATGCAAATAATATTTCTATATATTATTTCTTTGAACTCAAAAATGTTATAAGTACAATTTTAAGTGCCCAGGAATGGAATTAGCGGGAAGTTGCAGGGATGGTCTTTGAGGTGAACCGTTTTTCTAATTTTCTTTTTGTCAGATTAAGCGAATCCCTCTAGATAATCGTCAGATTATGAGACAGTACGTTTAGAACATAAAGATGAACCATATATATATCTTAATCTGACGCGCTTAAGTATTTCAAAATGGCGAATATTTTTTGCACATTATGAAAATGGCCGCGAGTTTGCGTCCCATCGAAATCGTCAGATTAGTGAATGAGAGCTTTTTTGTGGTGCACTTAACACTCCCTTAGAAAATCTGACGCGCTCGATTAAATTTTTTATTTTTTCATTTTCAACCCTTTCATACAACCACCCACATCATGCAAACGATCAGATTATTATACGTACATTAACACAAATACGTAGGGCATTGATGCTATCAATATCTGACGCGCTCGAGAATGTCCATGCAACAGTTTTTTTTACATATTTAAAAATTTATAGCCGCTTCCCCCACCGATGTAAAGGCATATATCATATAACATTTTTTTCTTCTTATCACCTAAGCTTTGCAACCCAATAGGTTTCTACGACGCTAGAGTAAATCCCCATTTAGCATCCTGGGCTCCCCTACTAAAATATCAATCTAAGCCCGCCAAATTGGTGCATCGCTATGAGTTCCAGTTATATATACCTTCTATAAACGGAAGGCCTGACCTTCTATACTAAAGCCAAACTCGATTGAGAATGCTTGTCAATAAACAAATTTAAAATGGTGGTAGAAAACGCAACACATTTTATGCCTAATAAATTTAAAATTATGTTTTGTTATTTTAAACATCTTATTTAAAAGAATTTGAATATATTAATTAGTTTTAAGCTTACTAATCTAATTTAATGTCATTAATTCGTCATTAAAAAGTTAATTAAAAAAAATAGGTGTGAAATGATTAGTGATTTCTAACTTCATTTTTAATTTGTTTGTTGACAAGCATTCTCAATCGAGTTTGGCTTTAGTATAGTGAGCTGTTGAAGTATGATGATGATGGTTACGCTGATTTTATCGGTCAAACACTAACTGTTTTAGTATCCACTTGTAATAGTACTTCCTCGGGCTACTAACGCCGTAACGCGGGTTATAAAAACGCTCGTAGAATCTGGGTCGCCTAGATACGATTCATAATTTGCGGAAAATACCTTGCGTTAACACAAGCCTGGTACAAGCAATTTCCATAATATACTAATTTAAGTCTTGAACAAGATATTCAATTATTATTCGCATCACGAAATACTGTTTGCCCGATAAAATGTCATCAGCGTACTAACTAAGTAGGAAATATATACAAAATAATAAATATCACAACCTGCCTTCCGAGCGGGTGGTAGAGTCACTACAAATAGTCTAATTTGACGTTTCAAAAGTGCTTATAATTGGCGTACTTGAAATAAATGATTTTGAATTTGAATTTATTGGGTAGTGGTCACTTTAGCCCACCAAACATAGATGAAAGATTTAAGCTCTATATCCCATCTCCTACAAGAGAAAAACCTGGCGCTGTAGTGGGTCTTTAATAGGCTGATGAAGATGAACCGTTATTGACGCTTCAGTGTATGTTTACGTAACGAGGACGCTTAGGTCAGCAACCAAGCTTTGAATTAAAACTCAAAATTCGTTTATTTCAAGGAGGCTTTGATTATACAAGCACACTTACATAGTGACTCTACCAGCGGTACTCCTCTTCCTGAGAAGAGCCAGCAAGAAACCCAGTAGTTGTAGTTTCCGACCAGTGATCATTGACAATATTACCTAATTAAATCTAATTTACAAAATCAGTTGATTATATAGACTATTTCCTATGCTTCGTTACCGGATCCTGTTTCTTCACTTCATCACATTTTTCTTCTCGCTAAAATTGGACCTCAATAAGTGTGGCTTCTTATCTTTTCAAGTCCGCCTGTAAGTAATATCTCGGATTAGTAAGGTCGCTTATAAACTTTAAATCTGAATAATCCTCAAATATTTCCAAATGTCTGAATTAGTTGCTTTTTGCTTGTGGCACGTGTAAAGTGTTCGTTTCGTATTTCTTATGATTCTAATGAACTCGTAACTAGATTGTTTACTTTACTTAGTAACATACCTACAGATATATGTAAAAAATGCGTCAGGCAATCAAAATAGTTGGACAACCATTAAAAATATCAGCAACGTGTCAAATTCTGAAGTTCAAATCAAATTTGCTTATTATCATTAATTTAGTTTACAACTATAGTTTGTAATGATCTTACTACCGGCAAGCAAGGCCCTTCAGTCGGCTGAAAGTCAAATAACAAATCTGATTGTGTAGGCACTTCAGGAGAAAATCTGGATTAGTTGCACTCTGTGAAGAATTTTGTCGATTTTTAACCCCTGACGCAGAAACGACGGGGTGTTATAAGTTTGACGTGTCTGTGTAAATGTATGTGTATGTGTCTGTCTGGCATCGTAAGTCCCAAACGGATGATCCGATTTTAATGCGGTTTTTTTTGTTTGAAAGGTATATCAGTCAAGAGTGTTCTGAGCTGTTTGGTGAAAATCGGTTCAGGTCTTCAAGGTCATCAGGTCGTTTGTTAGGTGTGATAGAAATGTTACACGCTCAGTTTGCCTGAGAGTATGTGTGTGATCTGACATTTGAAATACTAATGTCTTCTGGAACTACTGAGCTGGTCTGTACCTTTTTAGTAAAACCCTCGAGTTTGGGCTCGTTGAATTTGTCCTGACTGGTTCTTTTCATGTTTCTAATTTTGGTCGGGGGTTTTTTAAACTTTTTAATTTAATGTTTTATTAATCAACTGAAAAGAGAGTTGGTTTTATCTAATATCTTAACTTCTTCTGAATATTAATTTACAATTGAAAACAACAAAGTTCCACTTTCGTGTTAAAAAGTAGCCAATGAATTATTCGTAATTCGCTCGTTTCGATGCATTATGTATGCGTTGCGCATTCGGTGTTACCAAAGAAAGTGTAAGAGTTACTTATCTTGATGTTTCATACATTATACCTATATATGTAAATCGTACTGTCGAACCACCACTACCGAAGACTACTACTTCGATCTGAAACGATTTACAAATCCTAGATTTGTCAATTATAAAACGTAAAAGCTATGCTAGATGAGTGTTAGCCATGATACATTCTACATACAAAGGATCTTTTTTCACGTTTAAATCATTTGACTCCGTCATCAAACTGATAGATATTATAATATAATACCTGATAACATCAGTCCAATCGGACATCAGGAAATATCTCATTTAGCTTCTAAGATGTGTAGCATCACATACTAACAGGGCAAGATAAATATGAGATTTATTTTATTTACAGTTTTAGTTTGCGTCCGTGTTGCAATGTCAAAATAAATGTAAAAACTTTGTGAGTAACTTAAAAAGAAAAACGTACCGAGAGGTCACAATGTAGGTATGCATTCGTCACAGAGACCACGGTGACCTCACAAGGGCGAAAATATTTTTTAATTTTTTTTTCCACAAGAGGTGCGCGTGAGTCAATGTTATTTTAAAAATATTTCTCGTTATTTCCATATGTGGAAAGTGATACTTCCGCTTCATAGTTCATTACGTCACGAAGAATTAATGCCTTATGTAAGACAGTGTGCTTATTACAACTATTTATAAAATATGTACCTTATATACATACACCCGTCAACCCGCATAAACCCGCCAACCCGCATTGGAGCAGCGTGGTGGGTGTACGCTCTATACCCCCTCTCCTATAAGGAGGGAGGCCTGGCCCTGTAGTGGGCCGTTAATAGGCTGATATTGATGATGATGATGATGATGATACATACACTGGACACTGGACGATGAAGGTACTGACACAAGTATTTAATTGCATAAAGTCAATTTAACTGCGTGTATTTTTTTAATGAAAGTGATGTCTCAGGGGATGTGAGCAAAAGAAATAAGTATGGCGATAAAAATTAATGCTACTTTCGAAATATGCATCTAAACCAGGGGTCCATCTGGACCCTGGATTGAGTATGATAAAAAATGGGGTCCATGAAAATTACTTAAACTGTAAGTCACTGTAGATGGAGTCACTTTTTTGATTGGACAACTTTGTTTTTTTTAAATCCACTCACAGCAATTCAAATTTTATTGAAAACTTATTTAGTCGATTTTATTATCAAATAATAAACCTTATTTATTCTCTATTTATATCTTACTTATTTATTCTCTCTATATATCTATTTATTCTCTATTATATTATATATTATAATCAAGCAATCAATTCTAATCGTTCCTTTTTTTTTAGATGTTTCGAAATTGGTAGTAATGTATCTCTGCAGGGGTCCACCGGATCTAGCAAAATTTTGAAAGTGGTCTATGAAACAAAAGAGTTTGGGAATCACTGATCTAAACTATAAATAAAGGCCATCTTGTCCTGTCGTTAAGGTCTTGTTTCATCTTACTTTAATGTTTTTGGTACACTTTTATAAAATGATCCCCAATACATGGAACCACCGTGGCATAAATTTAAAAACGTGTTAAACATTTACTAAGTCGACGTTAAGTACCATACAATCAACGAGTTTCTTTGACAAAGATACTTGGAAGCAATCGGGTCAGCTTTCACTTTCGCATAGTAAATAAAAAAACCATGGTAATAATAATTATAAAACACAAATCGTAGATCATCATCTATACGATTTTTGAATAAGGAACTGCTGTTTTGCGGGTATTCTCAGTTAATTGGCGGTAGTCACTACTATCAAACTTGATGTTTCAAAATTTTTAGTCTTTAGTCACTGTAACGCTGATTACTTTTCTAATTTAAATACTCAATAATGCTAAAATGCTGTTAACTAATGCAAATCGAAACATCTTCCCACTATTGCCCCACAAGTCGGATTGCGGAAATTAGAGAAGCATAGTGACAAAGTACACGAGGAAGTCTTCAAAAGTTTGTCATTGCTACGATTTGGCACTGTGCCTGGGTACGTTTGTACACAAGAAACTGTGGTATTTTATATTACAGTGGTAAATACCCAATATTTGGACTATCGTCAACATTATAGCCGCATCCGAATGGATTTTATGTTCATTGTGTGTTGAGTAGTAATAGCTCACCACTTACCTACGCCAGTTGGAATGGCACTGTAAAAGATGGGTTCTGTAAATTATGCTGCTAAATAGAAAATAAATAAATCGATAAATAAACTGTAAAGTCTGACCGGCGTTAATGAAACATTTAAACCTTCAATTATAATTGTTATTACTCTAGAAGATCCAAAGACAATAAACATTTAACTCCACAGTTATTATGAACGTTTTTAAACTTATGAAAAAAATATACTCTATTGGATTGAGAATTCTCATTAAGAGGGTTCGATAAACAATAACTTCAGAAAAACTCCCAGCGTTTCACGATTTAAAAACAAGAGCCGACTTATTAAGCAAGAAGAACAAAACGTCACCTCGACAATGGAAGATCGTTATTTTTTTAAAAATCAAATTAAGGTAACCCAGTTAAAAGCTGACTGCGAAATAATTTCAACGGTACACACGTCACTTTCACCAGCATCCAGCGACGAGTTTAAAAATGAAACCAAGTGCACAGTGTTGGCACAATACTTTCGAGGCACGAATTTGTTACGTTTTGTGTTGATGTGCTATCTAATAGACATTTACATACCTACCTACATTTCTACAATGCTAATTTTTCCAATTATTTATGCCAATCTTTCTAGTATCCTATTGGTTGTATTATATTTTTATCCTTCAGTTAATTTTAACTGAGCTGCTGTGTCTATAGATTTACCATCAATTCTAGTGTATAATTGGCCCGTTTAAAGCAATTCTATATTTTTTGTTAAGAAATCTGCAGTTTATTGTTTAGTTTACAAATATTTATAGCTAAAGTTGTGCGAGTCGCAGTTGATATTACGCTACCAAGAGATCTAAATAATATTAGGCTACTACGCATTGTTGACCGAAACCGGTTCAGGGTATGTTTTGAATAAGCTTTCGTAACCCTTCTAAGTTAGCCGCTTCTTCGATTTTAACTTTAGATTTTAGGTTCGGCTTACTTCCAATTTCAATTTGGCACTGCACCGTGAAAAACTATTGTCATTTTTACTTTTCTTCACAGCTACATAACAATAATCTGAATGAATAGTGGTGACTTCCGTTGGACGATTCCAAACGACTTAACCCCTTAAATAAATACAAAGATTTTGCAAAATCTGGCGACGGCGGAGACAGTCAAGGTTGTAAATCGTATTAAGTAAATTTTTGGCAATTGCAAAACGGCTTGAACAGGATTGTCTTTTTTAAGTTGGCTTACGTCACAAGGTCGCAATAAATACTGGTTAACTCGGTAACAAAACAGTACTTTATTATCTTTGTTTTGCTTGTGCAATTATGTAAGCCACCCAGATATTTGGCAACAGAATCTTCCTCGAATTTGCTTATCTTTTCCTTACAAGTATCTCACCATGTAAAATCGTTCTATAATTTTGTGATGCAATTATTTGCAACAAAGCCGTTTGAATGGGAAAACTAGGTACATAATTTTATTTATCGATGATCCATTATAATAATTACTATAATAGATCATCGATATATGTAGTACGACGAATACCAACCAGTATTCCACGCTAATGCAATCATAGCATATAATTGATAGTATAACATGTACCTATGACGTCAGCAGAAGAATGTACTAAAAAAGGATAATGTAAATTTGTTAAAATTTAATCTTAAATAAAAATAACATCGTTTGAAAACGATCTAATCATTTAAATACAAATAGGTTAAACTATATATGAAATAATAAATATATTAAATTTGATTAGTAAGTAAGTAAGTAGAGTAATTTTTGAGGTTAGTAGTAGAATCTGTAACATGTTTGCAGCGGTTTTCTAACTCTCAAGGCTTTAAGACGACTGCGGTTTATTGTATAATACGGGCTTACTTACATTCAACCTAGCAGTAACACGAGCAAATAAGATGCTGGGAAGTAAAAAAGTAGGTCATCTCGAACCCGATGTCGAGAAGGCTATTGTTACCGTGTAAATCTACTTCTAAATGTAAAATATTGCAGCCAACTTAGCTAGATTGGCTCTCAAGAAATAGGTTGCAAGTACGTCGGAAATATTTACCCAGTTCGTTTTGCATACAAATTACATACCTTTGGAGATTATGACTGTCTTCAGATTTTCTTTATGAATATTTTTTCAAGTTCTTAATTTCCGTAGGCAGATTTTTTGGGAGAATCTTTCGTTTTTGAACTTCATTTTCGGGTGTCTCCGTATTTAGCTTTTGTAATATCCGTAATGACTGTTGTTCCATTTACGAAGTTTCTGAAGATGATGTTATTGTTTAGTCGAGATATCGGGTTAGTTTTGAGAGTACATTAAACTATTTTTTCTCCGTCCTACGTTAATTCTAAGTGTTTTACATTAATAAAAATGTTATGAAATGATTTGTTTTAAATATAGTGCGGCTGCGGCAGTTTGTATTCTAATAACTGTATTTTTTTGTTAATGCCTTTGTGATGACATAATCATTGACCGAGGCATAACTACAGTTAATGATATAATCATTGGCCGATTTGTAGGTTTATTGTGCATTTCATTGTTACATGTTGCCATCTAATAATTTCTTAATGAGCCACGGTTGCAGTGCACCAATTACTAGTTTAAGTAACAGTGAGGTAATAGATTTGCAACTATGTTAATAGTAATGTGAACATTGCTTGCAATTGCATACCTTTTTAATAATCTGTCAGATGAAACTATATGCGTTTAGTAGGAACAAGCGTGATAAACAGTGTATTACACAAAAACTTAACGTTGCTTCTTGATTTATTTCTTTAGGATAGTCGCACTTGTATTTATGAATATCTCCTGGTTTGGAATGCTGATTCACCTAAGTCCTAAGATATCTTCAAAAAGATAAGCAAGTTTTACTTGCCAATTCAACCAAATTGTTTGACTTAGATATTATTACTATCATATTGACGACCTCCGTGGCGCAGTGGGTAGTAATTCTGCTTCTGCGTCCTAGGCTGTGGGTTCGATTCCCACATCTGGAAAATGTTTGTGTGATGAGCATGGATGTTTTCCAGTGTCTGGGTGTTTATCTATATATTATAAGTATTTATGTATTATATGTATTAAAATATTCATCAGTTATCATAGTACCTACCCGTAACACACGCTACCTAAGTTTACTTTGGGGATATATAGCGATGTGTGTGATTGTCCTATAATATTTATTTATTTATATTTGAATAATTGTCTAAAGATAAAGTTTACAACGCTAAGAATTTGCACGCGGATTAACTACTTTTAGACCAGTGACTTTAGTGTTAAGACTTACATACAAACAAATTATTAAAACCGTTACCTACTTAGCGAGTGGTGTTATTGTTACACATTTATTAATTATATATTTTGTGGAATGTACCTTTATCCTCCTCGTGTTGGCCGGGGTTTTACATTATGGATGCGCGGTAAATAATAAATGCTTGAGAGTATTAGTGGTTAAGTAAAAGGTAAAAAAAACATTGTCAGTACAGTACAGTGTTCAAACTGGGTCAACATAATATGCATAGTACTGGCTGCTTAATAAAAGGCGTAGAAATGACGACGATTTGAAATAGAAATTTTTCTCTTTGGAGCGCTGTGAACTGTTAACTTTTTATATTTCTTTATGGCGTTAATGAATTTCAAGATGCGGCGTGGGCGATGAGTAAAATTTTCAGTTTATTTATAACTAACTCGTTTCTTTGAAGGCTCTTCGTTTGAGACCTACTCGTAATTAGTGGGAACTGGAAAAACTTAATTTGCTTTAAAATAAAAACGACTTTAATAATATTGACACAGGATTTAAAAGCAAATGCATTCAGTTAAAGAAAATAAAGATTAAGATTTGTTTCTTTAAGCAATTTTCCTTATTATTTCAGCAAACGTCAATATTTTCAATACTATTTATAGAAAATACTTTAGTAGGCCGCACAGGGGTTTTCCTTATGTTTAGTTTTAGTTATTGTATCAAGGGAAATTTGGCAGACGAGCAAAAACGTGAACTGATTGTTAGGTTCATGGTTTAAATTAGATATGGTATTATTTATGATTAAGGAAATAGTTTTGTTTGTGTTGTTCGCTCTTGGTAGAGAGAATGGTATACTAGAGAGACGCCCGCGTTTTCACCCACGCAGTACCTACTAGTCCCCGTGGGAATTTTGGTATAAAATGTGGCCAATGATCCATCCATCCATATAAATGTTTGCCCTTATAATATTAGTAAGTATGGTGTTTTACTGCTAATTCTAAGATTTGTTCTTATTAGTTGGATTAGTAGGAAAATTCGAAGAAATTTAGTGGAGTAACAAATTAATCAGATTCTGGTGAGCTGGGATACTGATTTAAAATTTTATAAAAATTGGAAGAAGCCCCGTGGCTACAAATGTTAAATTTCGTTTAGTAGTATAGTACTTACTAATTTACTTTTAACAATTAGGAGATAGATGGACAGGCAAATGAGGTATGTAACATTTTTACCACAGATTGACGGTCGGAAGATATCATTATAGAGTTTTATCTGTGTATTTTGTGGTTCTCTGTTATAGGCAGTAGTTCCACTTACATTCAGGTGTGCCATCTGTTACTCGTAGTATGAAACAAAAGTCTGAAATGATTACACTTAGATTGAAACATGGCAATGCAAAAAATATTTTTCATGACATGATCGATAATCTGAACGACGTAGAAATGTAAAAGTATTGTTTTGAAACAGTTTCAAGTTGCATTTGTAGGTACTGAGCTACCGACACCGGTATGTATTTCTTACGAGAGCCCGGGGTCTCTGAAAACGCACCGAAGAAGGCAACCGAGGGGTTTTATTGGTTAACTCAATAAAACAGTAACTGACGACTTCTACTCTCTATTTAATTTCCCTCCTACATATTAAAAGGTACTGAGCGATTCATAACCTTAACCTCCATATTTACATTTATATATCAGTATATAAGAACTCAGAAATAAAGCACGAGACCATTATTATTTATAAGGTTAATGTGTTTTTATAACACCTACCGTTCGGTAGATTAAACACGTCCGTTAGCAACGCAAGGGCGTGTGCATTATTGCAGCAAGGAATTTGATAAGCTGCTTCTGACTGGAATGCACGCTCAACCAACTATTCACCTACGTTCAATATGCTTATTGTGAAATACTAAAGACGTGCTACCTTTCTACATGGCTTTCGAGAATACGACGGTTTATTGAAATGGAAATTTAAATGCGGTAGATAAAAGAAAAATAAAGTGCAAATAAAGGGAGAATTTCGACTGTGATAACATAATGTACGTTGTGTTGGATATTATTTTTATTTGTTTCAAAATGATTTTTTTCAATTTATTACAAATTAGCCCGTGACTGCAATTGATGGTAAGTGATGGTGCAATCTAAGATGGCTGCAGACTTATTTATTAATGATTATAAGTATAGATAGGAAGAAATCCCACACCCTTCGGTTTTTACACGACATCGTACCAGTACGCTAAATCGCTTGGTGGCACGTCTTTGTAGCTAGGATGGTAACTAGCCACGACAGAAACCTCCCACATGATTATAAAGAAAATAAATATTAATTAAAGTCAATACTTATAAATTAAAATAATTAACTGAGGAGGATAGAGGCGGTAGTAAAAAACTTGTTTTACGGTAAGCAGTTCTTTCCGTCGCGCGTCGTCGTCATTTCATCCTCTCTTCGATATGCCCCATTGCCACTTTAGTTATGCAACTAGTTGAGCTATGTCAGTGGCTTATGTTCTTCTGCGGATTTCCTCATTTCTGATTTGATCGCGTTGAGATTCTCCTAGCTAATTGTATATCTAACATTGACATAAAAATGTCGTCTAAATAAACAGTACATGAATTATGTGATTTATTGTTTCAATATCCAATTAAAACACTATAAGATTGACGTTGAGAAATTATACATGTCAGTTATGATACTCGAGATACGTTCAAGATCTAATTTACGTTCTAAAACTGTTGATGCGTGGGATTTATGTGTCTAGACTAGGTGTAGTAGAGTACATTATTACTTTAGGTCTCACACCTTCAACTATCTAGGTTATTGACCCCAAAGCCCCTTCGTTCACTATAAAGTAGATTGCACATTGCCCGAAAATACTTTACACTGCGAAAGATTTTTATTTACTGTCTGTCGTATTGGAAAATTGAAACAAAAGTAAGTCATGAAGTCGAAGTAAGCATTGTCAAACTGAAGTATTTTATTAAAACCAGACATTGAAAATATTTTTTTAAAAATTTGTTCATGTAAAAAAAAGGAAGCGAAAACGACAATAGTCCAATGAACAGGGATCGAACCTAGTCTCGGCTTTTAAATAATGCCTTTTTACCATGGAGATTTTTTGTACTTGATCGAATTCTATTCAAATATGATTTATATAATATTTTGTATATTTCATAGAGTTCAACCTTCATAATTAATTGTAATTTATTGTAAGCTAATGATAGGTTTACAGGTTCGTAGTTTAACAATTTGTAGTAACAGACCTAAATCGCGTTGTAGGCGTATTTAATATTTGCCTAGAATTAAAGATACAAAGGGACCTAGATTATCTCGACTATAAAGTAATGTATCTTTTGTGAGTTGCCTTAGCAGGAATTGTTCTATTCTGTGTAATATTAGAATAGATTGAAAATATCGATCATATTTACGACCACGGCCGATATTTATCCAACTGCCTAAGGAAGTTATATTTTAAGACCGATTTCTTTCAATTTGTACTCGCGTGATTTTTACGTGTGTATGTATTGATCGTACTTTTTTTATCCGAAATATTATGTATCTGTATACAGACAAACTGGACATTTAAAAAATTTTTAACAAAGAATAGAACAGACTCAAAACGCACTTAAAAGTAAAAAATATCTGTGTCATTAGTAGTTGCTTTTATTTACTTAAGAATATCTATGAAGTCGGTACCAGCTAGTTTAAGGAACATTTATTTAACGTAGTAAAGCAGTTTGTGGGTTCTAGGTAACGTCCTTAAAGTAGAAACCTTGGCTGGCACCGACTCCTAGATATGCTTAAGTAAATTAAAGCAACTAAATGACACAGTTATTTTTTACTTTTAAGTGTACACGTAACGTACTCGTACTATACTGTCATAGTATAGAACGAGTACTATACTATGACAGTATAGTACGAGTATATACGGCACTTGTAGTCAAAAATCTACCGATACTTACACTAAAACTGAAATCGCTGCAAGTGTGCCTACAAAGTTTGAAGAGTTTCTTCAATTTTCCCAGGATATCATCATCAGATCCTAACATGATGACAATGGGACCACCTTGGAAGTGTGCCCTTTTTAATAAAAAAAGAATTATCAAAATCGGACATCTGTAAAAAGTTATGCGTGGTCATACATAAAAAAAATATATACGTGTCGAATTGAGAACCTCCTCCGTTTTTTTCGTCGTCTAAAAAGTGCTTGTAAAGTAATCCTACTTAAAATGAAAATAAACGAAGATTGAATTGAATTGTGCCTGTGTGTAGGCATGTATAGTTCTCTTGCATGGTGCATGCATATGAGCCGGAACTCGTGAGTCAACTACATTTTACCCACTCCTGGTGCCTGAGGGATTAATCGATTTCAACATATGAGGTACCATAAAATTCAATCTAGTTGTTTTAGAGACGAATGTCTTAGCATTCCTTGGATTCACCGTGCGGCTCCATCGCGTGGCAGAGAGAAAAACACCGAGCAGAGTCCGAGACTTGCGGTACGGGTGTAAGCTTAAGGGTACCCTTTGTGACCGGTCAAATCGCCTTCTCTGCTCGAATTATTCTGCCAACCAAATCTGGTAGGAATCTCAAGTGCAGCTTTGGATACTTGTTCTAGAATGAAGTTTACTGCAGTTCTAATCAGGCCAAGGTCTTTGAGCAGTTTGTTGACATATTTTGCTGGTATACTTCTCGCACCCACTGCATGTAAACTAAATAAATTGCCATCCAATAATATTGGGATTTTATTTCCGGAATTCCCCCGAAAATGGGAATTATATGGGAAACACCGATATCCAATACTAATTCAGCTGTGGGCTGAGTCAAAGCAGTCGGGGTTTTTTTACTTATTTTATTATTATTTACTATTTTCTCGAACGTTCTTTTGTGAATCTCCTAAAAACATGATATAATCATGTTATTAAGAATTTCACATTTGAACTGCTTAATATTTAAATTAAATGAATGTAAGTTGTATAATGTTATGTTATGCGCTAGCTCATTAGGTTAATAGATCATTAGGTCACATAATATCTCTTAAAAAATGTTGCTCAGATACTCGTTTGTTTGTGAGAATTTAATTTAAGCCGACTTTTGAATAGTTGTAATACGATTTTTTAATATTTTAAAAAAAACTTTAAAAAGTAGGCTATTTATTAGATTTGCATGTATGTTTGTTTGTAGGTCTATAATTTCCTCAAAAAATACTAACTTGGATGGGGTTTGGGAGTTAAAGGTTTCTTCGTCTTTCTTTTAGACATATGTTCTTTAATAAGCTTGAACTACATATATTATACAGTTTATTGAATGATTATTGCCAACAGGTTTGTAATAATCACAGTATTGTCAAAAGTGTTTGCATAGAACGCTATGTATTCGAAGCACTATATCCCCTCTCCAACAAGGAAGTAGGCCTAGCCTTGTAGTGGGCCGTTGATAGGCTGATAATGATGATGATGATTGATTTAAATGTTGAGTATATTTAATGAATATTTATGATTGGCTGCGAATCGCGACTCACGAATGTCTTGTATAATACCTAAATGCTTAAAGGTTGAAGATTAGTTAGCAAGTAAATTCTATGAAGACCTCTCAGATTAAATTCTGGCATATAATTACTTAATAGACAAATTAATATACGTGGTATCATATCTAACATTATTATAATATAGAGCGCACCGAGGCCGTATAAAATTAAAATTGAACGTTTTTATTTTAACTATACACTGTTGGCACATAAAGATCCCGTATGTGTGTAAAACAAATCTCAAGCTTACCAAAGTTTTGGTTCACAATCCAGTGAACATAACGTGCGCTTGCACCTGTGTTTCCTTAAGTCTAAGCCCAATATGGCAATAATACTCATACAACATATTTGGACTTGTTGAGTGGTCAAATAATTTGACTTGTAGGTACATGGGGACTGTGAAGGTGCTAAATGTTTAGTGGCACAGAGATGAATATTTATTTGTACAATCTATATAGATAAATATAAAACAAAAATTGTTTCTTTATAGACTTTGAAATTATATAATCGATGTGCCCTAAACTTTCTTCAGAAAGGTAGTTAGCAAGATTTGAAGAAGAAATGAAAACAGTTGGAATGTCGCAACTCAAGCTTTCCTATTAGTTAACTATAAGTTAAATAACCTATAGCTATCTAACATCAATGTTTTGTCTACTTTATATTTATACTTTTTTTATTATGTTTCCGCGAGTTCTTTTATTAAACGTTCGATTGTCCGGAAAACGAAGTAACATGTAAAATATGCATAAATTCGCGCCTGAATTGAAATTCAACTGAAATGAACTGTGTCAATCATGGACGTATTCGCAGGTCCAATATTATCCATAAGTACACATTTAACATGTTGCTCAGGGATCACGTTTTGAAAGTTACACCAGTATTTCATCGTAGCTAAGGTCGACGCCGTTTACTAAAACCCATTACCCATTTTATGCCGTTATCGCTTTGGCTTCGAGAAACTAGAATAAAACGTTTTTGTTGATCCTGTACGACATAATATAGGTAAAGTCCCTAATTTTACCTAACTTATGAATATATACGAGTATAAATGTCACACGTTTTGCTGAAAACTCAATAGGGACTTCACCTATATTATTATTTAAGTATTTATTATTTAAGTAGGTACTTTACTTTGCCAGAGTCTTCTGCATTCGACGTTTTTACTATCTGTATATCGACATACTTGAGTGTGGAAATATATTTATACCACATATATATTGTTCCTATTCGATGGTAGATATAAAAAGGATATTGCGAATTTGTAGATTATTGCTTACCTGTGAAATGCCTTATCAATTAATATTGTTACATAATAATTTGTGTTAATTAGTAAGCATTATTTTAATTAGTTATAACCAGCTGTATGTATCCCTGCGGTTTTACGGGCGTGCATTCCGTTGGAAATATAATATAAAAAGTAGCATTTGTGATATTTCAGAATATTACTATAATTTGTGTCTGTAGCATTTTTTCCGGACACAAAAAACTTAGGAAACTTGTCTGTCTTTGTTTTTAGTTATACAGCTTACTATCTATTTATGCTTATCGCTAATCAAGCAAATTAATAAACTGATTAATTTGACGACCTTCGTGGCGCAGTAGTTTGCGTGGTGGATTTATAAGACGGAGGTCCTGGGTTCGATTCCCGGAGGGGCAGATTGAAATTTTTCCTAATTTGTGTTGGTCTGGCTGGTGGGAGGCTTTCGCCGTGGCTAGTTACCACCCTACCGACAAAGACGTACCGCCAAGCGATTTAGCGTTCCGGTACGATGTCGTGTAGAAACCGAAGGGATGTGGATTTCATCCTACTCCTAACAAGTTAGCCCCTTTCCATCTTAGATTGCATCATCACTTAACATCAGGTCTGATAGCAGTCAAAGGCCAACATGTAGTCGATAACAAAAAAAAGATCTTGAGATTATATTAGATTTTTGTTTGAAAGGGATTCCAAAAAGATCCCACACAGATATCGCGATAGTAAAAATAATAAAATCCATAAAGTAAGGACATGGTTTACATTTTTATTTTTAATTATTATTATCAAATAAATGTGTGTCAGTAGGTTTTAGCAAAACATAACGTAAACAATTGTGTCATTGTTTTATCAGCATTTTTAGATTTTCGAAAATAATTTTTCTTATCGTGCGCAGTGATGATAAAATACCTAGTTGATTAATAGTGAAAAACAATCTACATACATACATTTGCTGCATAATATTTTTTTTTATTTTAAATATTTACTGCAATTAACAATTATAATAAAAACCTAACGACAGTGTTTTACATACTCTCTCAAAATTAGTCATCTGCTTACCTAACAAATTACCTATTAGCTATTTTAAATTCGTATGTATATGCATTCTCCATTCTCAAACAGCTACTAAATAAAACTTAAAATAATTTTTACACAATTTGAAAATTCTGTAGGAAAATAATAATTTGAACATGTATGCAATAGGTTTTCCGTAAGTACCCACCTTTTTTTAACGCTGGCAAATGCGTTTACGCATCCCTTCCGCGCAGGAAGGGTATGTGGGACTCGCCAGAGATCTGGAATACCCACTAAAACCTAGCGGACCCGACTGCGTCATTCCGAAGATCGCCACAGGATTTTGGTACGACGTAACCTATGGCGGGAGTAACTGGGCATAGTGATGCCTCCTTCTTTAACCCTGTCTCCCTATGCGCATTGCACGAGCATCAGGATCTGCTTCCCGTATCCGTTCTTCTGCCTCTTTAAGACCTACTACCGCCTCTCAGAAATCCACCACGGCCGTCCAATATGACTTGTTTCCGATCATAGCATTAACTACGGTCGGCAGTGACACATCTTTTTTAGGTACCCACCTAGAGCAAGAGGCCAAAATTGCAATACTATACAAGTCACAAGACTAACTTAAAGTACAACGTACTGTTATCATTTAATATTGAATAATAAAAATATCTTGTAAGTAACGAAACCTCAGCAAATCAGATTGCTCTTTTCCGTTGATAAAATTGATAAACGTTTCGGAAAACAAATACATTTATGCGGCTAGTGAACGTACGAATTCCCAATTACTTAAGATAATTTTTTTTATTTAATACACGCACGTTCTCATACTGTCACTAGACAGTCCTCGTGAATGTTTAAGTTGGAGAGCTGTGTTGAATTTTACGACTAGGTGTTAGAAGCAGGTTGAAATCTAATTATAAGTCCATAACTGTGTTAATACCCAAATATATAACTGCAGACCTGGCTGTTAAGTTAGTCTGTTTAAATATAATAAATATTTTTTTATCCGGTAATGTATCGTGTACAGTAATCGTGAGTAATATTTTTCAACCATATATCAGGAGGTCAGGTGTGATTATGTGCGATATCGTTGGTACGTATTGATAAAAACAGCCAATATTCGTAACATGCCTATCTAGTGTAGGGTATGTGATGATTCACTTTGAACTTGGTTTTTCCGCAGCGTACCCGTGGACGTTTAACTAACTTTATAAATAGCGCGGGCACGCCGCACAGATTGAATGGTACACATTTATCAACGGGCACGTGTACTTTAAGTACAGTAAGTTTTTGCTCCGCTCATTTAGGTTATCTTTGCGATACTGAGGTTAATATGCAGACAGGCCGCGCGCCGCTATAGACATATTAAGGTTTTTTTTGTTTGGTTAGTTAAAAGTTAGCCCTTGGCTGTATTCACACCTGATGGTAAGTGATGATGCAATCTAAGATGGAAGCGGGCTAACTTGTTAGTACCATTTTGGTTTCTAGTTTTGCTACACAAAATCGTACCGGAACGCTAAATCGCTTGGCCGTACGTCTTTGTCGGTAGGGTGGTAACTAGCCTAGGCCGAAGCCTCCCACTGGCCAGACTTGGACCATATTAGAAAATTTTGATCGGCCTAGTCAGGAATCTATCCCATCACCGTCGTCGTATAAATCCACTGCGTACATCAATGCGCTACGTCGACTGTCAAAGTTAATCACGTTACATCTTAAAAACCTTATAACAAAGGTACATTAATGGTAACATTACAAATATTAAACGATAGTTTTGCCTTGACGCCCGAAGTTTTCCCCCGTCTAGTTTCTTTTTATTAAGCTGTCGGTATAATATTCAAATATGTATACCAAGACCGGTAAGCGACCGGAGGAGGAGCGTGGTGGGTTTAAGCTCCACATCCTTTTTATTGTAAAGCCTGGCCTAGTTCGTCCAAATAGGTTGATAATGAAATGATAATGTAGAACTTCACGATTAAGGACAGAATCAAAGGATTCGTTGCATTTCGTTGTGCTACCTATAGTCGTCAAACACACACTCCTAGCAAAAGTGATAACGGCTATAAATGGCACTTAATCACAGGAGAGAAGGATCTTGTTTAAAAAATACATGCCAAAAAAGTAAAGAATATTTACTTTTTTAAGTGACGGAAAATTATACCACTCTTTATCTTAATAAAAAGCTCATTTCCCCACCTTGTGAGCCGCTCTAAAATTGTTTTGCGAAGCGGAATTAATTCTCATTCACGTCCGAATACGCGGCTTTGTTTATATTATGAACATCGAGATGGATTGTGGCCATCACAAGGAAACTGTTCGTACGGAATATAAATGGACTGTTCGCCGTGTACTGGCTTATTGTTTATTGTTGTGTTAACAATCGTAACACCAGGTATTCAAGTAAACACCTATTATATGTAGGCAATATTTATTTCTACAATAAGCGTAAGTGTATGACAATGGTCCTTTAATGGGATATATGAAGCATATCCGCTCTGTATGTACGCATCATTATTATATATTTCTAACGGTCCACCACAGGGACAAACCTGGGTTATGTGATGCTTAGAATGGCCACGCTGCTTCAGTGCTGGTTAGCTGGTTAAAAGCCTAAGGCCTGTTTGCACCAAGATTTTGGTTATCATAACCAACGGTTAACATAAGCTAAACGTAAAATTTACTGTTCACGACAACCCGTACGCCGGTTAAGGACGTAAACCAGGCGGTTATCTTAACCGAGCTTACGTTCTTAACTGGCGTACGAGTTGTCGTGAACAGTAAATTTATAGTAAAGTTATGTTAACCGTTGTTTATGATAACCGAAATCTTGGTGCAAACAGGCCTAACTGTTTGACTTTGTAACGACTTAACACATTTCGGGCTAAAAATTTATATCCCTATACCTGGGACTGAAATCCTCGTGTTTCAAAGCCACAGAAAGTGTAGGAACGCATATGACATCATTATTGATGTTTTATTGGAAGTGACTATGCAGTTTAAGATGATATTGAGCTAACTTAGAAACAGAAGTTTTTTTTACAAATATCCTTGACAAGGAATTCCGACACCTATGAAGTTCAGTGTTTCCAATCTTGAAATACGTACATCGTACGAATCTCGTCGATCATCCCACTTTCAGTTCGACTGTCAGTGAAATATAGCAAAATGTTATTGAAGAATACCGATTTCTGTTACATCCGTTACTGACGTTTTTTCAAGGATCGACATATCTATCTGTTACATTGTTACTCTGCCAATAGAAATTACGCGACATCTTTGTCTTAACAGAATATCCAAGTTCGTGTTGCGCTTAATAAAAAAACGCAAATTCTTATAGACCTTATAATCTGCTTTGGTTCCAAAAGGTAGTCTATAAATCCTCTTTCAAATATCTTATCTGATATTTTTTCCCCAAATTCGCACTCTCTTTTCCATTAGGTTCTACAAAATTGAATTACTTTTGGTTTTTGTTCATACATTCAAATACCTAAAATAAATGAGTGAATCTTCTATGTCGTATTATTTAGTTAGTCTTGAATCTGACTCAACTGAGTAGGTATCTCTTGATCGATACTTGAGTCGACCTTGGCCCTTGGAAGTGTAGACTGACGGACACTTGCAATTTGCATCTTTAATGCATTCTCCTTTAACAATGTTCAACTCTATAGTATTCTTTATAACGTTTTCCGGATCCTGTGTATAAGTCCGGTTTAATATCATTCTTCAGTTTACATTCTTGCAATTGACGTCCGACTGACGCAATCCACAGTTGTCCTGCCTTCTTTATCAAAGATGTTCAAAGGCAATTGGATCGGCTTTCAACTTCACACAGGAAGTGAAATAAATAACTTTATGTAACAACACACTTAATATTGTAAAATTGATAATATTATAAAAACTTCTCAACAGGGCCTGCCTACCGAGCCGGTGGTAGAGTCACTGCAAATAGTCCAATTTGACGTTTCAACTAATTTGAATTAAGGCCGTAGCTTCAACGCACTACTGAAAAATGTTTGTGTCGTTTTACAATGGATGATCTATTATATAAAAATGTACGTAGTAAAATATATTGTGTATGTGTTTATTGTACTAATATATTTGTTTCTTTAATTTAATAGATTATAAAACGTTCTTTTTCTTCAATTAATGACAGTTCAGACCTTAAGACAAACAATCGTCGCTTTGAAGGTAATCTTATCCATAGTTATGAAAGATTTTGCTATTGTTTCTACCTATACTAGCGTACTCAAAAATGCCTTCATCAAAATAATCGCAGTGACTAAAAAACAAACTTCACTTTGTGATTAAATCGCTTATGGAGCTCAGCGCGGTTTCGAAAACCCTTGACCATTCCATCTGTCTTTGTTAAAATAGCGTTGTCCAGTAATTCCACTCCAGCATCTTGGAACTACGATGCTCTAATGATATGTGACTTCGGCACTGGCAGAAGTTCGGAATTAGTAAAATATCGGTTACTAGGAGCACTGTCTTAATACGAATCTCACTTATCTGAATTGATCGGACAGATGTAATCCGATCATCGCTGTCTCTAACGCCCTAACGTATTATAACCTAATCCATGGATTACATTTTAATCAGTTAATATATAAAATGTATTAGATGAAATTTAAAAATGCATATTAAAATTCAAAACTTTGATTAGATAACACACAATATCCGAATTAACGAACATAATTAATTAGTGTCTATGAAAGTTATAAAAATGAGGGGTAAAAATGTTTGTTTGTCAATTATTTTTAGTATGAGGGATGTTAAAATTAGTTGCACTATTATAATCTTGTGTTGGTTTTACATTGTATTATGTTGTCTACTTTTAAAATCTACTTAATGCATGAATGACCGGACCAGTGTTGTTGCATCAAAGTTAACTACAGTTAATCAAGATTTAATTTAATTTTCATTTCATTTATTCAATGTAATTTACATTATTGTGGCAGGCTAGAGTTAGAATGTTCAATTTTCAATTTTATCTATAAATTTTTAAACATTTGTAAATAAAATCTGTTAAAAATTAGCAATTAAACATTCTGAATCTATTTAGCCCGATGTCATCGGACAATTACTAGCGAATTATGATTAATAACAAAAACAACCAAGATAAGAGCAAGGTACGAAGGTCGTTACTACACTGCTGTGATATAAAACAACGGTGTACTTCAGGTGTTTGTTTACTGTTTATGTGACTTTCAGTGTTTTCACTCGTGTGTACAGAAAGTGAAATATGAACGATCTTTTGTACATCGATTGCCTTAAGGGGCTTATCGGACTTGTGTGTATAAAGTTAAAAAGTTTACAGTGTGAGTCACTTTTTGTTGTTATACGTTGTTTCAAGAGTTGTTCTCTTATCAGCACCATGCACACCGTAAAGCGAATAAATACTTAATAAGTTAATGTCGAGTCTTTAAACATTTATAGTTCTTATATTGTTTTTTTTTCACATTTTTATTGTTTCTTAGACTATGTACTTTAATTGAAACAATTTCTCCTTTTTGAACATTTGTTTAATTCTTGCTTTAGACCCTTCAACTTAAAGTATAGGATAGAGCAGATGTTTTTATTCCTATTTTTTTTTGAATCCGTTGTTCTTTGTTCTTCGTTGATCGTATGCTAACGCTTTTTATTCTGTGGTATTAAACTATTTAAGCCTGATTTTCTTTTATAAAAAGTTAATTACTTTAGTTAGCTAAACTATTAACGGTTTAAAAGTAAACTGTCTCTGTACCAAATTTCATATAAATCGGTTCAATAGTTTCGGCTTGACTGAGAAACAAACAGACAGAGTTACTTTCCCATATTTCTGGTGATCGATTTTTTTTAAATAAATTAACGGGTTGCGCGCTTCCGTACATATACAGGGCTTATTGGTGGAAGCATTCAACAACATAAAAGGTTTATTTTCTCTATGTTCATCTGCCGAGCTCGAGTATTTCCATAAATCCGTCTAGGGGTTCCTCTACTATTAAACAGAACAGGG
The DNA here is from genome assembly GCA_034621355.1 of Mycalesis mineus. NCBI lineage: Eukaryota > Metazoa > Arthropoda > Insecta > Lepidoptera > Nymphalidae > Mycalesis > Mycalesis mineus. Next base: position 16,438,682 of record CM067890.1, read on the forward strand.
AAATGCTCTGTTGTGTAAGCGTAGGCGCAGAGGTTATTAACTGAATGGATGTGTGACAGCGCCGGTCGTCACGTGACGCCGCTCCCATTCCGCTCCCAGTCCGGCATTCGTTGCGAACACTTAGCCTATTCTTAGAGTTCTAGACACAAAGGCGTAGGACGGTGCCGATATGGTTTATATACAAGGAACTTGCTGTTAGCTTTGAATATTCTTATTAAACTTTCTTTATTTGAAATGGTATTATCAAGGCCAGACCTTCCTCTTTATAAGGGTATAGGTACGGAGCTGAAACCCATCTAGCTGGTACAAGGCTTCCAATCCAATGCTCAAGTTAATCAGATGTTAATGTTAATGACTGATGGCGTACTATTGCTATTAAGAATTTTTCAGAAAGACGTAAAAAAAAAGTAATTGTAATTATTTTTTACTTTATCTTAGATTAATTACTGCAGCCGATTAGATTCAACACTGTACTGACCAAACAATTTATTTAAATGATTAACATAATATGAACTTTCTGTCTCCCTAATGCAATCTTGAAACTGTATCTTATATAATCCAAGATATGTCTATGAACCCTTATCGTTTCCATTATGTATGTATAGTACTATTTATACATATATCGTTCTTTAACTCGGTTGTGTAACCGTAAATAGGAAGCCAAGTGCGCCAATAATATCTTCCATTCCATGTCCGTGGCATGTAAAGATTTCCTTGAAACGCCAGTCGATGTCCATAATAGATTTATGTCGACAAATGCACGCCGTGTCTACGTTATTGGATCGTAGACGGTCGAACGATCTTCTCTATATTTAAATCTTTGAACTGTATAACAGTTAACTATATTGAACTTTGTTCTATCGAACAATTTATTATAGCTGTGATTCTCGTCAACAATTGTTATGTTATTTTCCTTTTCTTCCTCTAAATTGCTTACATAATAGATAACCTAAGCATCTATGGGAAAAAGGATTTTGTTTCAATTTCTTATGCAACCGAAAAAATTACATATTTTAGTATTTTCTTCTTCATCATCGTTAGCCATTTTCTACAATTTTGCTGTAGGCCTCCTTTAACCTCATCCATTTCTTTCTATTTTGGGCTGTAGAAATCCAATTACTGCCCACCTGAATGATGTCGTCTTTCCTCCTCATTTGTGCTCTTCCCACTGGCCGATAGCGGTCCTACGGTCGCCATTCTAAGACAGTCTTGCACTGCGAATTCGTTTTTCGGGCATGTGGTACGTATTTTAGTTTAATATCCAAAATTAAAATGTTTTTCTTAATGAAACAATAAGTCGAGTATTTATGATTTAACATTTTCTTTTTTATAGGCAATTTATATGGTGTTGGAAATTTTCTTGCAATCGAAGTGAAAAGTAGAGAATGACCCACGGCGCTAAGAACCCATTATAGTTTTAGGGTACTTAATCTTGAGGCTAGACTGAAACAAAGTGCATACGTAATTAATACACCGTCTTAGCCTCATGTATAACGGTCTACTGCAACAAATTTTATATGAAGATCCTTGCATACTTCGTTAGCACTACTTCAGTATGTTCTTCTAGATATAGAGTTCTCTCTTCGATAGAGGCTAATAGGCTTTGTATCAAGGCGTGCCGTATATTGCACCGCGTACTCGACCGCTAATGGATGCCCATTAACGAACCAATAACACATTATCGATTATTATGCGTCGCCGTCATTGCCAGTTGACACTTAACACCGCCATATTGCGGGAAATCAGCCGGGAATTGTTTAGTTATCAATTAGCGTGCGTCCTAACTGATGGCGTATCGTATCGCGTAAACGCAATGACGTAATTATTACCAACATTAAAATAAACATAATTAATAATTACATAGTTATACGTGTTGAATCCGCATGCAAAATACGTTGTAATTGTAACTCACTTTTTAATGTTTCCTATTAGATATTATTCCTACACCTGGATCCATTTTTTCAGCTTAGAATTAAACTTTTATTCGGACAACACTAAGTTACTGCGTTTAGGATTGCATTGTCATTTAACATCAGTAGTGTCTTCATAAGAAAAAGAAAAGAAACTGAAAATCCCGTACTGTGATTAATTTGGTTAGAATTACGGCTCTCAAAATTGCTCTTGTCAAGTTTATACCTAATAACCATCTCCTTAATGTTTGCTTCGAACAGATGTACAGATATACTCTTAAAAATCTTCTTTTTACTTTGGAAATCAACAAAGTAAGTACTTGAATTGCTTAGTAGGTATTATCACTAATGCATACCGTTATTGTTTTCCTTATACCGACTAACCTCGCCAGGCACATCTTGCACGTCAACGGAGTTTCCAAGAGCTGTACTCTATATGGGTCAACGCACCGCAATTTTGAAAACTGCATAATCACGCCACTTAATCTCACGGATTTTAACATAATCTCGCGAATGAATGACTAATCGTTGAAGACCGCGATGCAATTTGAATGAAATGAAACTTTGTGAAACTAGATGTAACTAGAATTTCTTTTTTAAAAAAAAAGTTTACAGAAAGAAAGAAACTTGGAAAGCGAAAAATATTATAAGAGAGACTTTTTAGACAGATGTATGTATACTATTGGAAACAGGATTTACAATTTTGTTATTTTTACAGATAAATTAATATACCCATGCCAGAATTTATTGTTATTTACTTTTTTATTTTTTTTATTTAAGGATCGTAAAACTGGTTACAATCATAAAACATTACACCTTGGTAAAACATAATCAAAGAAATACACTTAATTGTAAACTACTCGATACATTCACAGCACGCTTACAATAATTTACGACAACACTTGTAACTTAAAATTAACAATAAAAACAACAAAGATACTTAATGTAGTTGAATTGAGATCAACTAATGTCTCATACTATGTACAGGCTGAGCCGACTACGAACCTTTAAAAATTACATTGACCGCGGCAAAACAAGGGAATTCCGCTCCGTTGAGTGAAGCCCACGAGTCCGATCTCCGAACGGTACTTGTAACTGCAACCAAACCGCAGCCTGCCACTGGGCTATTCCCATTTGCTACACATTTCCTCCTTTATTATCCTCTAAACACAAGTAAGGCGAATGTGACTTTGTTTGTCTGATTGTTCCATATTGGTATCGAGTAACTCATATTGGTTCAGCTGTTAAGCTCGTAAACTTCTTGCAGAGATTGTATTGTAAAGATGCATTTCAAGCCTCAATAGTTCATTGCTCAAGAGACCGGATTCAACACTGTTAGGTCACAAGTTCAATCACCGCCCGTTAGAATATTATAGTAACCACCCTAAACACAGTTTTTCCGCTTAATTAGTGATTACCTAGAACATAAATCATGTAAAAAGCAAAATCCTTGCGGAATTGGGAATTGAATTCAATTCTCGTTAAAAAGTTGTAATTAGTAATTTCGTAAAACTGCAGAAAGTCAAAAATATTTGAACCCATTTCAATGATAGTCGCTTTATTTTATTTTTTACTTCTTCGTCTCGTATTTCTCGTATTCTCTCATGTTGAGCGTTTCTAGTCTTCTTTTGTAGCTTTCATTGAATTCGCCGCCAGGATGTCTAATTTTGCAATGTGATATAACAAAAAAAATCAGTTATCACGTTGAAATCTCATGTTACGACCGTTTTAATATGTCGTCTACAGAAGCAATATGATACTAGCTGCGCCCCGCGGTTTTCATCTGCGTTCCGTTCCTGCGAGAATATCGCTATGTAGTAGTATGCCAGACTATCCATGCATCTGTGAGCTAATTAATTAATAATTTTATGTAGATTCCATGATTTAATAGCATTTGTTAAATTTAGTAGATGTTCATTCATTAAACACATTTATCCTCCCTTTCTGTTTATAATCCTGTGTTATAATTATTAAGTATAATTAAAGATAAATTTAATTATTTTTTATTAATTTTCCGGTAATTACTTATTATGGATTTCCCGTAAATCGTTTGCTCTTGCTTCCATTAAGTTTTTAGGTAACGATGTTTTCCTGAAATATTTTCGGCGGCACAATCCGATTGAAGCATGTATGGCAGTGCACTTGTAGTACCTATATTGTTTTTTTATACTGCTAGTGTGTGAATCACGATTAACCTTCAAGCTTATTTAATAAAAATATTCAGAAAATATTTACTTATCGCACAAACAAAATATTAAATCAACAAGTTAAAATATATTTTTTTTAAATTGAATGAATTTAGCCACAATCTCGACTTATGGCAGAACTCCTTTCAGCATAATATAATCGGTACCTTGAAATTGATATATCGGATCGTAATTTTAGCTACGAACTAACCATCACAGTCCACGGTTCATTCGGTTTAGAAGCTATAATGCCACAGGACACACACACGGTTGCAAAAATTTCATATGCAAAGTATGAAATAAATAATAATTATTGACAAAGTTCTAAGTAGGGTATTATTTATAATTAAAAACATTTGGTTTGTGTTGAACGCTGATCCAAACATATTATTTTGACCCTGTTATCCAATGTATGAACTTGCATATTACTAGCAACTGTAGATTTAGTTTGCTAACGGTTGTCGACATGATGCAAGAGTAGGAAAGCCACTCGTATGGATTTTCGTGGATAAGTTCCGCTCGAAAGGGTTAAAACAGTTTTTAATTTTGTTGATTGAATTTGAGACGTAAAATCCAACAACATACATATAAATATTTTTGTAGGTAGTTCAATGTATGTATGTACTTGAATAGAATTGAAAACATAATTGCCTTTATTATCACTAAATTAACTATACAATTACTTAATAACATCATCATTATTATTAACCTATTAAAGGCTCACTACAGGGCCTCCCTCCTTATAGGAGAGGGGATATGGAGCGTACACCCACCACGCTGCTCCAATGCGGGTTGGCGGGCTTAGGATGATAATGTTTCATTTATTAACTATCACTATCAGATATTGATGATAGTGAGCGGGACCGACGACTTAACATGCTTTTCGAGGCACGGGGGTGTAACACCGCCAACTCCCAGACTCCGGGCTTGGAAAGTACTGAACATTTCATAGAAGAATGAAAAAGCTCAGAATTATTCCATGTCCCGACCCAGAAATCGAACCCAGAACCTCTAGATCGAAGCCACATAGGCTAACCACTAGACCAACGAGACAATAACATCATATCACTAATCAATTGCACACTGCCTAAAATTTCATTTAATATTAGTTTTATCAAAAAAATAGATATCCGAAGGATAGGGATCTTGAGATATAAGTTAATTTGTCAAGCAGCATAACTGTTTCTCGAGTGAAGTTTTACAATTATGCTTCGTAGGTATTGACGAGAATAGCGTAGGGCAATCTACAAATTCTGTACATACTCGTAGCACAATTTGCTCAGAGTTGCATTGGTTGCAAGGTCACGTTTGTCCAATTACCATCAAATTGACTTTAACCGATTGACCGTTAATGATTAAAATAAAAGATATATGGATAATAAATTATTTTAGTTGTATTTATGGTAATCCTACACGTGAAATATGAGCGTCAATGATATGAATTCCACTCAGACGGTGTTGTTTTTCATCATATCACGTTCTGTGTATCTCGCACAGCCAAAATGCATTGCTCAACATTTCGCTGTTTGTACTCGTATGGCCGCGATTGTGCATTGTTATAAATCACTAGCAGGGTCCCGTGGTCTTACCACTGTAGATCTGATCTGATCTTGCACTATATATCGCACTGTTGGATAGATTCGCGTACTCAAGTTGTTTAGTTAACTGTTTATGAGATTTTTGAATTCGCCAAAAAAAACAAAAATATTCTCTTGTTCCAATAAGAAATTCTTGTAACAGATGAAAAATTATTAGTTAAAAATCCGTGGTGGAATTTACTTTTTAAACCGGTGGTAGAGCCACTTTGTTAAGACTTGACTTTTCTGTGTAGTTGAAAATAAATTAATTCAAAATTATAATGCAATAACGATTACTCCTATAATGTCATCATCAACCTAATAACGACCTTCCACAGAGTCAGAACTCCATATGAGGAGGTGATTTGGAACTTGGACCCACCACTTTGCTGCAACGGATTACCCTTACATACGTTCGGAGATTTGATACACCTGTTTTTTGTTACAGTACTGGAGCAGGGGGAGAGGCCAGTGAGGCTGAGCACAGAGCAGGCACAGGCAAGGCCGGCAGTGCAATATATCGCAGAAGATGAAGAGGTTAGTGCTAACATTGATTGACTCAAAGAGAACAAAGGTTTTTGATACAAAATAGGCTCTGCACGGTCTCGTAGCTAGGTTTTACTTTGAGGGAGGGTGGGTTTCAATAGCTTTCCACACTTCGCAACGCATACTTAACGTAATACCTAATATTCATCAAATATTTAAAAATGTAACAAGTCGTAGTATGGATACCTTCTACACAAAAATTCCCAGTGCAAGAAAATAAGCAACTGTTCTTGCGTTGATTGGCAATACGTTCGGTAAGCAAGAGATGTGATGGAACCCTCAGTTTGTGTCGGGGTTAATATTACTTTAACTTCATTTACATTGACCTACCTAGCTCTATGCTCAAGGCTACCCTAGAGCTTTTAAAACTTGTAGCCTTGAATTGAAAGCTGATTCATATCAACCAATGTCGTGCATACTGTGCTAGAAACGTAATGTTCTAGATTTTAGTTGTCAAGGTCAGAACAAAGAAAAATAATATGAAAATTTTTTCATTAATATTTTATCACAATTAAGATTCGAAATAACATTAAATAAAATCGTTCTCAATTATCATTATCATTCAATATGTAGCTTATACCCATCACGCTGCTCCAATGCAAGTTGGCTGGCTTTTTATTAAAAATAAATAAAAATAAAAATAAAAAAGCCTTTTATTTCTCCTAAAAACGTGTTTACAATTTTACTTAGGTACTAAAATATAAATTGTTTACTGTATATGTTTAATTTAGTTACTTCTTTTATAAATATTTATATTTTTAATTAATAGAAGAACCCTTGACGGTGAAGGCCTCCTCCAGGTTTTGCCATAGTGAACGGTCTTTGGCCTTCTGCATCCAGTTTTGTCCTGTGAAGTGCGTGATGTCATCCGCCCACCTATAACGCGGCCTACCTCTGCCTCGAGATCCATTTGGTCCCGGCCATTTCGTTATCCTGATAGTCCAGCGGTCATCCGTGAGTCGAGCGACATGTCCGGCCCATTTCCATTTGGCTTTAAGTGCGAAGGTCAAGACATCGATTAATTTAGTTTGTTGTCTGATGATAGAGTGTCGGATTTTGTGTATTTTTCTTACTTTTGTTATACTACGTTCCATAGCTCTTTGACAAGATCTTATCATTGTTTTTGCTTTTTTAGTAAATTTCCAAGTTTGGCAGCCATAGGTTAAAGTAGGTAGAATACAAGAATTCATAATTTTGCTCTTTAGTTTCATAGGCATTTTGCTTTTTAATACTTCTTTCATACTCCAAAATTTATTCCATGCAAATTTAATTCTCCTTTCAATTTCTTCTTCATTGTTGTTTTGAAAGGATATTTGTTTACCTAGATAAGTATATTTTTTTACGAATTCAAGTGGTGTATTTTCTACCAATATTGGAGTTTCAATATGATTAGTCATTACTTTTGATTTATTAAAATTAATTTGCAATCCTGCCTCTCTGCTTGCCTCACTCAGTGAGTTCAACATAAGGTTCATTTGTGTACTGCTTTCCGAGAATATGACTATATCGTCGGCGAATCTCAGGTGGCTTAAGTATTTTCCCTGTATGTATATTCCAAGATTGCTCCATTTTATAGTGCTTAGAACTGACTCCAACACAGCTATAAAAATTTTCGGAGATAACGGGTCACCTTGTTTTACACCGCGCCTAATAGCAAATGATGGGCCGGTAGATTCTAGGTGTATCTTGCTTGTACTATTTTCGTATAGATATTTAATTATTTTTATGTATTTTTGGTTTATATTTAGGCTTTGTAAGGTTTTCCATATAGCTTGGTAATTTAAACTATCGAACGCTTTTTTGTAATCAATAAAGCCCAGGTAGAGTGGCTTCCGGTATTCTTGGAATTTTTCGATCAACAATTCGATAGCGTGTATATTATCTACTGTAGAAAACCCGGATCTAAAGCCGGCTTGTTCTATTGGTTGACTAGAATCTATTCTCCCTTTTATCCTTTTCTCTATAAGTGAGGCAAAGAGCTTATAAACACATGGTAGCATACTTATTGGACGATAGTTAGTAATGTTGTAAGGATTTCCTTTTTTGTAGAGCAGTACTATCGTAGATTCTGTCCATTGTTTGGGTGCGACGCTTTTATCTAGTACTGCATTAAATAATGTTGCTAAGGGGCCGGCTAGATAGAGGCCCGCTGTTTTTATTGCTTCGTTAGTCACTCTATCAGAGCCTGGACTTTTATCGTTTTTTAGCTTCTTTATTGCATTTATGATTTCGGTTGTGTCAAAGGGAAGGTGTTCCATTTCCGATGTCTCTACACTGTAGACCAAGTCGCTCATGTGACTGATACTGCTTGTATGGCTTTCACTATATAATTTTTTGTAAAAATCTGTTGCTATTTGAATTATGTCTCTTCTGTTATGAACAGGGTTGATAGAGTCCTGCAAGCCAGTTATCCATGTCTTATGAGTTCTGAGTTCTTTGTAGGCTTTTTTCATGCTACTATTTCCTGTTAGGTGTTTTTTTATTATCATTTCAAATTGTTTTTATTCTTTTTTTTTGGTAGCAGTTAAGGTAGGTTATCTGTCGACAGTGTTCGTTCGTATTTTTACACATTCCAGCCAATGAATGTAGGAACTGAAATTTGGTCTTCCCGTTTTGTTTTTCATCGTATTATATGACTGTACCATGCCAACCTGTCACAAAATAAAAACTTATAGCAATTTATTGTTTTATCTTTTTGCCTTAATCGACGACTTAGTCGCATTCATCGGACGAAAATAAAAAATGTATTACATTTCAAATGTGAAGGTGAAGTAAACACACACAGTCCGTGACATTTGGCTTTTTATTTCACAAAGTAATATTGAACAATGCGTTTTAATAATTTAAAAATGCTATATGTAGGGAAAATAAATAAATTATAACAATGTTGTACCTACCAAGTTTTCGCCCACGATTTTCTTTATTTTGTAGATTAATTACTAATAACAGTTAAGTCAATTTAAAAAATAATAATGTTATTCTATTCCTATTGTATGTATAGGTACCTACGACTATAGTTAAACTTTCGGGCATCGAAGCCACTACCCCTCGGTGTTGAGTTTGGCACTTAAATCGTAGAGCTATTGAAGCCTTGTTAACTAACAGCCTTTATAGTAATTATTTTATTTCCTTGGTTTTAAGAGATTAAAACATTTTTAAATTTCCGTCGAGGAAATGGCCAAAACTCAGAAATATGGTCGACCACTTATTTACGGAAAATAATTGCGATTACGACAGACTGTGCGAGTATGTAACAGGTAAAGGGAAGGCCACACCGGCGCTTTCCACTCGCGGCCAATCCTTCGCGTTACTTGCCTACCGCCTATCCGATATTTATGCGCTAAAGTGCAATTAACATTCCATATATCATCGTTTACTATATATTATATAGCCTATTAACGGCCCACTATTGGTCTCAACTCAGATTTCAAAACTCAGCCCTAGTCTGTAGCCCTACTTAAAGCATCGAGATCTGAATCCACCAAGGCCGCCCACTGGAACAAAGACGCAATCATTCAAAATCTTATCTTCTTATTAATTTTAGTATTTTCATAATTATCGCCAACCAAGTAAAAACCAAATTTTTTGCAGAATAAACAACCTGGCTATAAAATACCCAAGTTGGTATTTTAAGCAGGAAATGACCGTAATTGATTTTTTAATTTTTATATTTTTCTTGTATTTCTTTGTTGTAAATAAAAACAAGCAAAAATGATAATATCTACACACATAGACAAAAGATTGAGGTAATTAAGTAGGAACTCCAATCTCACTTTCTATTATTTTATGACTTAGATAGTATGAGTAGCCAACGGTTCAAACGTCATAAGCCGAGGTCCGAAGATTCCTAAGGATGTCACAGAAATCATCCTTAGGAAGACGTCTCTTCTATCTTCCTAGCTTCTGCATTCTTCTAGTCCTTGACTATTCTTGGTTTCACACTATCACATTTCTGCGCTCGTCTACGAAAACTAATCAGACAAAATATCGAAAACTTAGTTATAATATCGAAAAAGAGTTAATAGCCATTTGCCACACTGTTTCTACGTCGGTGTGGTAGTAAAAGACACTGTCGTGGCTGAATAGGTAATCATCGGTACGTGGTCTGGTTATTTTATATCCTTAAATCACAGTGTACCCGCGTTCAAATAACAATAAAAGCTCACATTTTATGTTTTCCCATCTCACTTTACCGAGGGGAAACACAAAGGCTTTCACTTAAAGGTTTCACTACACTGCGGTGCAGAGCTGCGGACATTGAGGTGGCATTACGTCTAGACTAGACCAGTCCGAACTTGTCCGCCGTCTAGACTTTAACACTCGTGTTACGTTACAATTGAAACGGAAACGTGACTAACATGCGCCATTTTGACGTTTCACACTTATCGTTAAGATTTCAATCTGACATTGAAATTGTAGCGATCTTTCTTTCTTACTATATTTTTGTTGAAAGCCCTTTCTAGAAATAGCATTACCGGTTCGTTTCAGTTTAAGAAAATGCATAATATTTGTCCAACCTTGTCTTATAATTTATATGATTCGCTTGTATTTTTAAAACCTCAATTAAAAACAACGGCACGAGGTCGTCTAAAATTGCCGTTGCGAAATTAAAGGTTTATATTTTTAACCGCTTTTGTTAATTGTTTTCAATAGCCGGCAGTAATTCCTCCTCAAGAAAAATTCAAGGGCTTACTTTTACCGCTCCTTTAACAATTCTTTGCTAAGGTTTTAATATTAATATTTATTATTTTAATTAAAATAAACGAATTCAGTAGATACTGCGGCCGAGGCTTATTCTCAGTGCCGTAATCAGCCTTTTCTACGCCTGTACGACCTTTACAACTGCGCCTCTAATATAAAAATGTATGTTCCCCTGGTCTGGCCATTTTTGCGCCTCCCCAAAGTCTTCACCATGTCTGGTCACCGCTGACACTGCCCCAGTGACGACACTGCTTAGTCTTAAAACCTTACTACTGTTATCATGAAAGCAGACTACTACTACTACTGTGAATTAATAAATTCTAATACAAAGATTTAATCTCGCATATACGAGCCAAAACAGTATACCGATAATAGCTACATACTAAATCGTTCGTACAGCTAATGAAATGAAAACGCATCACGTGCTAGCCAAAACATCATTCACTTTCCCAGCTATCTACACGATGACAACGCACGTCGGCGCACGACGCGCGGGCGCATGCTAAGCGTTGCGAAAGCTATCGCATAATCGCGCCTATACCGCGTAATTTATGAGCGAATTATACGTAACCGAAACAGTAATTACGCCGAGACCATATCGAAGGAACTGCTGCTGTCTTATTAGTAATCAAAGTATAGTATAAAGTTTACCGCCGTCTGTGTGTACGCTTACATATTTTAAAGTACGAACTACCAATGTGGTGTAAGTAAATTCAAGAGCAAGGCTAAGGTTATCATCATTATCAGCTTATTAAATACCATCAACATTCCAACTCATTACTCTACCATAACCCAGAATTCCAACCCCAGACACATAGGCTAACTAATAGACCAACAAGGCAATCAAGTTTAGGTACTGTTTTTCACGCGGACGAAGTCGCGGACTTGTGCTAATAATCAATCTATGTGAAATTATTCCGTTAATGCATTTAGCAATTGAAAATGTGTTTGTGAAGTATAAAAATAATTTCCACAGACGTCTCCATACTAATGTGTCGAGGTAGTTATGTCATACAAGAGATGTTTATAAAACATCTTCTTAAAGAATAAGCCTTGCTTTGAGTAAGTATTCAGAAAAACCTGGATTTGATTTGACAGCTTAAGTCAATTTATATTATTTTCGATTAACCTAGATCTACTTGCAGTTTGTCGTGAATTCGACTTTCTTACCGCAAACGCAAATATTATTTAGGGCATCAAAAAATTTTCTGGGACAATGCCTCATAGAAATCTATAAAGTTGAATAAACCGTTTAACATCTTACACTGCACTGTTGACTGGATAAAATAAAATGGTGTCTATTTATTCCGACATAATAACCTTGAGTATCTCCTGAAACCAACTCTGCCAAACGCGACGAAAGTGGAATACAGGCTAGCAAGAAAAACAAAAACCAAAATACAACTACCCAGATGACACATAAAAAATCTTCTAGTTTGTCCGAAGATATAATTAAGCCAGGGATCTTGAACTTCTTGACTAAAAATCCAATTAACGTATCCGGAACAAAGGACAATAAAAAAGAGAAGATCTAGCAACTACAGCACCTCTCTCACACCGATAACATAAGAAAATCAGCAAAAAAATCTAGTTCAAATCTTCCAAGCCGGCTGGTCACCGAGGAAGATTATGACCAAAACCCTCCAAAGGATCAAAACATCTCTACAATAACAAAAACCACCGCTACCACTACATTAGCGAAACTCTACATTTTAACGTACAATGTCAAAACGCTCTCCACATATGAACGCTTGATAGAATTAAATGAAGCTTTATCAGACATTAAATATGACATAATCGGTCTGGCCGAAACGAGACGAATGGGAAACAAAATAGAAGAGTACGAGAATTTTATATTATGCCATACAGGACAAACGCCTGGTTTGTATGGCGTAGGTTTTATAATAAGTAAACGTCACAAAAATAATATAGAAAGCTACATTGGTCTAACAGAAAGAGTCGCAGTCCTAAACTTGGTATTTGAAGGTACTCACTTATCTATTATTCAAGTCTATGCCCCTACGGAAAAAGCAAACCAAATTGAAATTGACCATTTCTATTGTACACTCAACAAAGCGCTCGAAATGTCACATAAAGACCTCATACTGATGGGAGATTGGAACGCAAAAATTGGTAACCCAAAAAAAGAAGAATATTTAGTCATGAAACCGAACGGCTACGGTGAAAGGAACGAGAGGGGACAAAAATTAATAGAATTTGCTATTGAGAATAAACTTTCAATTTTAAATACATTCTACAAGAAAAAATTAAAGAACAGATGGACATGGATTTCTCCTGATAAAAATTACAAAAACGAAATCGATTTTGTTCTATCGAATCGTCCACTATTATTTCAAAATATGGAAGTACTGAACATAAACTACCCTTCGGACCACAGGCCAGTTAGAGCAACGATCACACTTAAACAGTCAAAGAAAAGTCGAAAAAAATACAATAGCATTCAAAGGAAAATAATAATCAACGAAAATGATAGCCATAAATTCAATGAGTACATAGACGAGACACTGAAAACACCTTTAAAAAATTCAGTCCAAAACTATTACGACAATATTATCAAAGCTTTAACCAGCAGCTTGCAAGCGATCCAAAGCGGAAATAAAGACCAAAAATCCCATAAAATTTTGACAGAGCGCACACTACATCTTATGAAGAGACGGAAGGAACTTCAAAGGACAAAAAACAAATCTAGAACAATAAAAAATGAAATTGCTGCCCTTTATAAGCTCATTAGTAAGTTTATTAAAAAAGACTACGCAAACCATAGATACAATACTATTGAAAAACATATAATCCAAACAGGAGGCACAAGGAAAGCTTACAAAGAGCTGAGGATGAATAAAACATGGATAGAAGGATTGAAACAGGGTAAACAAATACTCAACAATCGTAACGACATCATCAGTGTAGCAACACACTTTTATAAGAATCTTTACAGCAATAAACAAATGATAAACACGGATAGTATAGATCGACTTCCAAATTCTAACGGCAGCAGTTCACCTGTATCTCAAATAGAAACAAGCGAAGTAGTAAGAGCAATAAAAGCTCTAAAACCTGAGAAAAGCCCAGGTTCTGATGGTATCACAAATGATGTACTAAAAATCGGCTCATCGGCACTCATCGCACACCTGACCGAACTGTTTAACCTCGTTATCAAAACTGGAGAGACACCTACCCAATGGTCTGAATCCGATATTATTCTTATTTACAAAAAAGGCGACCCAAATGATATAGGGAACTACAGACCAATAAGCCTGCTACCAACCATATACAAGCTCTTCTCCTCTATAATAAATAAAAGAATAAACTCTACACTAGAAAAGCGACAACCCATCGAACAAGCCGGGTTCAGGAAAGGCTATTCAACGATTGACCACATACATACAATAGAACTTCTCATTGAAAAATATCGAGAGAAAAATAGACCCCTCTACATTGCATACATTGACTATCAAAAAGCTTTTGATTGTGTATCACATAGAAGCATATGGGAAACTCTAGCAACACAAGGGGTAGAAAAAGAATACATCTGTGTGATCCAAAGTATTTACAATAACAGCAAAAGTAGAGTAAAAATAGAGACAGCTGGGCCTTGGTTTCCGGTCAACAGAGGAGTAAGACAAGGCGATCCCCTCTCACCACTGCTTTTTATAGCAACACTGGAATCGATTATTAGTCAACTTAATTGGAAGGGTCGAGGTATCAAGATCAATGAAGCCTACCTAAGCCACCTAAGATTTGCTGATGACTTGGTCCTATTATCAGAAACAGCATCAGAAATACAGTATATGATTGAATCACTCTGCGATTCCAGTAAATCAGTAGGCTTAGAAATGAACTTATCCAAAACAAAGTTGATGACCAATAGTACCAAGAGAACAGTATATGTTGGTAGCAAGCCTCTCGAATATACAGATTATTACATATACCTGGGTAAACAAATTAGCTTTGACCAGAATAATAACGATCAGGAAGTAGAGCGCAGGACACAATTAACATGGAATAAATACTGGGCACTAAAAGACATATTTAAAAGCAGCATGCCAATTAACATTAAATCTAAAGTACTAAATTCATGCCTTATACCATGTCTAACGTACGCTTGCCAAACTTGGAAATTCAATAGAAAAACAAAGGATAAAATAATTACATGCCAAAGAGGAATAGAGCGCAGCATGATGAATATTAGAAAAATACAGAAAATAAGACATACAAAAATTAGACATTTCACTAAGGCAAGAGACGGATTGGTACATGCTCAATCATTAAAATGGAAGTGGGCCGGTCATGTGATGCGTCTACGGGATCAGAGATGGACGAAGAGGGTGACTACTTGGGCAGGTCCACAGGGGAAAAGAAGGAGAGGTAGGCCTGTAACTAGTTGGGAAGCTGACCTCAGAAAAATAGCCGGCCCCAACTGGTATCGGGTAGCCCAATCTAGAGAGGACTGGATGTCTTTGGAGGAGGCCTTTACCTACAGAGGGGTTCTTGCAGACTAGATTGTAAAATTAATAAGTAAATTTTTTATTTTTATTCGTTTTTTTGTAAATCTGCACGAAATAAAAGGCTTTTTTATTTTATTTTATTATTTTTATTAATAACCTTGAGAGTTATTTAGCCCTGAATAGCACCATCTTGCATCATCATTAACAGCCGATGGACGGCCACTGCTGGACACAGACCTCTTGTAAGTACTTCTGAAAACCATGGTCTCGCACTCCCTATAAGCCGTTTGATGTTGTCGGTCCACCTAATAATGAAGGTGTCGACCAACACTGCGTTTTCCGGTGCGAGGTCAGCATTTCAACACATCATGACCACAACGTCCGTCGGCTCTTCAAACTAAGTACGCCGCTCATTGTCACCTAGCTTCGCGACTCGTTGATCTACGACCGTTACTTTGGTTCGGTTGCAGATGTCAAACTACTCGTACTTTTAAATTACTCGTAGCTTTATTTAATTGCTACGAATCGGTTCTGTATTTCCATATACAATTATTATAATTGTTCATTTCATTATTTAGTACAATTTAATATGACCAAAATAAATTTTAATTAAGTCGTAATCTTGAACGTGTAAAATTTATTTCATTATTTAGTCGAATTTAATATGACCAAAATAAATTTTAATTAAGTATCTTGAACGCGTAAAATTTGTCACGTCTGAGTGACTTCAATGCTAGGGTGCGCCTTCGTAGGCGTCAACCAAATATTTATATCTCAGTCTATGCGGTTACATTTACAATCGTTTACACAACCAGTTTATTTATAGTTCTGTGTATTTTACCTAAACATAAATAGTTCTTGTTAATGAAGATATTGTCAATTGATAAAATGCTGCAACATCTAAATGTAAAATTGTTTGTTCCTCGGAAAGAGGAATTGTTGTGAAGAAGTTTTTGAAATAGGAGGATACAATCAGGTTTTATGATCATCTGAATTCAAAGGTTAAAGATAATTACACTACTGGATAGCTGATCAAATAATTCCTGATTTTTAACTGAGACTTACCCGTTATGTACACGTATTTATGTACAACACGACCATAGCCACACCCTATAATTTTTTTGGATGAATTTGGCTCGTGTTAGGCTATCTACACAATCAGTTGGTTTAATTCCTACCATGAACGTAGAGTCGAAGCCTTCGTTTAAAAATCTCTATTCGTCATACTTCACGCTCGTCAGATATGTAATAAACGAATGTCTAGAAGAAGAGGAAAATATTGAAAATATGTAAATTCATATGTTATGCTTCAATAATGAAATTCGGCCATTAAGTATTATGTATTTTCATTATTTATAACCGCTTTTAAATTAATACACTGCAATTTCGGTCGCCTTCATTAAAAATACTGACTTAAATACCGGAACAGTCATTCGATCGAACAGATCAGTAGTTTTTGAGAAAATCGTGGACATGATATAACATACATCTAGAAAACAGAACGACAATTGAAAGTCAATTCAGTGGTATCAATGTTAGTCAAGTTTTAAACTTTCCTAGAAGTAAGTTAAATGTAATATATAGATCCTAATTGTATCTGTGGCTTCTTATTTTTCGCTGAATCGTTGAGAACTAGAAAGGCCTTCGTAATTTCACTCGACATCTCTTTTTGACATTTTCAGCAAATCATGCTAGTCAAGTAATCAATCACGGATCTTTGTGCTCTAATGAACCCGTCCTCATAGAAACAACCATCATCATGAATAATCAATAATGGCAATTTCTCAAAGTCAATACCTTTCTAAATAAGCTTTTTAGTACGGTTCTCTTTTTACTCAACTGTTAGAAGGAGTTCAGTTCGATACTTATATTACTTTAAGGCACAATCTACAGATCTACGGCTTAAAAATTCGAAACAAACAATTCCACAGAGCAGTGTTATTTCCTAGATTTTTATTTATTTTTATATTATTTGATGTTTCAGTTCAATAGGAATCCTCAATAGGTTAGGGTGCTTCCGATGAAATACTGTAATTCAAATAACATGTAATTTTAACTACTTACAAGTACCAAATAACACTTAGTTCAATGCGTTATTTGGACGTTAACGAGGCTTCAGTAAATTGATATGTCGTGTAGAATTCTACCCTTCAGTCATTAAAGGTTTCATGCAAATTGATATTATCTGTAACTTATTAGTCTTGAGTTTTTTAACGGCCTTCGTGGGTCCTGGGTTCGATTCACGGCTGGGCAGATTCAGATTTTCTAAATGGGCCCGGGTCTGGCTGGTGCTTTAGCAACAACTAGTTACCAAAAAAGATGTACCGCCAAGTAATTTAGCGGTCCGGCACGATGTTGTGTAAAAACCGAAAGGGGTATGGATTTCATCCTACTCCTAACAAGTTTATCATCAGGTATGATTGTAGTCTAAGGCTAACTTGTAATGAATAAAAAAGCCTAATATTGATGAGAATAGAGAGACGTAAACAAATTAAAAAGTGCTTAGTACCTAATAGAGATTCTGGGATATTATTGAGAGGAATCTAAGGCTACGCAATATTGTCAATAAACTAGCATAAAGATGCCTGAAGCCGTACCATAGCCGTACAATTTTATACCGGCAATACTTCAGTATTTTTTTGCTTAGGGGTAAGACATTAGACTACTTACTTTATTGACAATATTATTGCGTATATGCGGAGGGCCTAATACAACGTACGTTTCAATGGACGACGTACTAAAAACAACACCCTTCGACATTCGGGTAAAAATAGTCTTATTGTGGAAAAAGTCGAAAGTATCATGCGACCCCCAAGATCTCATTTGGTACAAGATATCGTGTGCTTAAGTGTTACGTTTGGTCCACTCTTTTATATGGTTGTGAAAAATGGGTCCTAAAGAGGGAGTGCTGTCGTCGGCTCCTAGCATTTGAGATGTGGGGCCTAAGAAAAATGCTCAAAACTCCATGGACAGACTTCGTCTCAAATGCGGAAGTTCTCGAACGAGCCAAGTGCAAACACCAGCTGATGACAGCTATAATGAAACGAAAAGTTGCGTTTTTCGGGCTTCTTCTTCTTCTTCTTCTTAAAGCTGTTTCGCAGGCCCGGAAGAATTTTTTCCACCTGACTGCCCAACTTCACTTTGAAGAAGGCACCTAATGATGATGATATTGTGGAAAGGTATTATTTGTAGGTGTCTTTGTATTATTCAATAGATAATTAAGTTAACAAAACACATTCATGCTTCGCAAATTAGGGTCTGTGTTCTCAGCTATATTGTTTTATTGTTAGCGTCTTATCGCGACTAATCTGCGTGCCTAACCAACGCGGAACCGAAATATGACAAATCGAGACGTTGATGACGTCACCAGTTTACCGACTCTTCTTACGCGTACGCGGAAACATTGTCTGTGTTTTATTTACATGTAAAATTACATAAGGGATGATATCTATCTAGGTATATGGACTGTCTCGTTTGTTCAGTAGTTGGCATACGTGCCTTTGTCAAATGTTGCCTTTTTACTGTCACTAGATTGCTCTTAAAAAGCTTGTTCTTCCGCATTGTATTTTGATTTTTCTTTTAGACGTATAGATTATATTTTTCATTAGATTTTTTAAATAATAATGGGTATATTTCCTGTGACTATTTTACGCTATTTTTAGTAATACTTATTACTATATATGGTCCTGTCAAATTAACTCAAAATGACAGTTAATATGCTAAGTTATAGCAGGCATTTATTTAATTTGAAAGTTTGTTTCAGTGTAAAAATCTCCTAGTATGAGATTTTTTGAGTTTGAGTTGTTTGAGTCTGAGGTTTAAGCTATTTAGGGTCGAAAGGGTAGCATACTATAATAATTTATTTTTAAATATTATAGTGTTTATTTTTTTATAAGTAATTTTATATTAAAGTTAAAGGTTTTAGTTTTCTATATTTTCTCAATTAATTAGTGAATTAAGTTTTTATTTCCTTTTTGTGTTCCTTGTTTGTACACCCTCACCCTCTCTTTAATTATTAATTGTAGCTTCTTAACTAGGTTGTCTGGAAGAGATCGCCTGTTGGCGATAAGGCCGCCTATTGTGCTACTGCAAATTCTTGTACCTATTGTATCTTGTTTCGTATCTTTGCAATAAAGTGTATTTTCATTTCATTTTTAATAATTTGCGAGAAATATTGGAAACAATTTTCTTAAAGACTTCCATATAAAACGTATCATTGGTCTTGTATCGGATACTTAGGTAACTCGTATCTATTATATATTATCTCAGAACAGGTTTGATTATAACCTATTACAAAATAGAGTGCGCTCATATAAACGGGTGTTACATTACACGTGCAGAAGTTGAGCGGCGAGGGGAAAGGTGTTCGCGTTACAACACCGCACAAAGGTAATCCGGTCGCGCCTAATGCAGACCGCCCCACCAACTGTGACTCGGGAGGATATATTCTTTGAATAGACGAAAGCCTTGTTAATTCTGCTCCGGATTTTCCTTTTTAACCGACGAAAATAAAACGGAGGAGGTTCTCAATTCGACGCGTATATTTTTTCTTTTTTTATGTATCACCACGCATAACTTTTTACAGAGTCGTCCGATTTTGATAATTCTTTTTTTATTAGAAGGGGCCAAGATTTCTACTTTAATGAAGTTACCTGGAATCCACAAACTGCTTTACTACGTTAAATTAATGTTCCTTAAACTAGCACCGACTTCATAGATATGCTTATTAAAGCAACTAAATGACGATGTTATTTTTTACATTTTAGTGCGTTATTAGTCGGTTCGAATTTTTGCTAAAAATTTTATGTAATACCGTTTTCATTGTAGTTTACAGCAACTCTATGATTGAATCGTTTGAAAGTATGGTCTTTACCTGACATATCAGAATAGTGCTACTTTCAGAACATCCTATTAACGTTTTCTGTGGCGCAGTGAATATTTAAGACTCATTTTTGTGGTGGTTATACATTATATGACAATGAAAATGTCTCTATTTGTCTATCTAGATCAATTAATCGTTCCGAACCACCAAATTTCATGAAAATCGTTGGAGCCGTTAAGAATGAGTAAATATTATGAAATGTGCAAAGTCATAGTCATAACGAATATTTATCAATTGCGTATTAAAAAACCAATACTCTACTCGACATACATACACGCTATACGTTAAACTAAAATCTATTTCGAATAGATAAGATTAAAAAAATAGTCTGCAGATTATCACCGAATCATTGCCGTGCAGATTTGGGCTAATACTGTCAAATTATATTATTAAATTCACAATGAGTTTCTTTTTTGTTCCATTTTCCTGCTGAAATTAATTTTCTTCCGTCGTACGACGACTAGATAAGATTGAATAAAATTCAATAGATTATCCTGTCATTGTTATTTTTGCAGATTTATCATAATGCCATTTGTTAATATCAAACTAATTATCCACATTACTTGCGCAATTCTGTAAGTATTAATTAGATAACAGAGCAAGAGCCTATAAAACCTAAAAGTTTGTCAGCGCATTATCCTATCATAGTCATACCATAAAGTTGCACCTAAGGAAATAATGCGAACCGAACTTTAAATACAAATCTACTGTTCTACTTAGCATAACCACTATTCGGATTCAGAAATTATAGCGTTTGTATTTTTATTACGTCCTTTTGTTCGAATAAATGAGATGGCAAATTACTGCCTAATGGAGTACGAAGTGCTGCGATATAATCAAGAGAATCATTTGAGTTATTCAGCAGTAAATTTCGCCAGCCAAATGGGAATGTTTCGTGTTATACATGTTCTCTTATATTTCTATTATTTCTTTCGTTATGCGCCTCCCCCTGAAGACGCCGTTCTCATAAATACGTTAGTATTCTATTTATTACCTAGTAGCAGTTTCTTTTGATCATGTGTATGCTTATAATATTTCTCTTAGTTCTGGTGATTCTTTTTGTGTTCATTCAGAATCAAATTTCGCTCTAATATATAATGCTCAAACGAGAGAAGTAGAGAACTATTTTTTCTAGCGACAAAATGCAATAATATAATAAGATTTAACAAACTTCTCGATGTGGTTAATTAAAATGTCCTATGTTAGCTACACCAAAGCTTTCTGTTGTCTTGTTGACCATAAAAATATTCTAAACAACATTAGGACTCACCATTTCTGTTAACAGTTAATGGGAAATTTGTTTTATGTTATTCGTAATACAAAAGCCATTTTTCTCACAAAGGCCAAAGGGAATATTCCATATTCTATTACGTTTTCTTGTATTACTTGCCGTTTGTTTCCCGGGAGAGAATGGTGACGTTAACACAGGAGCCTTTCTAGTGTCTTGTTTATTACTCACATTATTATACAGCTTAGTTATCAGATGCTCTATAACAATAATGTTATTATGGTGTTTCCAAGCGGGCTATATTTTCATTGCGAAATTGCGATAGTTTTGTTGCTGCAATAATTTTTTGAACTATTTAATTATAAATAACGTAGAATGGTGTTTTATTTGTAAGACTGGTTGATGGTTACAATGTTAATCTTAATATAAAATTACTATGTTATGTCCAATTACTCTATGTTGTTATTTCCAACGATCCTATCTATAATTATAAAAATTCATAGTGCCCTAACACAATGATTAAAATTAATTACAACCTGAAAAACCTGTAATTTCTCAATTATAACATTTATTAAGAATATTTTACAAATTCTACCATAAAAGAATCCTAAATCAGGTATTGCAAACTATTTAATTAATATGATTATGCTGTTGACGTAATAGTTAATCCAATCTGTTGCGCGTGTTCATTTGTTCGTTCTTTGTCGTTCCTTTGCTCCATATCCCCTCTCCTGTAGGAGTTAGGTCTGGCTCCGTAGGGTGCAGTGTAGCTTATGCTGATGGAGAAAGGTATGGTTGAGCATATAAATATATCAGATATTAATTTTACATATTATTTATTTACAATAAAATATTGCTAAGAAAGTGTAGCCCGTTTACACTTTCAGAATAAAGTAAATTCAATAAACAATTATTATTGTATTTTATCGTACTCCAAGGCCGATGTGATTAGAATAAATTTCTATAATAAGCATATCTCAATCTTTTTTTCCGAGAATCTATAATTGCGAAAGTACACAATGGAATCAATTAGGAGTTTTTTTAATTAAAGTATTAGAGGTCTTTTAACTCTTCCTTGTATTGTCCTCCTTTGTTAATTATTTACCTGTCTGCCAATTAACATTTTTTACTTATTTTAAATTGGTATCCCTCACGGATAAGGTGTGACTGAAATGTACGTGGCGGCTGCCGCATCAATCCTAGAGGCATATTTAAAAGTTTTAAAGGCTGTATTAGTTGGTGCTTTAGAAATGCTAAGCATATTTGATAAACTCCCTTTGGCATTACATTACAAGTATGCAGGTGATAAGTACCTTCGGTGATTCGTGCGAATGTAGAAGGAAATTGATAGATATTTTTGAAAGAAGCTAAGACGTCTTTAAAAAAAGTTTGCAAGTCTTGTCAAACTGGACACCATACCTATAAATAACTATTTGCATTTTTTATATGCGATGGTCTACTTACCATCAGGGGGGTCATCTGCTTGTTCCATCAATTTTTATATTACTGTAAGAAACATCTTTAAAGAACACCTGTAGTCTTTGCCGTTTGTATAAACATTGTGAGTATGCCATTAATTAATATGAATACTTACCTATATTTCATGCCATTGCTCTCACATATGTTTGTGCCAAAATTTTCAATCTTTGTTCTTTAATAAATAAACTTAAAAATAAAGAGTTCATCAACGCCATACATATTAATTACCTTGTTTTTGGCAATGACACTATATTTTTGTAATACCTGTACCTATTTATTACGATAATACCTACTGATTTTCTTGAAAACACCCGCCCCTAACGAGAACACTATAGGCTTTCCTTTGCATAAGGGCGAATACGCATAAGAACTATACCAACTTCCCAAGCCAAAGCAGTTATGTAGGTAGTCCATATATAAGTGAGAAAAAACGCTTTCTAATTCTTTAAACTCGACCATCACGGCTTTGTTGTTGGGCTATTGTTAATATCGGTAAATAATTAATACATAGTTTCTGCGATAGTGCAAAACTAATTGTATTGTGTTTTTAATTGTTTTCATTCTTCGCGCTCGATTATTATTTTAGTCACGGTTATTGTGATGTGACGCTAAACTATGAGATATCAAATAGATGCATGCATATTTGTTCTTGCTATGGAACTCTATAATTACGTTAATAATTATGTGTATACAACATAATACATATCACAACATCGACATCGGTCTGAACATGAGGCGGATGACTGCGCAGTATGTACAAATTACTTATACCTATATAAGTATATGTTATGTAGTCCGAAATCACTTCCGGGGCAATCTGCGCAGTTTACATTGTTGCAACTTCAGAGCGGACTTGCTGTTTGGCGTGGAATATATGTACTGAGTAAAACATAAATAAAATAAATATAAGACGATAATTACACACATCGCTATATAGCCAAAGTAAGCGTACTCGTAGGTAGCTTGTGTTATGGGTACTATGATAACTGATGAATATTTTATATATATTATACAGAAATACTTATAATATATAGATAAACACCCAGACACTGGAGCACATTCGTGCTTATCACACAAATATTTTTCAAGATGTGGGAATCGAACCCACAGCCTAGGATGCAGAAGCAGGGTCACTGCCCACTGTGCCACTCGGCCGTTGTAGAAATGTAATCATTTTATTAAAAAACACCTCTACCTTCTATGTGTATACATAGAATAATACATTATATTTTAGTGATATTTAATGTTCCGGAAAAAGGGAGTAGATACACACCTAAAACCAGGCAAATAGAAATAAATGTTTAAGCTCGGACGAACATCCTAATAATATTCTTACTACAGTTATTATACATAATTTATTATCTGGAGTGGTCAACTTAGCGAGATAATCTCCTCAGTAGAGCTCTCTCATTAGCGGAGAGACGGAGAGTCCGAGACTCTCAGAGGGCATTAGCGATGCTTTCACTTTAAATGAGCGCCGCGAAGCTGCGCCTAAAGCCAAACTTTGCAGATGACACGGATTTAAAGTTAACCTACGATAATACTCGTACTGGCTGTGCGCAGTGGTATTATTACCCGCGCAGATACCGTTTACCAAGTATCGCGAAATCTGTTCTTAGTAGTGTCTACATCGTGAAATAGTTAACTATGCTAAAGTTAATCTAGTGTTTACTGGATCTCATCATGAGTCTGTAAGTCATGTGGTATTTGGCTTATACAGATTTCACGTACACTGTTTGCATGGACGTTCAATTCCACAAAATATTATTTATTTTTACAAAGTTGAAAGTACCATTATTTTGTCTAACATTATTTTAGTAAAGTGATTATATATGTAGTTTTTTTTATTAAGAGACGAATATCTTAGCATTCCATGGATTCACCGTCACAGAGCCCGAGACTTGTGACACGGGTGTAGGTTTAAGGGTACCCTTTGTGACGCGCGTCAACACTCACCTCCTCATAGTTAGTTGATAGTTTATTGTAATTTCTGTAAAAAAAAATAGAACAAAGCCAAAGTTTGTAAAAGCACATTGATTTCAATATTATCACATAACTAGGTTCTGTGCAGGAGAAATTGCGTGCCAGTTTCACCTGCTAGTATTATAAAAGCAAAAGAGGAGAGAAGGGATTACATTGTGTAAATTGCTACTTAATATAGGATGAGGTGAGGACAGAGTGATGACATAAAGTGGGTTTAATAAAAGTAAGTGAGGTAATAAGTCATTTTAAATTAATTAATGTTAATTTTTAAATTGACATAATATACAAAATTCCATGTATATAGTATTCAGTTGTGTTCGAATAGATAATTTATGTGCAAATGCCATTCTAAACGGAATAACTTATCTATGTAACTGTTTATATGTATATTCATTGTTATTTAAATATTGTCAAGGTGTGAATATTTGTAAGCTACTTAAGCTAGCTAGTAACTTAGCAGCCTTGGTTGTATGTCCATGGTCAAGCATTCCCGTTATTACGTTGCTACGTTTTTAAACAGACAAAACGTTTGTGGCTTCGTACTTTTGTTCCCTATTAATTCCTAAACTTATTATATAACGAAAGGACGCCCGCGGTCTCGCCCGCGTTCTCGTGGGAATTAATATACCACCTATGTGTTATTCTTATATTTAGCTATATTATTGTGAAGTTTCATCATAATTCATTTAGTAACCAAAAATGGCTATGTGGTTAGTTTATACGCGGTAGAAGTGGGTGCGAGGGGTATACCAGCGAAGTCTCTCTATAACCTGCTAAAAGACCAAAGTCCTTACTAGAAGTGCAGTAAGCTCCATATTGGAACGAGTGTCCAAAGCTGCTCTAGTAGGGTTCTTCCGAATTTGGCTGGGCAGGGAGAACAATTTGAACAGAGGAGGTGAGTGTTGACGCGCGTCACTAAGGGTACCCTTAAACCTACACCCGTGTCACAAGTCTCGGGCTCTGTTCGGAGTTTTTCTCTCAGCCACGCGATGGACCCGGCACCCGCACGGTGAATCCATGGAATGCTAAGATATTCGTCTCTCTCTCTCTGCGTAAAAGAGTAACAAACAAGCTTTGGGAAGCTGTTTTTATTGGCTATCCGTGCTACTTGTCATTTATTTTATTTATTGATGTTCATTGTTGCCTTTAAAAAAAATCGTGGACTGAAAATAGTCCACCAAAGTCCAACACAAAGGTTGTTCTAATACCTACATTAAAATGTTGTTGCAGGTATTTTACCATTGCCACTTCGTATTTTCGAGGAAGAAATAATTGCAAAAGTGTTTCCGAAGTCTAGCTTATTCTTGATCGATGCCATGTAGGCGATATAAAATAACATGACGTTGTTTACTTATTTAAGTGTACTTTTATTAGGGTAGGTCGATGTACCCGTACATGTCAAAGCCGCTTGTAAACCACCATGTAATTCCCCCAACGCGGTGACCAAGTATTTAATCTTATAAAAATTAAACCATGTTTTTGTTTGGCAGTAGGTACACTTATACTTCACATTTTTAAGCGATTTAATTCTTGTTCTATACCCAAGTGTCTTAATTGACTTCATTTTTATTTCTACTTTAGTTTTAGGTAACTCTGGCATTAAATAATGCATGACTCTTTGTATGCAACAATGTACTAAAAACTTATAAATAAAAATTAGACTTAATAGTATAGGTTTTGAAATGTTTTGTAGGCACACAACGCAACGCAGGTTGACTGTCGTGAAAAGAGAAATTGTCGCCCAAAGTATCCGTGCCTTATTACATTGTTTGGCTTATCAGCGCTAAGTCAAACAATACTCGGTTTATGATAATTAAATTAACCGATCCATTGTTACAAAACCATTGCACTAGTTCAATGTGAAGGTCGTGCGTTACGTGACTGTGCGACACGTCGTAATATCGGACGATAACTGAACTTTTTAGCGGAAGGCACATATGTAGCATAAACTGAATTTTTCACTGAAGCAAACCAAAAAATAAAATTAATTAAAATCGCGGGGCCCTTTGATATCAAAAATAATCATCCTTAATATCAGCCTATGTCACTGCCCACTACAAAGCCTTCCTTCCTTCCAAGAAAGCTATGGAGGGATATGGAGTTTGGACCCACCACACTACTCTTGGGATGATTTACGATTGATTAAAAAAATATTTTTTTGATCCTTATTTCTATAAGACACATACATACTGTCACTTATGTGGATAGACTGAAACGACTATGGAAATAATTACAATTGACTCAATATTCCACAAGGCGAAACTGTAGTATGATCATAATACTTTTCCTTTTCAGCTTTCAACAAGTTGTCGTCGTCGGCGCACTGATCAATCAAATAACAATATACCAGGCATATTGGCAGCAATAAGCGTATTATTAAAATATTAAAGGGTGCCAAAATTAGATTTTGATTTATCACAAAATTACTTCTGGCCGGCTGTCGGTGTGTTCTTAACCATAATTATATTATTATTCCTCTTATTTTAAAGGAGAATCAACTAAGTGAAACCAATGATAGTGGTTACTACAATAGTCCAGTGGGCGGATTTAATCCTAGTCGTGTTTAAATCTGTCACTAAGTATATTTGTTGTCATAAGTGCGTCATGGTTGATTTTATAAATGATTTTTTATGATTGATCAAGCTAATGAAACGATCGA
The DNA here is from genome assembly GCA_034621355.1 of Mycalesis mineus. NCBI lineage: Eukaryota > Metazoa > Arthropoda > Insecta > Lepidoptera > Nymphalidae > Mycalesis > Mycalesis mineus. The sequence goes on from CM067890.1 coordinate 16,466,299, forward strand.
TAAAATAATTAGTTGCATGTAATTGTTTTCTACGTAAAACTGAAATACCTACTTGAAGATAATGATAGAGACGTCACATTTGACGTCTCCAGTATACAATTGTCTCGTGATACACGATTACAGTGAGTCAGTGAGGTCTCCTTTTTAATTTCTAGGGTTAAGAATATACATGCAAATAAATCTCACAAAAAATATTTTTTTGTTTAAATTAAAAAAAAATTATGTTCATTCTCCATCTGCATTATGTATATGTAGTGTGATAATATTGACAGCTACGAGCAGATTTATAATTTTTAAAGGGGCTTTGAAGTAAAAATTATGGTTACCATTGGGGTTTTATTGATTACAACAAAAGACAAACGAATATTGATTATGCTATCAAACTATTTTATGTGGGAGCGTAGCATAACGAGAGTAGTTTTAAATTCTGCGGTAAGTTTCTCGTGACTTATTGTATTAGCAAGATAGAATGCTATATGAGAAACGCTGTTGATTGATTAACATTATTGTTATATATTACTGGTGAATTATTTATTATTAATTTTTAAAGTACAGTTAGTTATAAGCTTTGCAAGTCGAGACTTGATACGTATTATATATTATATACGACAGGTCGGCCTTGTAGCGCAGTCACTGGCTGTTAAACGCGACAATAACTGAACCATTAAAGGGGGTCACGAGGTTAAATCTGAGCGATCAATCTATACTCGTACGGTACCAATCTATACATAGATTTAGACGAGATCTTATAATAATTTTATAACGGACGCTCGCGGCTTAGTTGCGGAATCCGATTACTTTTTACCATTGCGATTTTTTTCCTTACGTCCGATTTAAATTAAATAAAGCCTGAATATTGATGTGTTTAACTTGTGCTTAAAAGAAAATATAAGTATAAAACTGTCCTTATTTGTTTTTGAGCAGTAAACAATTTGAGCTTTTAACAATCATATGAACTACTAGTATAACTGGATGCTCTCCTTACGGACCAAATTCTAAATTTTGCGCTTATATCTCTCAACCTGGGGCCCTTAATCACACTGGTAAGACCCAAACACCAATACTGCTTAGTAGTGATTTTTCGAACGTAAAGCCGAGCTTGAAGGTTATGTAGCTAACAAATTACCTACTATTCAAAGTGATGTTATGATTTATGTGGTAGTTTTCTATAACGCCTTCACCAATTCACTCAATCGCCATTGACTTTAGACTGCCAGCTGCCTACGTGGCCTATAGTGGTGCTCAGGCTGAAGTAGTTCTGTGATTTTAATCTATCGTAGATAAAACGCCACTTGTGTAACACCTAAAAATGATGCTAATACGATCATAATAATACAAACTGAGGACACTTAACCGACCGAATCTTATAGACACTAAGTCATAAGTTTTGTTGCAATTATAATTGTAGAGTCATTCCTATTAATCATTGGTTATTATACTGTATCAATATAATTAACTGTATGAACTCTCATTGAAAATTCGTTTATAAGATCGATGTAGATAATTTTATCACATAATCCGGACATAGACAGTTTTATCGGGCAGTTTGTCGATCATAATAATTTTCCACAAGGGCCTGTATACACTATCGATAGCAGCGCTGTGATGAGAGAATTAAGGTGGGACGCGGCCAGGGGGAGTCCCCTCGTTAATGACTAATGTAAACAACTGGACGTGCATGTCGTAAACTGTAGTCCCAATTAGGTATAAGCCCTCTAACTAATGAACGTTCATCATCATCATCATCATTATCAGCCAATGGACGTCCACTGTTGAACATAGGCCTTTTTTAGGGACTTCCAAACACAACGATCCTGAGCCGCATGTGCCCAGCGGCTCCCTGCGACACGTTTGATGTCGTCAGTCCACCTGGTGGGGGGTCGACCAACACTGCGCTTTCCGGTGCGGGGTCGCCATTCTAGCACCTTCGGCCCCCAACGTCCATCAGCTGTTCGAACCACGTGCCCCGCCCATTGCCACTTCAGTTCTGCGACTCGCTGAGCTATGTCGGTTATTTTGGTTCTTCTGCGGATCTCCTTATTTCTGATTCGATCACGCAGAGATACTCCGAGCATTGCTCTTTCCATCGCCCGCTGAGTGACTCTGAGCCTTCTTATGAAGCCCGCAGTTAGTGAACGTTGCATAGCTATTATACATTTACGCAACTATATATAGGTACCTATATTATTTTAACTCCAGTTCTAAAAAGAGATATTATAAATTTGACATGTCTGTCTATGTTGCAACATAGCTTTTAAAAAAAAACCCGATTACGATTTTTTTAAATTGGAATTCGGTTAGGATCCAGTAAGTCTATCCAAAGATATCGACATTTTTCTATTACGATGCATGTAAATTAAGTCATTCAGTTTTATAATAAAAGGTAATATTAAATTGTTTTAACTTTTTCGTATTGCAAAATTATAAACAAAGGCTAACATAGAGAAACAGAAAATACCCATTCACTAAACCAAGTAAATATTTAGCTGAAATAACTTTATTTTTAATTACAAAAGGTCATTACTGTGAGATTTCTATAGTATAAGTATAAGTAGAGAATGCAGAGAGGCTGAACGATTTGCGTGACCAAATCAAACCACGGGCTTTGTCACATAAATGCAATTTAAAAAGTTTCCTACGAACAATGAAGCAACGATCTTGGCGCTAAGGGCGAGCATCCCAAGAACAGGTCACTCAGCAATCAAGTTTAACCTCGTAAAGCCTAGGCTAAATCTTGTACAGCGTAATGACTGTACGTAATTGCCTCTTACCCTGTTCCAGTAGAAAGATTTTTGTCCTTTGACCTGAAACAGAAATAGACTTTGTCTTGAGGGAAAAATATTATCAACTTGCAGATGGCAGCAGCTCCTGTAGTAAAAGTTATATTATCGCCGAAAATAGTGCCAAGTTAAAATTATGTTACTTTGAATAACGTGGCACTACTTATTTTATTTATTTAATCAACTTTATTGCTTACAAAATAAAAAAAGCTTACACTTTACTTAATACTTCATACTTCTGATACCTAGCTCAGGCCCCAGAGATCTATAAAATCAGTCGATTCTAGTCATTACAATGAGGATGATGACTCGATTTTTATTACTTTATTATAAAGTAGATTAAAAGTAATAACGTGAAGTGCAAATAAAATTAAAATCCGACAAAGATATCCACAGTTATTAGCGCTTTAAATATTGGTCTATAGTCTTCTGTCTCTTTCGTGTAAAACGAAATTTGTACTTTCTTGTAAAACGAAATTTGTACTGAGCTACTATAGCGTTGACAAGCTATGGCATCGTAGTATTAATTATGTCAAGTTGTACAATTTTTTTGTCATTTGATCATTTTAAATGGTTTTTCATAATTTTATTTGTTATTAAATCCAGTTTTTTGTCATGTCATCTTCCCTTTTGACATCTGATGGTTACTATCGTTACAGATTCCAATTTGATCGCCTTAAGACCGCCAACCATATCCGTATAAGGAGAATCTTCTGTAAGGGGAACCATCCTGTAGTGTGCCATAAAAATAGGTTGCCTTTATACGTATGATTGCGACCGCTGTGCTAGCAGCCTGTAAATTAACAATATCTTAGCCAATTCTGAAAATAATTATGAAATAACAATAAGAATGACTTTTCGGAGTCGGAATGAATCTCCTATGTGATTATAATATAGTGCAAAATTCGGTGCATATTGGTACCGGTGCCGGCATCCCCGTAACATCCATTAATTTACAGTTCGGCCCAATGACTGCACATCGACTGCGGTTCCCGGAAAGCACTCTCCTATATTGCCACCCAGCATCCGACCCGTTTATTAAATTTTTTATTACGCATTGAACTAGACCGTTATGGACTCAATGGAATTTGAATTGAAATGCCCATAACAACGGGCAACAACACAACTAGTGAAACGCTACGAGTTGTTACTTTCTATTGTATCGTACGTATTTGGGATTGTCAGAACGTTTTGTTTGGTTGTTTGGATGCCAAATTATGTGTATGAGAAAATTGTACTGTGGCTGAAACTTAGTAACTATATGAGAGCTCTGTAACAGTTCCTGCCTATCATAAATACAATGTTTTGTAAGTTGTAATGCAGTACGTTTGTTGTTCCGCAGGGCGAAGTACTCGACTGCCCGCTATGCCTGTCGACGTTCGGCGCGGCGAGCATGGTGCGGCTGGCGTGGTGCGCGCACCGCTGCTGCGAGCCGTGCCTGCGCCAGTACCTCGCTATCGAGATCTTCGAGGCGCGCGTGCCCGTCAACTGCCCCGTGTGCCACGAGAGCATGCACCCCTCCGGTAAGTGCTCGATTGCCCGCTGTGCCTGTCGACGTTCGGCGCGGCGAGCATGGTGCGGCTGGCGTGGTGCGCGCACCGCTGCTGCGAGCCGTGCCTGCGCCAGTACCTCGCTATCGAGATCTTCGAGGCGCGCGTGCCCGTCAACTGCCCCGTGTGCCACGAGAGCATGCACCCCTCCGGTAAGTGCTGTGCCTGTCGACGTTCGGCGCGGCGAGCATGGTGCGGCTGGCGTGGTGCGCGCACCGCTGCTGCGAGCCGTGCCTGCGCCAGTACCTCGCTATCGAGATCTTCGAGGCGCGCGTGCCCGTCAACTGCACCGTGTGCCACGAAAGACCGACATTATTATATTGTGAATCCTTTGGCCAACTTCTTCAGCTTCTTCTTCCATCAAAACAATAGATAAAAAAGTTATTGACCTTCTTTTCAGAAATTCCTAGTAGTAGAATTTCAAGAAAGAAAATCTGTCAACCCAAAAGCAAAAGTCATAGTGTCTTCAGTAGTAAAAATCCCGGGAAGAACTCTTGGAGATAGGTTCCACTTGTTAAAAAAATATCTTCAATGATATAATAGTGTTTATTCCCAAAAGTGTCTACATCCGGGTTGTTAACCGGTCGTGTAAATCGTTTTTGTTCAACGCATAAATTAATTAGATACATCGATAATATTCATTTAGAATGCAATAAACTCTTCGCCATATCTAATCACATCAAACACAGTTCAATATCGATAAAATAATAAATATTTATGATGGAATCTATTACTCGGTAAAGAAAAACATATTTACTATTATTCAAACGAAACGGATAGCGATCAAAGACTGCATTAAATGATTCATAGTAGATATCGGTAAACGATTATCAAGTTGCAAAAAACTACACTCGTTGTACTTTGTAACGAGATCGTAATAAACACATCTAATATAATCAGCCGATTGATTTCTTCTGATATCTTTGTTTATTATACGTACTCAGTAAATGCTAATGTTTAAAGTAGAGTACAGTCTTAAATGTTAACTTAAAAGAACTTAAAGTTAACTCGTCTCATCCCAAACAAATATGCAACATACCTTTTATTTCCTGCGTAAATGGCTTAACTTAAAATGAGATTATAAATCTGATTTCTACGTGGTACTGAAAGTCTTGCGGAAATTAGTTATAAGTATAGTTTGTAGAGTCAACATCTCCTGAGGATACTATGGTTTCGGAGTGGAACGTAGGTTCATATCTGGGTGACTTGGTCGCTAGGATTCGTCCGTTGTTCGCGGAAAATGGCATAATTAATAATGTTTAAAAAAATACCTACCTACGAGTATCTCTTTCGTTGCGATGTGAAAGATATAGCACTATTCTCCTTTTCATCACTATTGGTGGTTGGTTTCTTCACGCAACATATGTCTGTAAGCGCATCAAAGGCCAAGACTCAAGTCCGATGGTTTAACCTGCTTTTCAAAGTTACGCTAAAGAATAATAACCTGTCTGTAAAAGAATTCTCAAGACCAAGCAAGTATGTAGGTACTTAAAATTTGACTTTGATTTCTTTGATTCGACCTGGAAATCGTACTCTGAAACTCATGATCCCTAGACGCTAACCACTAACCAATGAGGTTAAGTATTATCAAGTTCACAAGACAAAGTAACATTATCTGTAAGATGTGGCGATAAATGGAAAACCGCATAATATGAAAATGTAGGTATTTACAACGTTAACTATTTTATAGGGCCATTAAAATTTTATGTACAAAGCGGCATTGATAATATTATTACAACGCTTAACATCCCTGGCGGAAAATCCTCAGTTCGTAGTAGTTAAATAAAGATAAATTCATATTATAGAGCCAAAAGAATATTTTACATTTTTTCAAGTTCTACAGTGGACATCAGTAAATGTGCAATGCATGTACATATTCCGAACATAGAAACAACTCTTAGGAAGTGGATTATAAAGTCACTTAATGGTTTTTAGCTTTTCGTCTACGTAACGTACGTACGTTCCTCCACTCTACAATCAGATGACTGTATTCTGTATCCATTTTGAGGCTAAATAAAGCAACACTATCAATTATTTATATATGTTTTGGGCTGAGTATGAAATTCTGTTCCTGGCTGGTCGACCAAAAGTACGAAAATAGTTATTTATATAAATTATCGGTCTTTCATTATCATTAATTATGTCACGGGCAGCTACAAAATCAATACTACAGAAATAAACGCATCTCGATATAGCTCTCTGGGGACGACTCTTTAACAGTTTATTTTATATCTCAGCCACTCTTTGATCATTTAAATGTGGCAATCGTCAATCATCTTATATACTTATAGCCCATTATACCCCATTATACCCCATGGGAATATCAGAATATGAATTATGTCACTTTTCACGGCCTATACGGGAATCAAACCAAGTACGCTACGAAAGCTGACATGCTTTTTTTTCTTCAAATTAGTTACTAGTTATCGTAACGGATTGTTATGTGTTTGCAGACGTTCGCCGGATAGTGGACAACCCGGCGCTGTACGATAAATACGAGGAGTTCTCCGTGAGGCGCGCGCTCGCCGCTGACCCCGACACAAGATGGTGTCCCGCGCCAGACTGCAGGTAAATACACAAATTCACCGGAAGATCATGGGTTCGAGTCCCGCTCGTTAGAGCATCGTCGCACTCAACACAGTTTTTACGACCAATTCGAGGGGAAAAGTGAGGTATATCGAAAATATTATAAGTGTCTTTTTCATTGGGCTGGGGCGAAAGAGAGCTATAGTTACGAAATCGTTGTAATTGGTAGTCAACGACAGTATATCTCTATGTCAACATTATATTTATGACTAATGACGCATCCTTGTCCTACAGACAAGTAAACATTCAATCAAACATATTCAAGATTGATTTTATACATTCTTCGTCTAAAACGTACACTATATCTTTGAGATGATAATTAATAATTTACGCTAGCGTCGGAAAATGGTCGAGTAAACGGCCTACTCAAGACTGGAGATGACGTCACGTCTATCAATGGAAATTGACCTGTGACATCACAGTCACGGCCCACACTCTCTAATCATACAGTGGTTTATGCGAGGAGTTCCATCTCGAACGTATCTCGTATCTCGCGACGTATTTATACTCTGTAACTTGCTCGTAAGGAAACTCACTCCGGTCGAGTGTAGTGAGACTTATCATTAACCTATGTTGGTATATAAAGTTTATATTTGAGTATACGTATTAAATGGCATATAACACTTCGCTTTTTAAGTAGTCTTTGTTAACAAGCACTTTATAACGTCAAGTTTCACTGTTTGTAATGACTCTACCACCGGTGTGGAAGGCGTATTGTGTTTAATAGGAAAACCTACAGGAAAGCTGTCACAAATTTTGTGATTCATCTTTTATGGACGTGGTGACCAATCACTTGCTATATATAAGAGTTTATAGGCCATTCATAATACCAAAAGTTATATATAAGGTACAGTGAAAAGTAACAAATTTTATGCAATGCAAATATTTTTGAAAACTTTACAATGAATTTCCAAGAATAAAACAGTAAAATAAGTAATAAAATGACCAGTGTGTTTAGACCTATTTTACTATTCTCCGTCAAAAACTAAGGAAGCCAAACTTCTAACAGCACCCATGCCCGACAAAAAACTCTTATGTGCGTTTCACTTCGAAACTGGAGAACCGTCAGGAGACGTTAACTTTAAAATGATCAATTGTGAAGACAATTTAAAATCTGCATTCCACCGGTACTTTAAATCGCTTGTCGGTCGTGACGTCTTTACCGATAGTACGACTCAAGCCTGTATAGGTACGCACGTAATTACGAGTAAGTGATAAATACTTCCTGAATGGGTCTTGTCGTCATGTTGAAGTAGTAAACAGGAACCTAGGAAAACATACTTGGAAATAGGGTTGCCAGCTCGCCATACTTAGTAGTCGGACAGTCTAGCTCTTTGCCCGCCCGTTGGGGAAAAAGAACGAACACCCTACGTTTGACGATATTGTCTTAGTATTAATTAATAGGTATGACAAAAAACTATGTACAATCAAAGCTTTTTTATTTCCAGGATAGATTATAATGAAGTGTAAAAAGTGTAACAAAGTTTTTTATTTTATTTTAAGACTTATAATGTCCGGCTTTATCCGGACCCCTGAAACGCTGCTTGAAAACAAGATAAGAGCCGTTAATCTTTATATCGGCGACACGGCTGACCCCATATAATCTAATTAAAATAATTTAGCGGTGTCCACGAGCTAATAGTCACTTACCCATTAATTTGTTTAATTAAACCCACCGATACTGCGGGCACGGGTATTGAGCATTTGCCCGTGGCGCCCGCTGCGCTGAGGTACCCAATATAGTCGTTACTCTAAATTATAGTGTCGTTTTACGTGCAATTAGACATAATAGAAAATGAAAAAGATGTATCAATAGCATTTCTTTTATTCTTCTTTCTGGAGTCTCCAAATTCACAGTTGAGGTTAAGTTCTATATGGTGTTGGTAAATGCAGTCTTGTGAGTGGCTTAAACGAAGGCGCACCTGAACGGCCAAGTCCAGCCCTGAATTTGTCCAGCGATGGCTTAAAATTGTGATGCCATAATGCCCATTAATGGATTATACAATATTGGGGAAATTCGAAACACAGATTTTACAGATCCTTAGCCTCCCAAAAATGATGTGTTAGATCTGGATAGCGTATTCTTCTGTATTTGATCAAGATGGTTATTTTTAGGTCAAGAGTGAATATGCACATTCTAAACAATTGTTACCGTCGGGTATGATAGCAGCAACTTGAAAGTGAAAATCCACCTTATAATCAAGAAATAACAGGGGATCTTTTTCTATTTGAAAAATCATCTGCAAAAGAGTAGGTATAAGAAAGTAATGTTGTTTGTTTCAGTTTCGCCGTAGTGGCGACGGGCTGTGCGTCGTGCCCGAAGCTGACCTGCCTGGCGCCCGGCTGCGGCGCGTCGTTCTGCTACCACTGCAAGGCGGCGTGGCACCCCACGCAGACGTGCGACGCGGCGCGCCGCAGCCGCCAGCCGCCGCCGCGCGCGCCGCAGCCCTCGCACAGCGAAATGGAGCACGGTAATGCCCACTTCTATACCAATGCCCGAGTTTGTTGAGTAAGTAGCCGTAATCTTTTGAAGTAACATTGCTCGTGCCTGAAACTAATGCTTTGCCGTTCCAGACTCATATATTTCTAAGTCGTCTGTCACACAACCCTAAAACTGATGAAAATTATATCATATAGATTACTCCTCCTCGTATAATATAGATTACGCCTCCTCTTATATATAATGACCGCTGTATCCAGTATCCGTGTTGGAGGCAGGAAAGCACAGGCAAAAGCACTAAGTTAAATCCGGTATGAGTTGATTGTCTTTTCTGTGCTGGCAATTTTTATTGGCACACATTTTTGCGTGTCTGGGAGTCAGATACTAAATGCACTGATGTATTACATTAAATGTTCCTAAAGCTAGATTTGCTTCTGTCCAGTCTACATTTCCGTGTGATACATTTAGTGGAAGTTTGGGAAGAAACGGTTTCGTGTACTGACAGTTGAACGGTGTACTGTTGCAGGCGAGGTGAAGCCGAAATACACTATTTACCTTTACTCAAAACAAGAACTTTCAAATAATTATATTCTTATTTGATATTCATGACTACTATAATTTAACTAAGAATCTATCACAGGCGAGGTGAAGCCGTGCCCGCGCTGCTCCGTGCTCATAGTGAAGGTGGAGGACGGCTCGTGCAACCACATGGTGTGCTGCGTGTGCGGCGCCGAGTTCTGCTGGCTCTGCATGAAGGAGGTGTCCGACCTGCACTACCTCAGGTGAGATAGGCTTTTACCCTTTTTATGGACGTCAATTCCTTAATGTACACAATCTGTAAAATCTTTCAAACGTCACGATTGCAACCCACTTAATTTCATCAGTCTACCGCACAAACTTAATAAAACCGTGTGAGGGTACTTCCATTAGTAACGAAGTTCACTCGATTACTCGCTCACTCGTTCACTCGAGAAAGTGTTGGAAAAAGCTTATTACACTTTTTTCGATCAAGCTCCCTTGCGCTCAGAGCGTTATATGTTACTTTTTGTTTTTTACAGTCCAAGCGGTTGCACATTTTGGGGTAAGAAGCCGTGGTCGAGAAAAAAGAAGCTGCTGTGGCAGCTGGGCACGCTGGCGGGCGCGCCGCTGGGCATAGCGGTGGTGGCGGGCGTGGCGCTGCCGGCGCTGCTGGTGGGGCTGCCGCTGTGGGCCGGCCGCCGCGCGCACCGCCGCCTGCGCCGCGCCACGCCCTCGCGCCGCCGAGCCGCTGTGGCCGCCGCCGTGGCTGCTGCGGTGAGTTGACACTACTTGTAGTTCATATCAACGTCATAGGTGGCAAATGTTAACCAATAATAATGGCTTGATTATGACTTTGCCAATTTATTTACACGTGTCTATCTGTGATTACAGTTAATAGTGTCTCCGCTGGTGGCGGGCCTGGCGGTGGGCATCGGCGTGCCGATCCTGCTGTTCTACGTGTACGGCGTCGTGCCGGTGTCGCTGTGCCGCGCGGGGGGCTGCGCCGCCGCGCCCTCGCCCTTCGACGACGAGCGCGACCAACCGATGGACAACGCGCTGGATCTGGACGCCGCTTCGCGCCGACTGGAGCCTAGCATCGGTGAGCACTGTTTGGTTACTGATCGCGTGTTACGCTCTGATGACGTCACAACCAGGTAGGACAGCTAGGTCAACACCTACAAACCCCCTTAGATACATAATATGATCACATCAGCGTATCTAATGTTCAGATAAAATGACATCCGGTTTTGTCCCCTCGAGGATCTCCAAAGAACACCCCGATACCTACCGGTACTACTCCTCCCGATCTCCGTCCTGTACATTAACAGAAAATATAGTATGGTCGCAAAAGGAATGGAAAAATTAAAATAACCCCAGTTTGAAACTTTGCTACTTTTAATATTTCAATTGAGTTATTATTTGGGCTTGATTTTGAAAAACCAAGAATCTTCTGGCATCTACCCACACTGCTGGTCCAGGTAAGCTTTACTAATTCATCAAATGTTCATGTTTCTGATATTGCGTTTTATCCTTCTCTTAACCAGTAATCGACAGTTCGCCGTGAACTGTGAGTTGCAGTTCGGTCGCTCTCAACATTTTGCTGACTCTCTACTGGTGAGTTCCACTAGTGTAACGAGTTTATCAACCGGGAACTCAACTCCTATGGTTGTTGTCCACATTATGTCCAACATTAATGAACAGAGTTTTACTATTTTAGTCTTATGGCAAAACATCTTCTGTCCCTCTCTTGCACAACAAATATTAATTTATACTGAGCTACTATTGCAGTACCGTCTGTGTGACATCACAACACTATAAGGCCGTCTCTGTCTAATTACAAATAATTAAATTAGAATATATTAATATTTTTTTTAAATTATTTAATAAACTTATCAAATCAATTTTCAAAAAGTAAACAGTTAAAACACGGATATTTTGATATGAGTGAAATGCCAAATTCGATGACAATTATTTTTATTTGTATGATTTGTTAAAAAATGGTGTTTTTTATGTTTATGCGATAGCTCTTGTACCTGAGCAAAAAGAGAAACACGCATGTTCAATATAATACTTATAGTTTTTAAGTTGATTAATCATAACATTTAACCATGTATTGTCCACAGGTGACGCATCACTATCAGCCGGTTCGCAACAGGCCGAAGTCCGCGCACCCTCGCTCGCCGGGCTAGCGGGCTCGTTGGGCGGACACGAGGCCGCCTCGCCGGCCACTCACCGCCTCGAGGTGACCGCGGATGTCGCCGCCTCGGATACCGCCAGCGCAGCCAGTTGGCCCGACGACCTCCCGTCGACATCCGCGTCCGCTTCCACCTCGCGAACCGCGGCGAGGCTGCGGAGCTTATTCCTCTACGGATCCGCACATCCGCCTCCAGACCCAGAGGTCGGGGAGTGCCAACAACCTCCGATATCGCTTATAGCTTCGCATCGCGCGGAGCTGTCCGCCGCGTGTGAAACTCGTCCTGTGCGCTCCCCTTCACCCGACGCCTCGTAACGAATCGCGAGTGATTCAATCGTGTTTGAATAATCTCAGTGGAGTTGTGAATTTTGACTGAAAATAAAGTGACTTTGTGAAGTGAAAAGTGACACTTGGGTACTATTTATTTGGAATTATTCATCACAGCTGAAACGACGATGCCACTCGAGATATTCTGTAAGAACATTTATCAAAAAGTGAGATCAAGGGTCTTACAGTTCCATTGCCTGGGAGAGAGTGGCTAACTTGTGTTAGTTTCATAGTTCTACGTTTATCTCTGTGTGGCTAGTGTAAGATTTTACCGAGTCGATATCGAGAACGGTAAACGCAAATTTTATATGATACTGACACTCACCCATTTGAGTTTTCTCTCGATACTGCCAGGGGCGCTGCTTCAATTCCATATAAAATTTTCCTTTACGCGAATGTGAAGTTTTCGATTTGTTTTGGTGAAAGCTCACACTAGGCACTCTGTTCAATACTAAACAATAGATAGAAAGAAACTAATTCAATACTCACACAAATGAAAAATACTATTACAGAATAACTCTACAGATTAGACTGGTATATGTACGTCAATGCAGTAAGGACGGTCATTTACGGACAAAAGCTATCTTTTTTTTGATATTTGATTTTCCAAATAATTCATTAAAATGATAATCGATTTAATCACAATGAGGTATTTAATTGAGTAACAGATTAACATAAGGTTACACAAAATTAATATTTATTAACATTTTAGTCTTTGTTTTGTGTAGGTGATATTGAACTGGAACCAATCAATTAATATGCTCTATTTGACAAGGGGTCGATATTTAAGTAAGTCAACATACTATGTTTTTTTTAATCGAAATATTTATGTTTGAATTATGCAGCTAATTTAGCAGATTGTACTCCAAAAAAAATAATTTATAAAAATATTTAAGAAAAAAGATTATTTTTTGTCAGTAAATTATTTAGAAACTGTGATTAGCAACATAAGGTTGCTTGCACACCCACAAGAATATTGTCAATAAAATAGGGTAAGTTTCTCTAAGTTTACGACTTTAGAGAAAGAGAGAGTTACACCGGGTACACGTAACCTAGCAACGTAAAACATATGCAAACTTACCCTCTTACGCTACTTTATTGGCAATATTTTTGTGTGTATGTAGCAACCTAACATTCTATACCAGCCTGTCTGCATTGACTTCATTTGTTGTATAGCTGTTTAATTTTCCAAATAAATGAAAAATAGTATAATGACAATGAACAGTTAAGGAAATTTGGTATATCAAAGTTACATGATTAGAGAGTATGATGTCCTACGTGAGAATTGACTGTATACAGATAAGTTAAGCCAGCTCAGTTGTAGAATTGTCGAGACTAAGAAATACACAGAAGTTTGTATGTGGACTTGTAAAAGCAGATCTTTGTATACTATGTAACAATTTTGATTAAATATAATTTGTCTCACCTTAATTTCCTGCGTATTTCGTGCTTAGGGAGACTGTACACACTCAATATTATTGACACTGATATGTACGGTAAGGTTGCCTTGAAAAAATAATATTAAAAAATAACATATTGCTGGGGTACACCTTCCGCTGTGTTACTACTTTGGCATGCCCTACATATTTTCACTATATTATTGAGTATGAGAGGTATAAGATACTTCGATATCCAGTCTCCTGGCATGTTATACAGACATATTGAGTACCTACCTACTGATTAGTTATTTTAAATATCACTGTCCGTGCCAGGAGCAGTGAAGTGATGTATAGTTTCAGATATGTAACAACATTGAATAGATTAAAACAGTCATAAGGAGTCCAGTAATGTACCTATTTGATATAGATAAGAGTTAAGTTCCGCCATTTTCATATTCATTTCAGCTAGACAGTGTTGAAATAATGACTTGCTAAATATTACAATTAAAAAAAAAACATTCAACTGAACACAGAACGAACCTTTTAGAAATTTGTTAATATCAGTTGTAAGGGAATAAAAGTGGGCGTCACTTGTGTGATCAGCTGTTCATCATTATCCATGCCTATACTAAATAGGGCTTGGGCAAGGCGAACTGAGAATGAGTGGTGGACCTGTAGTGGACCGTTAATAGCCTGATAATAATGATACTAAACAGAAACAATTGTCCCAGCTTATGAGCTAAGTTTCAAAACCTAAGGGTCTTATCACATCTGACGAAAGATGCGCCGCTTATTGACGTTCGCGTAATATCAGAACAAATATATATATATTACACTTAACGGATTATGTGGCCGTTGATATGCTCGACATATCAACCGTCAGATGTGATATATCCTTTAGAGCCGGCAACGCATCAGTGACCAATAGTGGCGAAAAAGATGTCGCTCTCCAATCTATGGTATGGGACAAATCCCATCGCAAGTGAATCAAATAATTTATATACAAAAGTCCCCTTACTTACACTTCCCCTGCTGTCAACAAAAAAGAGAGCTATGTTTCTCGGTACTGTTTTACAATGTCCCTTTTTCTACACAAGATATATCTTGATGTTGATGAATTCTAGGCGTGATTCGCGGTAAACACTAATATTAGATGAACTGCTTGCTCATTTGCCCCTGATTTATATAAAAAGTAGCAGTTATCCCATGTGATAACTCTCCTTACAATTCTTGCCCAAAGCTATTATTATGACTAGTATGAATCAATTAAACTCATTTTTGAAAAACTGTCCTTTTCTGTCTTGGGAAGCCGGCTTGGCTTTGAATGTAGGTCAAATGTGGTTGTGTCTAAACTAAAGGAATTAGTGTATTACTAGGGAGATAGATATGAATATATATATTACTTTATGTTTACAAAAAACCATTGCACAGCAATCCCTGATAGCTAAATGATAACTTTTAAATTATTTTTCTGTTTTGCTGGCTCTCCTTCAGTTTTGCACATAAATGTCCTTGTCTGCACACCTTAATTCTAAGGTGTGCAGACAAGAACATTTATGGCAAGGGAGAGGACAACGAAATCCAAAACTTGCTTAATAAGAATTTATCTACAACTAAGTCCTGTATTCTATTCTACACAAAGGAAAAAATTGGACAGAAATTTTGTGTAGGGGCTACAATGAATGTATATAACGAATAACACATATGTCGGATCAATTTTGATATTTTTTAACAATGCGAATCATGCCATAACAATGCTCCACAATTTATACTCAACTATCGCGTAGCCGCGCAGCGCGTGCTGTGAATTTCTTTGATTATAGTTTTTGTTAAAAATCCTATTAATTGTATCGAATACATAGGTGACTCGCATGTTGAAATTTGTATAAAAACTGTAATGTTTTTCAAGATCATAAAAAAAGCGACAGTAAATTCAAACGTTAACTGGTTAGTAATGAACTAAATCGTTGGTTTAAGTTTTCGTTAACATGTCTTTATACCTGGTATATTCTGTAACTGAATCCATTAAAGTGACTTACTTTTATTGAAGTTTACATTTTAAATGACTTACTATCTGTCTGTATCTAAAATCTGTATGTATAAAACAGCATTGTTAGGTTACAGATAGGTTGCTGTGTAGAGATCAGAAATACAGTATGATGATTTAGCTTTATTTAGTAAAGGTAAACAGACGTGATTAGCAGTTGCCTTTGTGTGTGAAACTGAGGGAGAGTTAGCAAAACAAAAACATTTTACAAAATTATTTGTGTGTAATAATTGGTTGTAAGGTAACTATTTTTGGTAAACAAGTTTCGAATTTCGTTCGCCGCCCTCTGTATTAGTCTAAATAATTTGACAATGCGTTTTGTCGTACTGACGTTACTTTATTTTACACACAAACATGTTTGTGCTGCCACTTTATTAGTACATGGAAAGCCAAACCGTGTTCTAAAAATTTACTAACAATTATGCATATTTGCATATAAATACGACGAACAGTTAAAGAAAATTGTCTAGACAAGGCCGCAAGGTATATATATACACTGTAGGCCTAGGATGCCTCAATAAACGTATATCGTTAGTTGTTTAGATGAATGTCGATGTGAATCGAAAATATCGATCTCTTTCGTTGCGATGGGATTAAAAGAGAGCGATAATTTCGATTTTGCCGCTACTGGTCTACAATCTGTTTTTTTCTATTCCGCATCCTAAGCTTTGTCAGCTATTTGCCTGACCGCAGATGAGCTTCACAGTCTGTGGTTGTTGATTTGAGTTTTCTTGTAAGTGTTAATTAATAATCGAGACTCTTGGACAACCTATTTAATTGTAAGGATCGCCAAAACTATACCTGATCGAAACTGGCTGATAGACGCTTTGCGCTTACAGTGCACGGTCTTTGTTCACTACGACAATATCTCTAAGCGAAATATTTGTTGTACACTGGTCCACTAATGATATAATTATAGCCTGACAGCTATTGCAGATGTTCCTGGGTTTGTTCAGTTTTAAATGGCTGATATTCTTACAAATCTGTATGTTGCGAAATTCATTATAATATGTTGTTATAATTTGATGTCGTAGTGAATAAGGGTCCGGTGTTGATTCTATCTGATATTTGTGATACTTTGAATAATAAATACTATTAATAATCTAAATTATTTAATTTTTCACGTTTGTAGGCGGAATTTAATTATAAGCGAACTATGTTACGTGAATCATAGAAATTGTAAAAATACTATTAAAATGTGATTATATCTGTAATTACTTTTATTATTTTTCACCTGTATCCTATTTCTTTTACCATATACAAAAGCTTATTATCATTTATAAGTTACTTAATGGTTGTCTTAAAATCTAGGATATACAAGGCTCCATACTTACCTACCGCCATTTTGATTTTTCGATAATGAGGGGTTAAGTATATATACATCTCTATTTCTATAGAGAAATAAAGATGTATATGTTACCGGAACATAACAAGATCCGTAAGTTTATAAAGGAGATTGGCGAGAGTGGCCTTATAATTTTAAAGCATCGTTCAGATACCAGATTGTGCTAATTAAAACTGCAACTTTATCATGATACTTGTATAAAAAAATTGGGATTTGTTAAAGATGGGGATCAGAAAAACAAAAATAATTATAATTGACTGAAAATTAGTCGTCTGCAGTAACCGGAAGGGTTCTCTGGTAGAAGGTAGCACAAGACAGCAGCTCCAGTGTTACCAACTTAGTGGATTTCTTAGTAAATCTGGTAGTTTTAAGTCAAAAGTTTATTTTAGAAGAGATGTTTATTTATATAATAAACCAGTAAAAAACTATCACATAAGTTTTGTAATTATTGTAAAACGTATAACTATGTATTAGTTTTAAAAGTGTATCTATTATAACAGTTACCTACTAGTTTTAAAAAATATATGTAAAATACATATCTATCTACAATTATTATTCTCATTATATATTTTATTACAGTGCAAATTGAACATTTTGATTTTTAGGTATGACCTATTTATTCAAATAATTATTATAGCATCGGCTTTATTTTTTCGTTCTATACATATATAGTTTGGCAAAAAAGTCGTGAAACGGTACTAAAAAAATATGATAACTGGCAACACCCCTTTTGCGGGTTGTCAACCACGTCAAGTCCGTAGATGTGTCATTTCTTGAAATCGATAATCGTTGTTCGTGTTATTTTCAATGTTATTGTGTTATTGTGCTCAAAATGGACAGAACCGCAATCCGCAGCTCGGCTAGAGAGATCATTTACAAAGTATTTAAGAGATTTTTGGCAGAACTCTAATCCACAAAAATTTTATCCGATTTAAACGAAGTTTACAAGACGACGGCTGAAATGACTGGTAAAATGTGGTTTAAATAAAGTAATCGTATAGTATATGTGTGGCTTAATTACAATACCCACTCATAGTATGCTTGTTTGCATGTAAATGTAGATTTCGGAATTAAAGGTTATGTTTATAAAATGCATTTTCCAAATAGCGCGTTTGTATAATTTTGATACTTTTTTGTGTATATTGCATAAATCACAGAAAAAAATTGTGCGGATTATATGATTTCGCTTATGTAACAATGGTAGGTAATAAACTTGTATATACTTAAGTAAATATCTTTTTTTAGGTAAATTCGTCAGTACTATAAGATGAATTGCTCTGGAAGGACAAAGAAATAAAGGTGTTTTCTCCACACCAGGGAAACATAGAACTAGGCGACCTACAAAAGAATTGGACGATTGGACACGTAATGAAAATAGAGAGTGATTATTACCAAAGGGGACAATCTCTGTATAGTGATATCGACAAAATAATTATAAAACTGCAAGATGAAAGCAATAGTGACACATCCGAAGATAGCCAGCGGTTGATAGCAGCAGATAGATAGTAGCAGCAATTGGAGTTGGCTCGCGCCAAGACGTGGCTGAAGGCTTATCTGCCGTGGAATATTTAGACGAAAGCATTTTTCATTCTGACTAAATATTTATAGTTGTATGAATACAAATTTTCTAATTAAAATACATTACCATCCTTTAAGAAGTTTCATTAATTATTTTTCTATCTTAACCAATTTTATTTTGAAAGTGTGTCAGTGAAATCACGTTATTAAAAATTGTATTTAAATCAAAGTATCAAAACCGATATCGTCGTACTATATAGAGTGCCCACATGAACGGTTGTGACGCGACAATTAAGTGACATTTAAAAAGGAACTTGTCTGTTATGTATACTTATTTTGACTTAATAGACTTTATTTTTTGACAGACAAATGTTGGGCATTGTCATTGTGTTTAAAACTAACAGTCATATTAATAAACAATATTGTTTGATGTTGGTTGTTGATCATTTTCGGGTTTTAATGTTACATTTTGCGTTGATTTAATATACTCCAAGTGTTTTAAACGTTGAAAGTAATTGCCATTTTTGTGATTTCCTCCTAACGATTTGGCTATATACAGGATTTACTGATTATGGCCCTGTCAACCGTTTTTGCCTTTGGACATCTAGTTTCCAGCAATTTGGACTTTGTTAACTATTAAAATGTGTTGTTTCAATTGAAACTGCTTCAATAATCTGTAGTGATTATTAGTATTAAACATCATCATCTGCATATAGTAG
Organism: Mycalesis mineus; assembly: GCA_034621355.1. Lineage (NCBI taxonomy): Eukaryota > Metazoa > Arthropoda > Insecta > Lepidoptera > Nymphalidae > Mycalesis > Mycalesis mineus. Next base: position 16,485,703 of record CM067890.1, read on the forward strand.
GAGGGAAAACAGGCACAAAACCTTGTTATGTGAAGGCACATACGCTCACCACTGGAACAACAAGGTAGTTTGATAAAAAAAATTAAAATCCCTTGATATGCCCTACAGCTTTAATATTATTTATTCTGTAAGAAGTTCAACATTAAAATATTGTTTCAGTTAACATCTGTCGATGAGATATGTATATGTTACTTGTTGTTTACTAGCACAAAAAGAGGTATGTCCAATAGAAGATCAGGTATTCCTGTGCCCTCTACAAGCCAGGGAGTCAATATATCTCCAAATTAACAAACAGAGGAAGTTGTAGAAGTTTATACTGATTGTTTTTCTACTAAAGGCCCATGAGTAGAATCGGCTGGACAAATTGTGATGCCTACATTCAGCAACAAAATAAATGAGCTTGCATTATGTCAATATTGTTTTATTTATCTACTCTTGTAATTTTTTTTATAATTTTCAGTGGATCTATACAATTAGTCTTATATTTATGTAGATCTCTTTTTTATACGAAATAAGCGTGCGCTTGATCCCAACCTCTATTGATGGTATGTGTAGATATTGTGGTCTAAGATGAAACGCACTCGCTTAGAAAATGCCTATTCACTCTTGTTTTAAAGATACCCAAGTTGTAACAATATTTTCATTTTCTTCTCTGCAATGAATTGGTAGTTTGTAACTTCAGAAAAACGAAACGCTAGGAAACTTGTATTTAAGGGATCTACTGTCTCCTTTTTATTTAATTATTGTTAGTTTATAACTACTGTACTTTACAATCAACCTTTTGGCTGAGATATTTACTTAGGCTTATTAATATATTTAGTAATTTTTCTGTAACTATCTTCCTTCTCACATTTAACATGCAGAAGTTATGCATAGTAAACTATTGCCTACCTATAACAAAATGCCAGCATAGCGATATATTGGCGATATAAAAACTGTGATATACCTACTTTAATCTTGTACCGCGTGTTCACTTAAATATCTAGCTAATATTTACGAGTGTATGTTGAACATATTCCTACGTATTTAATATCCTGATACAATTAAACAGTAACTTCTTCTAGCAGTTCATTTTTGATTAGTAAATATTTGAGGTTATAAGATAAAAGCTTTCATATCTTTTTTCTCCCAACTTTTCAAACCTACTTACCATTTGCTTTTTTCTTAGTTATGTTATGTTTTACAACTGCTAATAAGTTTCTACTTTGAATGCTACCGTTTTCTTCGGGTCCAAAGGTACATACAATCTCGCCATTCTCCTTTCCTTGGAAATTTATAAATTTTCGTAGGATTCTAAATGAGAGATAAATTGTATAATTTTACGCCCACATTTACGCAATTTGATAAACTTACCGAACTTACACGTAAAATAATAAGTAAGCAATAACTAAACGCCATGTGCGCTCTGATTGGTTGAATAGGTCACGTTATCCTTTTTTAAACGACTTCAAAAAAAAAGGAGTTTCTCAATTCGACCGTATATATATTTTTTTTGTGTTCTTGTAATGTTTTAATTTTGTAACTCCGTTGGAACTGTGAAAAAGTTGAACGAGCAACCTATTTGATGAGATTACGATCATTGTTTTATTTTTCTGATTGCCAGGCCTGGCGCTTTTCTTTAGCCCTTTGAATTGCTATCCCAAACACCTTGGGAAGGGTGTTAAGTAGACTGATGGGGTGTTAAATAGGTTGGGAGGTTGCGGAGTTTGCCTGGCTTTGGAATGCCAATGATAGTGGCTCCCTTCCACTCTAAGGGGAAGGAGGCTTAATATCGCTTTGTTGCTAATCTGATTTGGGCCTGGGGCCTTCTTTTATATAAGCCATTGATAATCCTAGAGGCTTCTTCGTATGTCGTGAGAAGGATAACCTCACCGTTAGGAGAGAGCCTGAGGATAGAGTAAAGTACGGCGTCGACTTGGCCCACGTGATTCATAAAATTAATGTTTGGAGTGCACTGGGCTTCAAGACTTGGCAGGCGCTCGTATCGATATCTACAAACGCGGGTGGGAGGTCAGGGTGAAGGTGGAGTGGTAGAGACGGGGTCAGTTTAGAGAGAAACAGCTCAATCATCCTTTCCCCGTTGTCCGTCTCGGAATTGTAAGCGGCGCTTGCAACGTCTCTGGAGAGTCTAGAGTTGGTTTCGATTTTGTCTTGTCGGTTCAGTCGTGGAGGCGATGGGAATCTCTTTGTGTTCTTGAGGAACGTAAATAGACCGGTACAACCATTGTTTGTTTTACTTGTTATATAGACTTTGCGGGTTGCAGTTCTCGTGCCTGCTTATGTTATTAATATTTATTAAATTCACAGATATGTTAGCAATATAATGTTAACATCGCATTTTTTCATGAGGGGTTTCTTCAATTAATTAGTATACGTTAGTATTTACGTAGGTGAAAAATATGTATTATCATAAAAAAATAGAGGAAATCGGTTTTAAATAAAAATCGCCGAAAAAAAACTAATATTTATTTAAATATCACCTGTCTGATTTTATGAATTTATCACAATTACGCTTATAAATTAATTTACTCTATACACGCTTCATGGAATTATTGTTTAACTATAATCGTAATTCTATAATATACCTACTCTCATAAATACAGAATTTATATTTTAGAAAGTATGGAATAAAATTTGAATCATAAATTATGTGATTAATATCTAACAAATTATAAACCTTCATGATTCAAGCAGGAACACTACCAAGTTATTTTTTCTCAGTTGTCTTGACGACAAAAGAGATACATTTCGAAGTAAAAACAACTTGCAGTATGCAGTAGGTACTATATACGCGAGCGCCTTTTATATTTTCATAATTTTGTAGATTTGGCAGCAAGAGTTTAAGGGCTAACGCTAAAACTGGCGCGGTTGCACGCTCGCGGTTGTATAATGAAAAATAGTATGGACAGCGCGACGGAGCGCGGGCGCGGGTGGCGGATTCGCAACCGCGCGGCGGGCGGCGGGTACACGGCGCGGGCGCCCACGACGGGCACACGCGAGCGTGTTTGTTTCTACAAATCAGTCGAGCGCCGCTAGATGCTACGGTCAAATAAATATTTGTTGATTTTATTGAATAAAATTATACTAGCAGCGCTAACTGAGACGGGCGCACGCGACGGGTGCCCGCGCGCGGTTTTGTGGCCCGCGGCGGTCGCCCGCCGCGGGCGACCGCGAGCGTGCAACCGCGTCAGTTTTAGCGTAGGCCCTAAATGCACCTTATATATTGTTTCTAAGCTATCAAAACTTTGTTACCTTATTTTATCTAAAGCCATTCAACAGAGAGAACACTGGTAGGTTATAGATTGTAGGTAAAAATAGCCTGACCAGAAAAATAAAAAGTAAACACCTAGACTGAGGGCGCCAGAAGTACATTTTAGCAGTATTTAAAAGAAATAAATTACTATTTTATCTGAAATAAGTCGAGTACTTTAATTTTTCTGGTCAGGCTTTAAATGCTATTAAAAATAAATAGACCTTATTATGAAAACAAAATCAACATTAGTTCTGAAATATTTTTGAAAATGAGAAAAGTTAAGGCAATTTTTTAATGTCCCCAAATAGAATATACAGCTAGTTTGATCGTGTAAAGTTAGGTTAGGTCTATGATGCGCGCGGAAGATATATGTCGTGTAGAAAAAAGGATATATGGTCGCACAATAGCGCGCAATCGGAAATATAGCTTTCCCTTTCTTTGTGTTGTGTTGTTTTATCTACAAGTGATATTATCTCTTCCGGTAACATCTTAGGCCTAAAAGACGCTAAGATCTTGCATAGCAAGGCGGTATCCATAACATCAATTTCAGAGAAGAGTATAGAATTTTAATTCTTCTCAAAGGACATCATTATCATTACGACTTGGCAAAAATTAACTTATATTTAGTAGTAGTTATTATTTATAAAGATTTTGTAGCTAAACATGAAAATAATCAGCTATACACGAACTTTTAAATCTGTAGAGGTCTTACGTTCACCTGACACGAATCAATGAATGTTTCTATAAACAAAACAGTTTCCACAATAATATTACGAAATTAAAAACACCAAGGTACTGGATTCTAAAAATAAAATTATAGATATATATATAATACATCAATTAATTACACTGACTTAAGTTTATGTTTAATTAAAAATTAATATAGATGTAATTTAATTTTTTTTCAATACATTATATTATAATACAAAATACATCGTACGAACATTTCGTCAATTATCTCACCTTCAGTTCGAATGTCAGTCCAATATAGCAAATTGTCTGCTGTGTTTATATGTCTGTGAATCAGAGCTCTAAAGGAGTGCTGTCGTAGGCTTTAAACATTTGAGATGTGGGGCTTAAGGAAAATGCTCAAAATTTCTTGGAGGGACTTCGACAAGTTTGAAAGTTCTCGAACGAGACAAATGCAAACGCGAGCTGATGACAGCAATAGTGACAAGAAAAGTTGCATTTTTTGAGCATCTACAAAGAGGATGCCTCTATGACTTTCCAAGGTTCATTCTAAAAAGCAAGATACCCGGAAAACATGCACCTGGGAGAGACCTGAGGAAATGAAGCTTGATTGTATGAAAGAGTAGGACAAGAAGCCTCCACCTGACTGCCAAACTTCAATTCCAAGAAGGCAACTGATGCTGATGATCAAAATCCATTATTTTAATAGTTTTTAAGGCATGCACTATTTGATTTTGCTTTAATAAATAAAAAAGTAACTAAGTATATATTGTAAGTCAAAAATATAGATGAAATTAATTATCACCTTACATTGACTTTTATTTGATTTACTGAAACAAAAAACGTATGCTAAAAGTTTGTGACATCAGAAACATCAAAGTGACATACCTACATCAGAATTCCACGGAATTAAAAATTCGAGTATATCCCCTACAGACTTGGATATTGTTAAATATTAGTATTACATTACCTATGTCATATAAGTAACATCAAAATTCAACATTTATTACAAATTACTATATTTTGTTAACATTATCTCTTATATTATGTACATCTAAATATAATATTTCGCACGGTTTTATTTACATATGTACATTAAAAATAAACTTAGTACAATGCTGCACATCACATAATTTTTTTAAGGATAAATAAAGCCCTTAAAAATTTATACTAAAACTTCTGAAAAATCGTTTATAATGAAAACCCCATTCAAATATAATCAGTAGTACTTGTGTAATACAGTTCTACTCTTTTTGAGTCGGTCAAAATCGATAAAGCAATGTTAGTTTTTCCAGTGATAAGCACGACGTATGATAATAAAGCTCCATATTATGTACTTCAGTTTGTAATTTTTAGTTCCTAGAGGATTCGAAAGGTTATACTGTTTATATCATAGAGGAAGTATTCTATAAAGTTGCTACTGGGAGTCTCCTCGTGACTCTTCACACGAAAGTGGCCATATTCTTATTTATTTTTTATTCATTATAAGTTAGCCATGTACACTGCAATCACTTGTGAACTAAAATCTTTTTGGATCATGCCACACCCTTTTCGTCACACGTGTTAGGTACGTCTTTGTGGTACCTACCCACTTACAGCCGAAGCGGGAAAAATAATTTAACATACCCACTTTAACATTTTTGTGGTACCACAAATGTAAGATTCTGTTTTTACAAGCCTAAAATACAGAAATGTACCACGTGTATAACTGCAAGAAATATTTTAACATGATTACTAGCTATCACACAGCACTGTTTTCACAAATTCGAATTTCGCCATAGTAACAAAAGTTTTACAAAATTTCAGACAGACGGATAAGGACAAAAATCTTTTATCATGCTGTCACACTTTATAGGTTTCGAGCAAGTCTGCCCCTTGGTGTAAAAAATGGTGCTACGGCATAAGGTTATTATGTTTTACACAAATTCTGATTGAGAGAGCTTTCCTCGTTTTTTTTTTTGGTGGAAATTATAAATTTTCTAAACAGGAAACCGTAAACCTAGCTTAGAAAATTTCATGAAAATCGTTTGAGCCGTTTTCGAGATTCATATTCTATGTATACAAGAATTGCCCATTTAAATGTTTTACACACATTGACATATTAATACTATGGACTTTGGGTCAGCGCTAAAAAGTGTCCGAACCAAAAGAGAGCTAAAACGCAAAAAAGATTTCTAATCGCATTCAGTCTCATATTAGCTTACTGAGAGAACACACGTCAATAATAATGTTTTAGAACAACGACTGCATAGAGTTGTTTTATTGTTTAATATTTGAATTTTATAATTCCTTCATTTTAGGAAATTGAAAATAATTTTAATCAATAAACTTTTATTTTTTATGTCATAAATATTGATCAAAGAAGTTTTACCATAATTGTAAAATGGAACTCTTTCGTCCGTCCGTCGGTCGGTCCGTCCTTCACACTCGATTATTTTGATAACTATAATAATTATTTACATGAAATTTGGAACAGTTATTTAAAACAGTGACCTAACGTCATTGTAGTAAAAAAATATAATAGTTGGTACTAGATTTATCCCAGCAAATAGAGGTCACTGATATATTTAAAGTTTGCTGTGAATATAATATATAAGTTAAAGATGCCAAAAAAATTTAAAGCTACCTACTCCGCACAATTTATGTTGTCCTATTTTCACGAGAAGCTGTCATGTCAAAAAAAGGCTGCCATGGTAACCGTCAGTCAAAGCTGATTACTTATTGCAAGCAATTAGACCGTTGCAAATTAGACTGTATAATAATAATAATATAAGACATATATTACAATGTTTTAGTTTGTTTATAAAAATACAAATACATTCTAGTATACATAACATATCTCTGGACACGTGTCGTGCAGTTTGCATTACACCCGAAGTCCATTGTACTAACTATTAATATGTCAATGTTTACACACAAAAAATATTAATTTATTATACCTCGCGTCAACCCTCCTGAAAGAAAAGTTAATAACATGATTTGAGTTTAAAAAAGCTATATTTTGTCTTATATCTTTGCAGTTACCTACGAAATTTCTTATAATATAAACAGCTAATAATTCAAACTTGCTCTCAAGGTTATCGCAAAGGTTAACCAGGTCGTTAAAAAAAGTTTCAGCCAATGATCTTTTGTAAACTTTAACTAACATCTTATTATTGAAAGGAAACTGACTGAGCAAGGTGGCTGCCTCTCAAGCTATCACTGGGCTGTTGGATCGAATGTCGTTAGTAATACTGCTGGCACGCTTTATGTTTGTATGATCCACGATTGTTGACGTAAGTGATACATTAAGCTACCGTATTACAAAAAAAAATGCTAACATCTTTTGGAATTTTTACAATTGCTTTTATACAAACAGTATTTTATTGTCGAATATATTTTAAACAAGCTACGTGGCGGAAATCGCGAATTGAAAGTACATCAACAAGTTCGTAAAAGTATCTCAAAAGTAGAAGTAATTAAAATATATGTTCAAATGCTATAAAATTGTTCATGAGTGATGTAACTGTGACACAATATGAAGGTCGTTATCGGAACTCATTTAAGGATGCTTTAATATTCATCTAAACTTAATATTAATTTTAACGTACTAAGTAGTGTTGAATTAGTTATAACATTGAACTGATTAAGTTTAATCTTATTTAATTGCTTCTTTTTAATCTTATTTAATTGCTTCTTTTGGCAGTGGTCGTGGTTGCCTCGATCTGCGTTTATCTCTAGCAACACTTATGGGAAAATTATTTCAATTATAGATTTGAAAAATTATAACTTTCTACTTTAACTATATGTTTATACCCAGTGCGATAGCACGAGCAGGCAGATATTTAAATTAATTTAATATTTTCTTGTATGTAGTAACACTAACATAGATTTTAAGTTTTGTTGATTTTATGCTAACATTATGGGTCACGGCCTGAACTAAACGAATTTTATTTATTTATTTAACTACTTGCTTTGTACAATGTTTCGAGTATTTTAATTTTTATTTGCGTCACAAAACGGCCTTCATATCTTGTCGTAGATATAGTGTGAATTTATGATTATAAAACATGGCTGACCATAATTTATCTTTGTTATTTAAAATAAACAGCAGTTCGATCTTATCCTAAAAGAGTGGAAAATCAAAGATTTTGCTAAGAGAGCTCAAAATAGAAATTGTCCGAAGAACTGCTTTAAGCTAAGTTATTAAAGTGGTTTTTGATTTTCAACTTCATATTGATTGAGAAAAATTGAAAAACAAAAGTAACCTGCCATAGTAATCGTTGAGTACAAAATGATTAGTGACTCCAGACAAATGATCAAAATATAGGTAAACAGTTCAGAGAAATTGTAATATAAGATGAGGGCCGTATTACTACACCGAACCATCTCGGCACGTAGCTTTATACCTTTATACGACGACTTTTGAACGAGAGCTTGACATTGCAATAAAGTTCAAAGAACTGGTAACATCACGACAACTGAATATGGACCGTATTAACCTACTAATAGAGTTGAAAATCAAATGTAGTGGAGCCATCTCGCCAGGTGGGCTCGTCAGCGACCTTGGCCCGGCACAGCGGGCAGGTGTGCTCCCGGTCGAGCCAGGCCGCGATGCACAGCTCGCAGAAGATGTGGCTGCAGCCGAGTCGCACCGGCGTCGTGTAGTCGTCGTGGCAGATGGGACACGCCTCGCCGGCCGAGCCCAGCTGCTCGCCCGTCGGCTTTGTGCCCAGGTTCTGGAAGTAAATTGGCTTGATAGAGAACCTAACGGAAAGTGGTATTTATAAGTTCTTCACGCTTAGTGTAAAAGTGCTTTAATTCTATAACAACAATTTATTAATAGTAAAAAATATTCATATGAAATATAACATAGTTATGTGCTTGGTAGAAAAATAGTATGGAACAAATGCGTCACCGAGTCGGGCGCGAAGGATTATTGGGATACAAATTAGTCGCGCCGCAGGTCGGCGAGTACAACGACTAAGGATTATTGGGATACAAATTAGTCTATGCACTCATGATCTGGCGCAATAAATACTAAAGGATTATCGTGATCGAATTAGTTGTCCGCGCGAGGAATAAATATTAAAGGATTATCAGGATACAAATCAGTCTATGTCACCTCATGAGTCTGGCTATGTAATAAATATTAAGCATTATCGCAAATTAGTCTAAAAGTCCTTTAATAATATAACAGGATTATCGGGATACAAATTATTAATAGTAAAATTTATTAATATATAAATATAACATAGTCTTGTCACCTTTGGCCATGTAATAAATATTAAAGGATTATCGGGATACAAATTAGTCTATGTCACCTCATGAGTTTGGCTATGTAATAAATTAGAAATTCGTACTATCTGATTGGTTTGGTCTGAAATTAGCATGTAGTATAGATTAATATAAGGTAAATAAAAGAGCTTACCCTTTCCAACTAAGACCAACAAAATCTAAGGCTAAATTAATTTTCTGAGCACGGCAATTATGAATCAATTAAGAATCAAACACTAGAGAAGTTTCAATTTGCCTTGAGTGACCTTTGTCATAGAAACTTTAGTATGTTGTGAATTCTGTGAGTGCGGTTCGCACTCACTCAGGACATGCACTTTAGAGTTCACCACCGCTCTGCAGCAGCATCTAGGTGGCATTCTAGAGACCAGCTCGATGAGCTTGGCGATGACGTACACTGACGTGAGGCATATGCCCACCATCTTCTCTACGCCCTCATAAGACTGCACGAGGTTATCAACTCACCACACTCTGCAGCAGTGTCCAGGTGGCGTTCTTGAAGAGTCGCAAACGCACCAACATCTCGATGAGTTTGGCGATGACATATACAGATGTGAGGCACATGCCCACCATCTTCTCCGAGCCCTCATATGACTGCATGAGGTAGAATATCCACGGCTGTATGGTGATGAGCGACCGATACAGTTGGGATACTGCTTCAGTGAACAAGTATACTTTACCCTGAAAACAATTTTTCAAAATTATTTATATACCCATATATCATAATGGAAAAACAATATATTCTAAAATAAAAAAATGTGAACTGCCAAATTGTAACAGATACAGCAGTTCACCTCCTGTAAATTGAATTTAATCAGTTGACCCGGAACTAAATCAACAGGTATATGACTATAGTGCTTGGGACTCCCTACAAAAATGCAACAGCTATGGAAGTACATCAACTGATAATGATATCTTATTCTTCTTTCAGGGCTTTTTTCAAACTTGGCCATGAAGTTGGCCATTGTGTGTGATGATGATATAAGCAAATGAATTAAACATTTCTAAAGTTGCTTGTGTATTTCAAAAGCCTAATTGATATAAACGAATTTTTGTTGTGATGATGAAAATGATGCAATTAAGTTAATTCTACTCACTCTCTTCTGTAAAGGCAATATGAAAGCCGGCATCATAGTAATGAACAGTTTAACATCAACAGTGATGAGCCTGATGATCAAGTCAGTGAGTATGACCAGCCACAGCAGCTCCCAAACATCGATGGGCTCTGTGTACCCTGGGAACATTACCACATTGGGCAAAAGCTTGTCGTGACCAAACAGCAGGTGGACAATCAGTATGGTGCTTGTAACAAAGATTATTTCACTGAACAATGCCAATATACTCCGGTTCATCTGTTTGCCATTTTCCCTGCAACATAAAATATAAAAGAATATATTTTATTTATCTATCAACAGATACTAGTGGAGCATGTGTGTGCATAAGAGTAATTGTTAACTCTTACATGTGTACTTCATAGAAGCAAAGTTATTTGATCCGAACGGTGAGTTTCCTGCCTCATTGGTCCAGTGAGACAAATAATGATGATGACACTGTGTTCATTTCTGATTGTTTTCTATAGAAAAACATCTCAAGACCAAAGTTCAAAATAAATCCCAGCATCAAATAATAGGGGCTGTCTATGTGAAGATATCACTGTCAATTGGAAAATTGCCTCTCAACTGATACAAAAGCGACCAACCTCTTGACAACAGTATTCCCGTGTGCGAAAGTGCAGAACAGTATAATAAACGTGAAGATCCCCTCGCGACTGTCGTACATGTACTTGATAAATAGTATGAAGTAGAAGGGCGCGTAACGAAGCAACAGGTTCAGTGTCGCTCGCACGTCTACTACCTAAAAAATAGAGATAAATATCTTAGCATTTTTTACTGCTCTCCGCGGTGCAGTTGTATGCCATACGTATGGTCGTACTTTAAATTTTGTGAATTACACAAAAGCTGCTCTAAGCAAGCTGATTCATCTTTAAAAAAGAATTAAAGTACATACAATCTATATCTATATACATCTTTTTCCAAACTAAGCTATAAAAATTGGGAATCTGATAATTAAAATCTGATTTTAACCTAAAGATATATAAAGAAAGACACTAAAGCTCTTACAATATTAGAATAAATGGTTTTATATCCAATTAATTAGTTCCTTAAGCAATAATTTCTAAGTCATTAGTTTAACTTAGCTGTAACAGGATTGATTAGCAATGTATTAATCAGATTAACAACAATATTATGTCAAGTAAACATCTTTTAATCAACCTTGGCATATAGATATCTATGCCAATTTCCGTTGAGCACATGATATTGCAATTCCTGACAGGGCAGATTGAGATTTTTCTTTATTTGCCTTGGTCCGGCTGGTGGGAGGTTTCACTGTGGCTAGTTACCACCCTTACCGATAAAGACATACCACCAAGCAATTTAGCATTCCGGTATGATGTGTAGAAACTGAAAGGGGTGAGGATTTCATCCTACTCCTAGTTAGCCTGCTTCCACCATAGATTGCATCATCACTTCACATCAGATGTGATAGCAGTCACAGGTCAACTTGTAATCAATAAAAAAAATATTGATTTTGCAAAACAATTTGTTTAAAAAATTGCAAGATAATGTGCAAAAATTTAAATTAAATATTTTAAGATTTTTTTTAAAATATGACTTTTAGCTCAGTGATTTAGGATATTTATACACAGTTTAGAATTTAAATATATATACATATACACAAAGCCACTTTTTCAAGCATAATATTTTTTATTATCTGCATTGTATTTTATCGACACCAAATAGGTGATTTGTTCTACACAATGCCTTTTCCAATCTTTTCCTGTGTCAAGGCCCGCCCAGGTTCAAAATTTTTATAAGGTAGGCCTTAGTAATGTTCAGAACATCACCTATGGTGAGGTATGTCAGGTTTCTTTAATCTATTGGATTGCTTAAAAACTCACCTGCTGTGTCCCATCATCACTTTGACTGTCATTATCAGCATTATCATGTATATTGTTATTATTTGAAGGATTAACTGATACATTGATTTCAGCATTTTCAGGCCCCTGTTCAGAAATGTTGGAATCATTTGACACACTGCTACTTAGACCATGACTGGACTGCCGCTGAGTTAATGGTGTACTTCTCTCATTAACTATGTAAGTTTGGGATCCAGGACCCAAGTTTACATGGGCAATGGAACTCTGTGGTCTTTGCAACCCTTCTGCAGCTTGATGTGTTCCAGGAGGGTTTCTTGGTAGCCATGTTGGCAGTGATAACCTAGCATTGTTGCCCTAAAAATATAGATTTAATTAATATTATCCTAATCTAAAACATACTTCTATATACATAATTACCTTTATGTATGTAATTAATGAAAATATAATATTAGTTAATTTGTTTTGTACATACAAAATTTGTCTGTTTGATTTTCAATAAACTTAAACCTACTACACAGATGGCATGGCATCCAATAGTATTATATATCTTTTAATGATAACTTACTGTTTTATCTTTGACAATACACTTACATATTTTTATACTGATTTTCTTGCAGACTTCTAATGATTTGAAATATAATTGGTAAAATTCAAAATCATTTATTTCAAAGCTTATAAGCATTTTTGAAACAGCATAGTTGACTATTTGTAGTTTGACTGTACCACTGGCTTGGAAGGTAGATACTGTTAAGAGCCTGTAAGAGACTCGACAGTTGACTCTTCAGTGACAAATAATTTAATGATGTGTCTAGTAAAAAATTTATTACTGCGCCAATTAATTACATATTAATGACATATTTGATTCAAGTCAAGGTTTTTATAGTCCTTAGGAAAACTGTTTGGTAACTGATGATTGTATTTCAACTTAGAGAAAGGCCCTTGCTTATTAATAACAATTTAATCCTAAATAAAAATATTTAAACTAAATAAACAATAATCATGAAAATAGAATGAGCAAGTGTTGCGTCACGACACTCAATATAAAAACAAATACGAACTCTCACCATTCGAGCATGCTCGACAAGCGGTCGGATCTCCCTAAACACATTATTAAGCCGATCCCCAAGACCAAGATTGCTCCTATTTATTGGAATCGGCCGAGAAGCCGAGTCCATCCTATGAATAAGATTACTTCGACTAGGACCTTCCGCCGGATCCTCATCGTCGATGTCGAGCACCACCTGACTGACGTGAGCCATCGCTGCACCAGAATAATTTTGCAGAACTAACAATAAGACTACAAATCTATCATTTCCAATAAGATTATTTTAACACTTATAGATTTGCACCAAAGAACAATTATTTTCAGTTTGACATTTGACAACTGATTTGACTTTAGTTGTGGGCATAGACAAGACCACAGAATAATAGGATAAGACTATTGATAATAGTGTTGCCATTAGAAATGCTAGCTCTCTAGCAACTGTTCGGCTCCAGTACCGTAACTAGGGCAGTGCCAGCGGTGTCTAGGCACACATAGACCTAGGAAGGGCCGAAATTACCAGACCAGTAACATACCCATAAAGTTAATTACCACACAATAATAGTTTACTACATGCTCAATACAATTGCTTGGAAAAGTTGAATCAAGTTGGTAGGGGCTAGGAACTACTATAGCTCTTAGAAGCGTAGGTAGTTATAAAGCTCGCACCGAGTGCAAGAAAGGCTACGGCAATGCCTAGCTCTGATTATCTGTAATCACTATACATATAATATTATAGCGGACCACTTGTGTTTTTTTTTACCTTGCGAATCCGTTGGTTCAATGTTGGTGTCAATGCACGTTTAATTTTTGTTTACGTTGCTTTGGACAGCCCTTGTTCCCCAATGTAAGGTGTAGTACACATGTACAAACCAATATCCGTGTATGCTCCTTTTAAACGATTTAATTTTAAGGTTTGCATTATTAATAAATAATAATTTTTAAAATAAAATAAATATTACCGACTATTTTGAAACAAATAGTCGATAATTTTTTAACAATTACATGTACCTACATATCTTTAGTATACAAGTTCGTGTCTACATATTAAAAACAGAAAGGTACGTTATGGTAGGAAAGATATACTTGTACATTAGTAAATAAAACAACTGCCATGAGTACCAATAATAATTTCATTTTATTCAAATAATAGTCAATAGACCGAAACGAATTTTTTGCATTTTTTGATACGATGAGCAATATTCACCTACAATAATTAAATACCGCACTCATGTAGGTCACACACATGATTTATTTACGTAAATTCAGTCTTTATTTAGGCATCGCTGCGCGCCACCGGTGCCACGAGCGTCTCCAATAAAATAACCGAAGTCACTACATAAAATAATACAAAAAAATCGTACATAACCAACGAGTACACAAATTTGTTTTTGTGCTTAAATTGAAACAAATGTATACGCTATGACATGGACACATTAATCGATGATCGGTTAATTTTGAATACTTACGTAATCTTGGCACTGTTTTAACCGTTCATTCATCAGAGTCAGGTTTTAGCGCAAGAATGTTTTGCGCGTGCAAGTCGCGCACGGCTTCCAGCAACCTTCTCTCCGCCCGAGGCTCTCCCAGAGCGACATCGACGCTTCCCGCGCACAACAACAGAGCCCGGAGCGCTGCTCGCGGCCAATCCGGCTTCAAGCCTCGTCTGACTATTACCCCGGAAGATGCGGCTCCCAATCGGGCACATTCCGCTTCCAAACGATTGCCATAATCTTCTATTAGAGATTCACCGGCGGCTCTTCTCATTTCCGGTGTTAGTGAAGATAGCAGCAGCAGTGCAACGTCGTCCATCGGTCTTCCCAAAGATACCATTTGCCAATCTAGCGCAATACATTCGCTCTCTCCGTCTCTTTCTCTGAACAGAAGGTTGCCACTCCAAAAGTCAGCGTGAGCGAGAGGCGCGGGTTCGGCTGGTCTAAGTAATGTACCTAAGAGTGAAGGCGCCCGTGCGCTCAGAGCCGATACGGCTGCAGCTTCCTCGATGCAGTCAGTACGCCCACGGAGAAAAGCTTCTAGTTGCGGCAATCCTCGCCTTACTAAACGAAGGTAGCCGGCGGCAGCTCTTTCACAAGGAAACAGAAAGTCGAATCTTTCATCGAGTGGGCCCTCTCTGTCCCGCAGGGCGAGGGAGAGCGCGTGGAGTCTGGCAGCAGCGTACAGAGCGGCTCTTGCTCGCTCTACAGTGAGACCTTCTGCAAAGTCTGCAGATTCAAATCCGACGGACGTCACGTCTTCCAACACGAGCTCGCTGTCTCCGCCAATTTCATCTGGAAATAAAGCAAAGCTTATCTCAGATACCTATAGTCAATTGTAAATGAAATTGAAAGATTAAAGATAAATTGGTATTTAATTTCAATCACTTTTCATATAAAGTTAGTGTAGTAAAGTATATTATTATAGGAAAAAATACCACATGGTTAAATTTAAGAACAAACAGTCTAATTACGTTACAATTCAGAAGAGCAACAATAATGACAAAGAGACGAATTAGTGCATGTACTAGTCGGTAGGTAGAATTTAAATTACCCAGAGCAATTAATCTTAATTTCGACTATTTGTGCCAATTGAACATGTTAAAATAAGTAGATACGATTTTAAGCATATAAATTCGTTTCTAACAAAAAAAGGCGTAAGTTCCTTATACTACCCGTGATAAAGAAAACGCAAACAAAGAAATGAATTATTTAAAATGTTGGGCCTATTCCGAATTTACAACCGGCTTAATTACAATTCAATCACGTTGCTTAGTATATAATGTGATAAACGTACGAGTCAAAAAATGGAAAACCTAAGTGGCAATTGAAATCGATGAGTAAATAAATAATTTTAAAATATTTTAAATCGTACTTAGCTGAATAATGAAATAAATTGGAAATGTATTTTGATTAGGCATTAAACGCATACGCTGGGTAGGTACCAAAAATAATTATACCTATTCTTAAGATTCACGGAAAGTATGACGAATACAATGGCGGACGAAAATAAATAATTCGTACTAAGTGTTGATAGGTAAGAACATTAAATATATGTAGTAAGTATAGTCATACATTTACTAGCTATATTTATGCTGAGGGCATTTTTTACTAGTGGTTCTTGCGGTACCTATTGCACCTACTTACTATAAAAATTTCTACTGGCGGGAATACTATTTCTTGTATCTAGTCTTTTCAAAAATAAATGGAAAAACAGATGGAAATATATTTAGTTATTTCATGATATAACTTTCTTTTCTTTTAGCCTAAGATTGCAGAAAACTCGAATGAATTAGATTAGACCAACGAAACCTTAAAAAAATCTTGTTACCTGGTAATCTAGCTTTGACGCATCTCGGAATCGGCAATCCTTCTCCAGGGCCTAGCGCCTCTTCAGCCAATCTGTTGAGTGCGGGCGCCAACTCCGTATAGAATAATATCTCCCTGGTATCAAACTGCGCCTCCGCTACAAACAGCCTTCCAAAAGGGTCGCGCGGCGGTAGCTTGACTACCAGTGGCAGCGCGCGATACTCCCCGGCACTTTCATATCGGACAGTCACTGCGAGAACCCTGCTTAGAGCACCTGCGACTCCTGCCCGGGATTCCACGCGAATCTAGAAATGTGAATACACGAGCTCATATTAATCATCATCATCATTATTATCAGTCTAATAACGGCCCACTACAGGACCAGAACCTCCCTTCTTGTAGGAAAGCGGATATGGAGCGTAGACTATCACCACCACTCCACTCTAATGCGGGATGGCGGGCTAGTTATAATTTTTAATTATTGTGCAATGCAAAATGCATATTACATATCGATCAATGCTTCAAAATTCGTAGTGTTAGTAGTTGTAGACTTTGCCTAATAGGTACAAAATAAAAGGTTTTCATTTGTAAATACAATGTCTATACATATAATATAGTAATAATATACAAATATTGCCGATTTACGCTTATATCACATTATAACTTGGTTGGTGGGAGGCTTCGGCCGTGACTAGTTACCACCCTACCGACAAAGACGTACCGCCAAGCGATTCAGCGTTCCGATACGATGTCGTGTAGAAGCCGAAGGATATTATCCTAGTCCTCTTATCAAGTTAGTCCGCTTCATCTTTGATTGCATCATCACTTACCATCAGGTGTGACTACAGACAATCGGTAACTTGTAATGAAGAAAAAAATGCATACACATATTTCTCTGACGCTTGCCGCATTTAGCTGTAAGACAATGTAGGTATCGGCCGTAGGTAGGTCATACATAGGTACTCCGTTTAAAAACTAGTGCACGTCTATGAATTTAGGTCATCTTATTACTGAATTGCTGTGCTTGCGAAATAATAAATCTAAATACAGTGTGTAATTTATCCCATTTATAACATAGATAATTCCTTATAAACAAATCTTTTACTCATAATCGTAAAATTAATTGCTGTTTGTAAGTGTCGCGGAAACTCTAAAACGGTTTGACCGATTTTTATATTTCGGTTTTTGTTCAGTTTGCTATAAGAAATTTTTTTCTCAAAAACTGAAAATCGAATTTTATAATATGGGTGTATAGATCGCTACTTAATTGCCTACATGTACATATATAAATATTTAAATATTTCTTATTATACATCTCATCTTCCTTGTCTGGAACATATGGGATGGATACCTCTTGAGGCGCGACCACGCCCGCTCCACCCAGCAACTCCCTCGCCCACTCCTCAGTCAGAGCCGCGTCCGCGTCAGCCTCGGGCCCCTGCTCGCAATCCGACTCCTCACTGCCACTGCTGGGGGCCTCCGACACCGCGGCACTATCCGGGCCCCCTGCCTGCATTTTACTCGCACGATATACTGGCACTTGTATTATAACACGACCATAATAAAACGGTCATAAAATTCATACACAATAACTACGATTTGGCAATTTTTAATTTTTCGGCTTTACGCTCTATAGACGATACGCTTCGTTCGGGATGAACAGTGTAGCATCTAAATGCCTGTAACGTCTGCCGCGTACCGCGCACGCGCGTTTCCTCCCTCAATTATTCATCGGGAGTCCCATATCGTGTCACAGGCAGGCCGTCGCTCAATGCGAAATGGCAAATGGGTAGGTAGGTAATAGCTATGCATATATGCTAGATGTGTCTACATCTCGATGTGTGAGCTAACCAGGCTCTGAATGCAAGCATTATATTCAATAATAAATGAAATCATTCAAAGTTTCTGTAAGTAATTTATAGATAATTTGTTTATTTTGCGATATTATAAACTTTACGAAATACATTTGCACAACGGGTAAATAATATAATAATTAATTATCATCATTGATAATTTTCCTTTAGCTTTTAAAACGAAATAAATACCTATTCGATTAGCCAGATATCTCTCGAGTTTGCTTTCGATGAAATAAAATTAAAAAAATAATTAATATTAATAATCGTCCCGCCAAAATCGGTCAAGTCATTTAAGAGATTAGAACCTTAGAGGAAGAATCTATTTTATCTATCCTAATGCAGAAAAAAATAGATAAACGGAGAAAATTTGATTTTTCGTTGTAAGTACTGTATATACTTTTTGCATTTGGTGAAAAACTGTTTGAAATTACCAACAGACACTTTTATTTATTTGTATTGTAAATAGGTTTGTTTTTAGCGTCACTGTATGACATTTTATTTTGTTTTACTCTGTAGTCTGCTTACGGTCCTTAAAAGGACGAAGTTGACTCCAGACCGTTAAATAAATTAAAAAATAAAAAGAGATGGACAATGGTCCGTCAAATAGATTAAAAAAAATGGACAATGGATTCAAACTATAAAAGTCCTTAAAAAAGCCTGGCTCAATATTACAATGTTTTAAGTTAAAAGATGTGTTTGGTTGTGTTCAAACCAAACGTTAGGAGCTCTCAACTGTTATAATTATATATTATTCATGACCCATATCTATTTTGCTTTTGTCATTGATTTACCGTAGAAATGAAAATCGATATATCGATATTTCAAAAACCGATGAACATCGATATTTTATAGTACGTTATTTTGATAATCGATAATTTTTGACTTCTGTCAATCCCTTGTTTCTGTTTTTCTTTTTGATCGAACTATCATTGTATTATTAATAAACTTTGTAGGTTTCTAATTGAACCTTAAATGGGCTCCACCGACGCACTTTGTGAGCTGTTACGAAGGATAATCTAATTATGGGAAAGGAAAAATCTAAGAAACGACACCGGTCGGATAGCTCGAGTTCGAGCAGCTCGGATTCAAGCCGGGAGAAAAAAAAACTTCGTAAGCTAAAGAAAAAATTGAAAAAAGAACAGAGGAAAACCGAGAAAGCTTTGAAGAAGAAGCTAAAGGAGGAAAAGAGAAAGCTCAAGAAGCAAATACGTGACAGTAGAAGCAAGAGTTGCGATGCAGATACCAGTGTAGCTTCGACGGATATTCCATTGGGTATTGCTATTGTATCACTCTTAATAAATACAGCATAATATCAGCCACTTAGAGTACAGTAGCTACATCCAGCAAAGCAGACTTTTAAATTCAAAATCAACCACTTTAAATAGGCTTCCTTTAAGCACTTCCAATTGTCTAATTACTTAATGAATTTGTTTGACTTTATGTCAACTGATGAAGCAATTTATTATTATAGTGAACAATAACCTGTTGAAGTATTTTTTTTTAAATTCATATTTTGAAGGGATCTAAACTTGAAAATATAAATTGTATATTAAGTGTGATTTTTAATTTATTTTTATAATTTAATAGAGTTAATGGAGAGATCCAAAGCCATGGCGCCAATGACTAAAGAGGAATGGGAGAAGCGACAAAGTGTAGTGAGGAAAGTTCATGATGAAGAAACTGGCAGATACAGGTTATTCTATCTTTCTAATATAATTCTTTGTTATGTTTTGCATTTGACAAATGACTGAATTGTTCCTGTCGAGCGCCTGTGCGATGTTTATGTTCAGCTCCTGACAGTGGACTCCTGCCCCGGTGCCTGTATCTGATTTCGATTCATCTGTGTATATGTTTATTTCGTCTGGTTTCGTTATGTTTCCATTGGTTTCGTTTATGTTGACCTTGTAAGGTTTATCCATTAGTAGTGTTTTGTAGCATATCCAGCTTAAGTGTGAGTTGTCTGTGGTTGATACCTTAACTATTTCTGTATGGCCCGTGTGTTTCTTGCCATTGTCTTGAACATGTAGGTGAAGCGGTGCTATACACATTAACGCCTCCAGGGCTGCTGTGTGTGTTGTGTTCATGCAGCCAATGATGGCTAGCAGTGACTGTCTTTGAAATTTCTGTAGTCCTTACGCGCTGTGGTTAGTAACATCCTAGGTCACCATATAATTGATGCGTAGGTGAGAGAGCTAATCACTACCGTTGTGTATAGCCATTTCACTATGTGTGGTTTTAAGCCCCAGGTTTTACCTATCAAATGTTTGCATTGGCAAAGGATGATGGTGGACTTTTGTATTTTCGTTTCGATGTGTCTTTTCTAGCTTAGTTTCTGGTCCAGGATTACCCCCAGGTACTTTACCTCTGTTGATAACTTTAGTTTTGCGTTGAAAAGTGTTGGTGTTTTGTGGAGATCAGGTTTTCTCTTGTTTGTTAATAGGACAAGTTCAGTTTTCTTTGGGTTGACAGATAGTTCATTGGTATTGCACTAGTTTTCTATCATTCATAGGGCGTTTTGCATTATACCACACAGTGTGTTTTGTGTTTTCATGTTTCCTGCTGATGAGTACTGTGATGTCATCTGTGTACCCTAAGGTTAGGAACCTTCCTTTATTGTTCATTTTTGTGATGCGGTTATCCCACCACTAGATTCTACAAAAGAGAAAATATAAACGGCTATTTGATGGCCTACTGGGCCTAAGAGGCCAGGCCTCTTTCTTTATGGGAGAGATTATGGGCTTGGAGTGATGTTTAATCCTGTTACAATCAATTAGATCTTAATGGTTAAGAGCAGTATCAATAGCTTATTACATACATTACAGCAATATCCAAATTCTGGCCTGACAATTTTTACTGAGAGTTTCATGGATGAAAAGCGTAATAGTCATAGCTTAACCCAGGACTGAAACCTTTTATACCTGCTTGGGAAATAAGGCTGCCCTTGCATGTTTACTTATATTTGTGTATTTTAATGTGTGTATTATTATCTTGTTGCAATAAAGTGTTTCTTAATTTGTACAAAGTTTGTCCCTGAGCTAATCTTGTGATGTAAGTCTGAAGGAATTTTTGGCTGCCCCTCAGTGGTTTATTTGTTCCAGGTTAATAAAAGGCGACGGCGAAGTATTAGAAGAGATTGTTTCCCGTGACCGACATCGGGAGATCAATAGACAAGCCACTATGGCTGACGGAGACTTCTTCCAATCACGGACTGTTGACAAACACCGAGTGAAATAGACTATACTATAAATCTGTTTATTTGTTATATTACGGCAAAGCTGGTTAATTATTTAAATTTGTTGATAATATAATTTAACTTGTAACTTTTTATAGTTAAGTTCTTATATATTCTTCTAATTCTAAGTAAGCATATCATCTTAACCCATCTTAGATTGCATGCTCACTTAACAGCAGGTGAGATTACAGTCAGAAGTCAACTTGTCTTTAAAAAAAAATTATAAGATGATCAGGATTACAACAGTAAGATGTGGCTAAAATTTTTTTTTTATTGATTGTTACTTTTTAAAAAGGATTACTTTATACATTGATTGGTGATTAATGTATAATCTAAGTAAAAAACAACCTTGCAAAAATTATTAGTTTTATCCACAAATATTTTGTTAAAATACTTATTATTTTAAGTTAGTTATAGTTTTAAGAGAGGTAAGTACAGATTTAGTTTAAGGAACTTTAATTACTCTACAGCTAACTAAAATTCTTGCAAACCTTTAATAACTTTCTAATTTATTAAGTAATAGAAATTAAATTTCTCACATTTCTAAATTATAATACTATTTGTATAACATACCATTTACTATAATGATATTTTTGTCTGGATGAATTCAATGAAAGTTGCAATGTTTGTATCAATATGAACAACACTATATGTATAGATATGTCTTTATAAGAAGACTAAAATGATATCTTAATATACATGCATTAAAAAAAGTTTGTTTTATTTATGTATAACATTAAGTAGGTACATTTTACAATGAAGTCAGCAACTCGAATGGATATTATAATTATATCTATACTTATATTATAAATTTGAAAGTAACCCTGTCCATTTGTTAATGAATCACGCCTAAACTACCGAAAAACTTGAAATGAAATTTGCACAGAAATAGTCTGGTGTTTGAGAATGGCTATAATAGGTACTTTTTGTCAAACTATCACATAACGAAATTTCGCGGACGGAGTTGCGGGCGTTCGCTAGTAGTATATCAAATTAGTAGAGATAACAAAGTTCTCAATTTTCATCTGACTCCTTGTTAAGATGTTACTTCTATTGAATGAATGTAGCTGTTACTGTACAGAAGTTAGTCATCTATATCATATAGGGCTAATCTTCGGAACTACGGATCCGATTTAATAATAAAGTGTCATAGGCTATATTTTATGTTTGTATTGTATATATTAGGCGAGTTATCACAGTTTTTCACAGCCGAGTTAACGAGTCGGACCGTGAAATTAAATCGACTTTATGCGCGTGCGCTGTCTTAGCTATTGGATATAATCGAAAACATTGTATGAAAACTTTATGCATCGTAAATAGTTCTAGAAAGAAGTCCGCGATAGCATACCTATATCTATCTTTTATATTTTGGCAGATATAGAACTTTTTGTGTTTTAAAAATCTTATTATTTACTATATATTATTTACTTAAGCATATCTATGAAAGCGGTGCTAGCAAGTTTAAGGAACATTTATTTAACGTAGTAAAACAGTTTGTAGGTTCTAGATAATGTCCTTAAAGTAGAAACCTTGGCTGGCACCGAATCCTAAATATGCTTAAGTAAGGTAAAGCAACTAAATCACACAGTTATTTTTTACTTTTTAGTGCGTTTTTAGTCGTTTCTATTTTTTGTTAAAAATTTTTAGTGATTTAACGCCACCTAACGTACTCGTACTATACTCTCATAGTATATTATACGGCACTAGTAGCCAAAAAGCTACAGATACTTACACAAAAACCGAAATCGCTGCAAGTGTACCTATAAAATTTGAAGAGTTCCTTCAATTTTCCCAGGATATCATCATCAGAGCCTAACATGATGGGACCATCTTGGAAGTGTGCTCTTTTTAATAAAAAAGATAAACAAGAATTATCAAAATCGGACAACTCCGTAAAAAGTTATGCATAAATACATAACAACATGGTCATACATAAAAAAAAATACGTGTCGAATTGAGAACCTCCTCCGGTTTTTTTCGTCGGTTAAATAGTTAGAAGGGTACCTAAGAGGTTTCCACGCGAACAAAGTAGCCGGCGACTGCTAGTGAATATATAAAGATTTAAACAATATATACTTTACTGAAGCAACTTGAGGTGTTGGACTAGATGTACCTAGCTGTTTCACCCGAATAAATCTCGTTGCCGTGAGAGATCTATAAATCCGTAGTGTTTCATTTATGTCGTGACCTATTTAACACCTACGCTAAATCCAGTTATCTGAGTAAGTTTTAGTGATTTCATGATGAGGCAATACACCAATGATAACTCTTTATTCTGAGGTTTTTCCGGTTTCAGTCTGATGATATTCTATTCTAGTATTATTGATGATGAATATTCAATTTATAGTAAATTTTTGTCAGTAGCCGTGGAAGTCGCGGGCAACATTCGAAAATTTGATTTTATGATTGGCCGTCTTGTCTTATCTATGATAAGATAAGCTTCATGGTTTTTGCATTATCTTTATTGTTTATTGACTTGCTTGACAATTGTTTTGAATTTCTGATTGATATAATTCACTTTGTGATGTCAAATTATAACATTAATATTATTACACGTATTAGTAAATTATAAAACTAAGGTGAAATGTTAATATTAAGGAAAATTATTTCTCCATTATTTAGCGTACGAATATCTAGAATATTATATTCTACAGAGACTTTGCAGAAGGTAAGTTTTCCATATAAATGTCCACGAAATATTCCAAAATATTTTTATATATCTATCACAAATACAAATCACAATACTAAACCGGGTTCGGTATATAAATCTACTAATATTAATGATGGAGAAGTTTTATTGAAGTCTATCTAATTAACAGTTGGATTTTATATAATTTACTACAAGTTTCTCTTAAAATTATGTCGAATAGAAATCTATATTAAATCATACAATGTATACCTACCCACTACTTAATTTGTTTTTGTTCACGTCTCGGTAATTATTTATCTTTTAGGTCTTTCAAACATTTGTAACATATTAAAATTCGTAAATACTTAACTAAAGCCCTCAGTGTGGTTTTTAAGAATTATATATTCAATTCAAAATGTAAGATAATCTAATGCCTCTCATAATTAAAATTAAATCCCATCAAATTATTTTAATTAAATTTTTAACAATAAATAAATTTCAGGAGAGCAAAGCAAACATTGGCAAATATGAAATAAACTATGTAAAAGTAGGCAATGGTAAGCATAATGTTTTGTGTGCTCCTGGAGCCCTGGGCACAATTTGGACAGAGTTCAGCCATCAGATTGAGGGTTTTAACCGAGACAAGTTCAGCTTAGTGGTCTGGGACCCTCCTGGTTATGGCAAGAGCTATCCCCCAGAGAAGACCTTCCCTTTAGATTTCTTTGAGAAAGATGCTGATTTGGCTTATCAGTTAATGCAGGTCTGTTATCTTTAACTTTTTGTATAATGATAAAAACTTAATTAGGTTTATGATAATTATTATGTATTAAACTTTATTACTGTGAACTGTATGATTTTGTCTGGTTGATGTATTTGTAAATGTTTTTTTCCTTTAGTTTTAAATAATTGTATGTTGTACAAATGTTGCCCTACAAGTTAATGTAAAAAAAATTATTGAATGACGTAAAATATATAATATAGGCAATGAAGAGTGTGTTATGCAAGTAGTAATAAACTTTTAAATGTGATTTTCTCACTGCCACACAAGGGACCTGGTACCTTGGCACAGTGAATTCATGGAATGCTAAGATACTCATCTTTTTGTTTTTAAGGCATTACAAATACCGAAGTTCTCACTACTGGGTTTCAGTGATGGAGGCATAACAAGTTTAATCCTGGCTGCCAAATACCCAGATGCCATCAACAAACTAGTTGTATGGGGAGCTAACTCTTTCATACTGCCTGCTGAGCTTGAAGCATATAAAAGTACGTTTATTTCTATACTGCTATAGTGTTTGTATTTTTTTTAACCAGGCTTTATAGTATATTTTAAGGAGGGGATGTTCACCACAACACACATACTAACTTATGTGGGATCTTCATCTTCATTTGTGTCTGTATTGCATTTTTTTCAAATAAATTTTTATAGTTGAGTCAAAATACTACAGCTATTTCTGATGTCAAGCAGCATTACTGTGTTCCTGTTTAAAGGATTGGCCGTTGTGCGTGTACTGTGTTAATGTTTAAAGGGTCAGGGAACTGAACTGAAATAACAGGCATAAGTCTAAAGTTGGTCACAGGACCGTATTGTATATTACTCATTTAGTTGGTCTGCCTTTTCAGTTCACTATAATTAATTTATTTTTTTATTAAAAAAACTCAAGAGAACTTAATCAGTTGAACATTTTGTTGTGATTGCTTATAAATCGATAAACGTCGGTTGCACTTGCACGTATGACAATACATACTCATTGTCATGTTCCGCCTGAGCCGAGCGTGCAAGAGAAAATGCAGAACAAGTGATAGGCAAAATGATTGTGTTTTGACATTAAGCGAAGATGCAGCTAACGACTGAACAAGCTTGCCTAGAAGGCCTTTTTACTCTGGTTATGACTACACTTACCTATAGTTATAAATTGGTTCTAATTTTTAACTTGGGTTTCAAAGATTTGCGTATTTGGCTTAGATCAAGACTCAATTATGTCATCTATATAATGTAATATTTCAGGTATAAAAGATGTTAGCAAATGGTCCAAAAGGATGGCTGAACCAATGATCAAGATATATGGCAAGGAGAGGTTCGCCAAGTACTGGGCGGGCTGGGTGGACGCCATGGATGCGATATATCAGGCCAACAAAGGCAATATATGTGCGGACAGGCTGAAAAACATCAAATGCCCCACCTTGATACTGTATGGCGAGAAAGATCCGATGGTCGATCCTGTGCATGTATCGCATTTACACACTCATATAGAGGGATCTAGGTAAACACTCACTAATATTATAATGGCGAAATTTTGTGACTGTGTGTATGTTTGTTACACCTTACTGCTGCACATTTTGTCCTGGAGGATAGTATAAATAAGGAATTAAAGCAGTAGTTGCTACCTATGTATAGCATAGGTACCTATATTAAAAAATTTGCTTGATTTCCGTGGACGACGTAGTGGTATACGGTCCGGTAGATTTATACGACGAAGGACCCAGGTTCGATGTCCGGCAGGGTCGGTTGAGATTTTCGGAGTTGGTCCATGTCTGGCTGGTGAGAGGTCTTAGCCGTGGCTAGTTAAGACCTTACCAAGAATGACGTACCACTAGGCGATTCGGTACAATGTCGTGTAGAAACCAAAGGGTGTGAATATTATCTATTCTTAACAAGTTAGCCTGCTTCCATCTTAGATTGCATCATCACTTACCATCAGGTGTGACTGCAGTCAAGAGTTAACTTGTAATGGATAATAAAAATGATAAAGTATGATTTGGCTTGTTGTACAGTAGGTTTATGATGTGAGGCATTTATTACTGCACTTTGGCAGTAGAATCAACACAAATGGTAGCAACTTTGAAATCATAAACAAACATTTTAACCCCTGTGGGCCTGACATTCAAACCTCCTTCGCGAGCTATAATGACAACACCTTTAATTTTATTTATTTGTATAGATGAAAACAAGAAATAATTGCAAATATTGATGCAAATATATTTTTTATCATTGCTGTATTTCAGGATACATCTATACCCGGAAGGCAAACACACTATACACTTGAAATACGCTGAAGATTTCAATAAGAGAGTCCAAGAGTTCCTGCTGCAGCCCTAGACTTTCGAGGCAATGTGTAAAATCAACAAAGTTCGTTACATAAGTGCAAATAAGTACTTTTAAAAAATTGGCGCCGCGGTATGCGCTGTAGATTTATAAGACGGAGGTCCTGGATTCGATTTCCTACTGGGTCGATTTTCGTGATAAGGTAGAACAAAAAGGTTTAGTTTGAAACGTTTTTGTCAATTTGTAATGACCGAAAAAGAAGAGATTTTAGAAAAGAAATTCTATAATTGCTTTTATATATATATCATAGTCGTCATTAACAAAAAAACTAATCATTTACTAGTTATTTTACATTTTGTTACATCAACTAAGTCTCCACTGACTTTAAAAAGTATAAAAATTAATTATCTAATGTTCTTATTATTACATAAGCATTTAATATTTTGTTATAATATGATTCTATGTATATCTACTACTTAATTAATACTTATGTTTTTGTTACTAGTATTTTATAAGATTACTTTTGTAATTTGTTGATTAATTGTTAATACGCTTATACAAAATCGGACTTTGAATAAACTTATATTTTTTACCTAATGTGTAAAATTATTGTAATTATACGAAATTATTTACTAATCAAATTGTTTTACTAATAATGTTTTACGACTGATTCATTAGTTAGCCTAGCCTAGTTAGCCTATGTTCAGATCACGATATCCTGGGTTCAAATCCTGGGTTGAATTGCTCAATATTGTAAATATTATATATAGCGCAACCTATATATGCATATTAATCTAATTTATTGTCATTAAAATTTTATTTAAATTATTAGGTTTAGAATGATTAGCGATTTATACCTTCATTTTTTAAAGTGATAACTTCTTACCGGGGGTGAACAGTTTCATTACTTTACGCGTTACGGCGACAGTCTGGTTTCCCTTACACTCGCGAATACAGCAGCGGTAGAAAGGGTTCCCTTTATTCCTAACCCACAGCACTAGTCGTATTTAAGTTATCACTTCTGTCTGGCATCCTAAGACGCACACGATTTTTAGTGAATTTTACTCCGTTTGAAAAATAACAATATCTAATAGTAATAAAGTGATCATGTAATTCTTCCTTATAGTCCAAAAGATCTAAAACGATAAAAATCTCTAATACCTACCTAGGTGCCTAATAAACGAGCTTTTTATGTAACTCGTTCCGCTTGTTAAAGTTACAGTTATTTAAAGTTTTACGCTCTGTCAGTAGTAGGTATAACGATAGCCGGTAGGTATGTCTATTGAATGTAATTCACAGCTTTAATAATCAGACAATGACGTAATCGTATTCATTATTAAGGGAAACAAAAACACGATAACTGTTTAAGCGGATGGGTAATTAAAATTCAAGAAAAACTTATCTCTGCCTACGTAATCTTCGATATCTGACGCCCAAGCAGGCTGCGTTGGGATTTAACCGACGAAAAAAACGGAGGAGGTTCTCAATTCGACACGTACCTATATTTTTTTATGTATGACCAAGCATAAATTTTTACAGAGTCGTCCGATTTTGATAATTCTTTTTTTATTAGAAAGGGCACACTTCCAAAATGGTCCTATAGTCATCATGTTAGGATCTGATGATGATATCCTGGAAAAATCGAAGGAACTCTTGAAATTTTATAGGCGCACTTGAGTTTAGGCTGTTGTGTAAGTAAGTATCGGTAGCTTTTTGGCTACAAGTGCCATATAATAGGGGTTAAAGAATGAAATTGCCGTTTTATTGTAATAGGTACTTCGAATTGACATAGAACCTTCATGGTTTAAGATTTTAAGGTGAAACTTTTTTCATACGATACCTGTGTAGTTCTTCTTTTAAAAAATGTGCAACATTCGATTATCAACTTTCAGTTGTTTTTTTTTTATTCAGCTTAGACAATAAAGATGGATAGTTCGAAAAATTGTGTGATTTTTGAATACGAGTTCCGACGCGGAACTAACGCGACAGAAACAGCTCGCAATATTAATGTTGCGTTTGGAAAGGGGACTGCTAATGAACGCACTGTGCGATTTTGGTTTAAACGCTTTCGTGATTGAACTTATATGGGTCTTCGTCAATGATATCAACCTAAAATTTTTCAAAAAATATAAAAGCTACTTCAAAACGCACTAAAAAGTAAAAAATGATTGTGTCAGTTAGTTATTTTAATTTACATAACCATATTTATTCGGTTGGTGACCTGGTGCCATCTAAGTTTAAGGAAAGTTTATTTAACGAAGTAGCAAAGCACTTTGTGGGTTTGAGGTAACGTCCTTAAAATAGATAGAAAGCTCGGGTGGCATCGTCTTTATATATATGGTTAAATAAATTAGAGTAACTAAATAACGCAATTATTTTTTACTTTTTAGTGCCTTTTGAAGTCGGTTTTGTTTACAACGAACATAATTATGCCTAGGTTAAACTCGTACTTAAACTTTGAGTAGGTACCATTATAAGCCAGCCGCTTATAAAAACACCGAAATCGCTGCAAGTGTGCCTATAAAGTTTGAAGAGTTCCCTTGATTTTCCTAGGATCCCATTATCAAATTCTAATATGACTATGGGACCATTTAGGAATAAAACCCAATATCTTTACCTATATTAAAAAAAATTGGTTGTCTGTAAAGTCGGTTTACTGACGATAGTTGAACGTGACACGACTTAAGAAAAATTTTTTAACAAAAATAAAAACGCCTTCAAAACCCACTAAAAAGTAAAAAATAACTACGTCATTTACTTACTTTAATTTACTTAATCACATCTATGAAGTCGGTGCCATCCAAGTTTAGGTAAAGTCTTTAAAGTAGAAAGCTCGGGTGGCACCGACTTCATAGATGTAATTAAGTAAATTAAAGTAATTTAAATAAAAAATAAAATAAATTTTTTTTAATTAATAAGTATATTTTAATAAATATTAATTTAAATTAATAAAATAATTGATTTTGATTTTATAAATTTATATTTTAAATTTATAATAAATATATTAATTTTTAATTTAAAATTAATATATTTAATAATTATATTTAATAGACGGATGTCGAACGCTGCCGAACGCAAAGGCCGATTGTTATAAGATTATAATACGTTATTAGAGTTTATTACGTTATGGATTATAAGACGTTATCACGTCAAAAAAAGAATTATCAAAATTTGTCCTCTGTGTAAAAAGTTATGCGTATTATAAATTGAGAACCTACTCCATTTTTTCGTCAGTTAAAAAGTGATCGACGATCATCAAAGGATCCAAACAGTTTAAGCCTGCCAGCCCCTATTTGAGCAGCGAGCCCCGCTAATACGATAATGATACCAATGTTTGGGCAATTTTTTATTGAGCGTCAAATAAAAAACATAGTGACGTAGCCAGAGTTTGTTCTTTCTAAAAATGCCAAGGCGTAGTCTCGAAAGATCTACCGGAACCGCTGAATCTAAACAATACAGCTTATTAATTAATGAATTAACTGGTGCCTCGAATACGTCTTTTAGAACATTCTACACTTAATTATGTACAGGATGTAGTTTTAAATTATATAGTATTATTATTAAAAAAATAAGATTTCAAATATGATTACCAGACAACAATAAAAATATCTGTTAACTATAATTAGATTTTCTATCTATTTTACTTGCTCTAATGTTATTGTAATAGATAGATAATTTTATTACAAAATATATACATAATTTTAATACCGAAATATTGGTAACATGGACAGTTTACACACCTAGGCATATTTAGTTATTTTTTAACTTACCTAGATATGACAACGTAATTAAACTTATACTTAAAACGTGAAATTAGGCCGAAGCTAAATGCGCAAACACACATTAGAGCAGCGTGGTGGTCCGTGATGGATAAATATAATTCTTGGGTAGATCTCTTCCCTTAGATAATATGTCATTTCAACTATAAAATCCCCCGACATTTATATATTTAACTATACTAAAGCTTAACTCGATTGAGAATGCTTGTCAACAAATAAATTTAAAATGAACGTTGAAAATGCAACATATTTTATAAAATCTTATTTAAAAGATATTGAATATATTAATTAGTTTTAAGCTTACTGATCTAATTTATTGTCATGAATTCGTCATTAACAAGTTCATTAAAATAATTAAGTGCAAAATGACTAGTAATTTCTACCTTCATTTTTATTTGTTTGTTGACAAGTATTCTCAATCGAGTTTGGCTTTAGTATAGAACAAAGAGTTCTGTATGTAACGTTCTGTCTCGACAGAGAAATGCCATTATCTTTGGATTAGCTTATCGGATCTTCATCATATATATAGATAAGAAGGTATCTAGCTTACCACTATTTCGAGCACGTAAGCTATTAAATCACAAAATCCGCATCGTAATCAGCCCATTTCTTTAGAAGCTACTCGCAAGACGCTTTAGATTTATAATATAGTACGAGACGTTAATTTTAGTCGGTTACTTTGGTTCTTCTGTGGATCTCCTTATTTGTTATTCGAACACGCAGAGATATTCCGAGCATTTATCTTTCCATCGCCCGCTTAGTGACTGAGCTTTTTTATGAGGCCCGTAGTTAGCGACCCAGTCTCTGATCCATAGGTTATCAATGGCAACACGCACTGTTCAAAGACTGCATTTTATTTAAACCGTCCTATTTACTTCAAGCGTAAAAAACAACAAACACCTGTATAACATCAAAGCTTGTAGGTAAATAAAGTAATAAGTAAATGAATAAATACATAGTAATTATGTTAATTTTATAAATGCCCCTTATGTAGGTAATATAAGTAGATAATGCCATGCAGCTTACATAGTACCAACATAAGGATTCACATCTTCAGATTGATTGTGATAATTGTGTTGACTCTACCTACTACACAGGAAAATGCTTTTACGAAGTTTAGTGTTGACAAAAATAAATCATATGAAATTAAATAAAACAATTTTTCGGAATGATTTGTACAGCACGGCGGCCCGATTGAAGGTACCTTAATCGTTAATTTTTTTATTATTAAGATCTAGAAATTGCTCTAATCTACCTAATAGCTTTTGTTACCTAAAAAGTTAGTCTTATGGGTACTAGGTATTTTATAATAGGTATATTATAAAGTGCTCTTGTGTTTTAATAACCCCTACTGTGCAACCGTGTAGTCTAGTTGCTAATGTTCTTACTATTATGTAACACGAATGATAAAGCTTAAATTTATTTATTTACACATTTTTTATATTTTTAACAATGCGTGTAAAAATTATAAAAAACTGAAAATTTATAAAAAAAATACTCTGTATGCGATTAAATAAAGTAGAGTATGAGACGGTACTAGATATTAAAATACTCGTGTCTATCCTATAATAAAGCTCTTTGTTCATTTTAAAAAATTCTCTAAGTTTTATAAAATATGTTTCCCTAGGCGAATATTCAAAAATATTCAAAACGTAACTGCGGAACAAAGACGCAGCGAATTTTCATGCGGTGTGCTTTGCGGATCTCCTCGGTTTGTGTGATAATAACCTTACTTTTAAGGAAAAATATTTTCACGTGCAAGTTTTAGAGAATCTTATGCATATTCAGTTTGTTTATTGGTTGTTAGACAAGTTTTCACTGTTACTTGTTATATAGGTATTTATCAACTTATCAAATCTACATTTAAAATAACAAAGTACAATTATTATAAAAACAATAAACCCGACTGCATAGAAGTTATGAACTGAAAAGAGAAAAACAAAGATCACTATATCTATATAAAATCATACTTTATTTTTTGCGGGGAAAGAAAGATTTACCAAAACTACGTTTGTCCCAGCCTGCAGCACCATAAAGTATTTAGAATTTTATATAGATATAGTGATCCTTATTTTTCTCTTTTCAGTTCATAACTTCTATGCAGTCGGGTTTTTTGTTTTTATAATAATAATTTTATTTGAGACTTTTTTGTTTTAGCTTATGGTATAGAAATGACTCGGTACACTTTATGCCATTTTTTGTTAAAACGGCAATATAAACATGATATAATATTTATATTTTTGAAATGGTCTTTTTACAACCTTTCATTTGATACCCATATTGCTAAGATAGAAGAAAGATATACACACATCCCCCCTTTTTTCCCCATCTCAAAATCCGTTCAGCC
The DNA here is from genome assembly GCA_034621355.1 of Mycalesis mineus. Taxonomy (NCBI): domain Eukaryota; kingdom Metazoa; phylum Arthropoda; class Insecta; order Lepidoptera; family Nymphalidae; genus Mycalesis; species Mycalesis mineus. Next base: position 16,519,091 of record CM067890.1, read on the forward strand.
GTTAAGGCTGTAGCGCGTGCCGAAGAAATGGACATACATACATACATACATACACTCGAAAAACATAACCCTCCTTCTGACGCAGTCGGGTAAAAATCACGCTTAGAAAGTAACACTATAAATACATATTTTGTTTTTTGTTTGACAGGGTTAGGTTGGTCTGAAATCTTTAATCTATATAGCTAACAACTCGATTACGTATTTTGAACATAGAAAATCGCATCATAATTGGTCCATTCGTTAAGAAGCTAGGATACCACAGACAAACAGGCATACAAACAGTAGATATGTTAAACTTATCATCAGGGGATAAAATCAGCAATAGATATTTTGTTTGGTTTAATAACAGCAATAATTTTTATGCATCAATTCAGATAAAGGAGGACATATTAAAGGAGCAGAAAATCAAAGTTGGGAAGTACGAAATAAACTACGTGAAGGTCGGTTGGGGGGCCCACAAGGTGCTGTGCGCTCCGGGGTCCCTGGGCACGTGGTCGGACTACCAGCTGCAGATCCGAGGGTTCGACCACGACAAATTCAGCTTGGTGGTGTGTGACCCTGCTGGAAACGGCAAGAGCACCTTACCTGATGGAGAAGATGTTGTGAACTTCTTCGAGAGAGACGCGAACGTGTATTACGAGTTTATGAAGGTATATTTAAAGATTTTTTAACAAAAAATAGAACCGACTCAAAACGCACTAAAAAGTAAAAAATAACTGTTTCATTTAGTTGCTTTAATTTACTTAAGCATATCTATAAAGTCGGTGCCAGCCAAGTTTAAGGAACATTTATTTTACGTAGTAAAGCAGTTTGTGGATTCTAGATAACGTCCTTAAAGTAGAAACCTTGGCTGGCACCGACTCCTAGACATGCTTAAGTAAATTAAAGCAACTAAATGAAACAGTTATCTTTTACTTTTTAGTGCGTTTTGAGTCCGTTCAATTTTTTCTTAAAAATTTTCATTTCTTACTTTTTAGTGATTTATCGCCACGTAACGTACTCGTACTATACTGTCATAGTATATTATACGGCACTAGTAGCCAAAAAGCTACCGATACCGAGACAAAGACCGAAATCGCTGTAAGCGTGCCTTCAAATTTTGAAGAGTTCCTTCAATTTCCCCCGGATATCATCATCAGATCCTAACATGATGACAATGGGACCACCTTGGAAGTATACCCTTTCTAATAAAAAAAGAATTATCAAAATCGGACAACTCTGTAAAAAGTTATGTGTGGTCATACATAAAAAAAAAGAAAAATATACGTGTCGAATTGAGAACTTCTTTTTTCGTCGGTTAAAAATAGTCATCATCATCATTATCATTCTATTGACGGCCCACTACAAGACCAGGGCTCCTTACTCGTATGAGAGGGGATATGGGGCGTAGACCCACCACGCATATAAAATGTATCAAAATAAAAACCAACAAAAACACACTCACTGAAAACTTTGAAATAGATTCGTAATGCATGTACTTACTCGTACGTTTGTATGCTGGGGATGTCACAAAAGAAATTATACAAATACACAAAAATTATATAGTCACTACTAGATACGATTTGAATGAATTGGACGGTTTTCTATATTTAAATCCATTTTTCAGGGCAGGATTTATTTTCCTTAAAAAAATTGTTCTCAAAATAGTAATTTTCTTCTACAAAAATTCTTCTTCTGCTTTGAATTATGTTTAATTTAAAGGAAAACAAAAGTAAATGCGTCTTGGTTTTTATGCCCAGGTACCTACATAATGTTCTAACTCTACTTCACTAAACATCGAACTCCACGTCAATTCTCTGGCTCAATAGAGATATATTGAAACTAATTCTTTGCAGGCTCTTCAAATACCAAAGTATTCATACCTGGGCTGGAGCTGCAGCGGCGCGTCAGGACTTATCCTGGCGGCGAAGCACCCGGAGGTCGTCGATAAGTTGGTGGTGTTCGGCACTAGCTCCCACATGTTGCTCAGTGAAACTGAAAATTATAAGAGTATGTACAATTTTCAACTGATGTTAATTAGACACTTGTTAGTTTGCACATCTGCAAAGGTCCGGCGGCCCCAATGAAAGTTGATAACATTGGCATATTGTCGAGGTACATCATGCACGCACAGTTAGTAATTAAGGCGACCTTACATTTTCTATATGATTGGGCCTTCCTACCTAAGGGCTTTTTGCGCTGAAGACCAGGACCCCCTAGATACAAAAGTCACCATTGAAACAATAATAACTGCATTCTAAGCCAGTGGCAAAGCCCACGTTCTGAGTGACTGTATATAGCATAAAATTTCTATAATTTATGTTATATTAGTATTTTTCGAAGGTTCAATAATTTTGACGTAGAAACCTTTTTGTCAAAGAACTTATTGTAAAAACCTTATTGTTTTGACTAATTAAGTAGGCCCTTAAGTAGTAAGTGGCCCAGGGCCCCACAAACTCATGATCCGCCCCTGGATATTCAAGAGATTTTTCTGGAAAATAGCAAAATTCTTTTCTTTGCATAAAATGTTTGTTTCTTTGTATTATATGTCAAATTTCAATCGCATACCTGGCAAATTATACAACAAACTTGTTTATGTAAAAAAATTTAGTACTAAAATAATTTATAATTTTTAGGTAACAATTATAAAATTATTTAGGTATTTAATGCATAATAACGTAGGTGGGGTTTTTATTACAGCAGTTTGTTACTTAGTCCATATCTCTTTATTTTGTTTGTCGTTATTTTACAATTTAAATTTTTTGCTAATTACTTACTGGATTTTAATTTTTTGGATTAAAATTATCATTTTATTATTTTCACACTAGAGTGATTTCCTTAAAGTTGTGATTTTACTTAATTTCACAATGCAAGGGTTCCCAACCTGTGCGCTGTATTACCCTATATGCCTATTATAAAACGTCGCTTTCCAGAGAGAAAAGACATCGTCGCGGCGTCGCCCATTCGTGACGAATTTGAAAGTATCGTGCTCTTTCGCTCCAACGCAATTAACAGTAGGGTAGCCGAAGATAGATTTTTTCAAAAACTCGAGCGCGGCATATAACATGCGAAAAATAGAACTGCACACTTATAGCTAAAAACTAACTAGTCAAGTCGATCATTTCAAAAACGTGAAAAATAGAGATAAAGGTCCTAAAAATATGAGCGATGGCTCATTCGATTCGGAATCACCAATTTCCATTGCCATAAACAATGAAATGAAAGGTATAAATAATTGGCCTAAAAATTTTAAACTTCGTGGAGCCCTCTTGATTTATGTACTATATAAGATCCTGCGGTAAATTTTCATAAAAGTTAATTAATTTGTTAATTATGATTTTTTAAAACTATTGAAAAATTACAAATCTTTAACTTGGAATAGAAATTGGATCCCAATGGAAATTGGGAAAAAATTTGTTAGTTAACAATTGAATAACTTTTTGAAAAATGATGATTAAACTTTTTTTTCTTCAGGGCTCGATTCTTTTAAGTGTGAAGATACTAGAATTTTTTCAAATTTTTAAAATCACTTTTTATGTTTTAAAAAAATTATTTTTATTGCTGAAATCTATTTAGCGGCGGCGCGCGAATGCCTTAACAGTCCGTAAATAATGGAGATAGAGTTCCGGCAGTTAGGACTTTTTATTGGAAATTTCTTCCTCTTTAACGAGCTTTTTTCAAAATTGCTTATCTGTTAATATTTTTAAGTTATTAACAAAAAACGAAATATAATTTTTTTTTCATCTTATTTTGTTAATAACAATTGCAACTTTTAACCTGCACCAAAAAAATCCTTCAAACAATTTTTCTAGAGGTGATTCCGAATCGAATGAGCCATCGCTCATATTTTTAGGACCTTTATCTCTATTTTTCACGTTTTTGAACCGATCGACTAGAGTAAACCTACCCTACCTTAATCTGATGTTTTTGTCGACTATTTCCTATGATAGACATTTTTGAATATTTTAACAGGTTGCCCTGAACGTATGCCCCTAAATAAGAGACTCATACTCGGTGAAGGTATTCAACAACATTAAAAGGAAAGGAATTTCCAAAAATCCTCTTTTGGGCTCTCCTACTATACTGAAGCAGCGGTATTTAAGATTTTTCGAATTAATACTGGTGCTTCAAAGAGGATAAATCTAATCCCCACAATAGCTGGTTCTATTAACAAAAATCATATTTTTATTAAGGGGAGAATATGCAAAGAATGATAAGTATGCAACTAATACCAAGTTTTTGTTTAACAGGAATGAAAGATTTGAAGAACTGGTCAAAACCAGTATTGGAAGCAATGATGGAAATGTATGGGAGAGATGTATTCGTGAACAAACTGAACAAGTGGGTGGATAACATCGTGAACAATTACCACGTGTTCACTTGCGACGATCTGTTGAAGGATATACAATGTCCAACGATGATCATGTACGGTGAAAAGGATCAAATGGTGGACAGTTCACACGTGAAGTACTTACATAAACACATTAAGAACTCAAGGTAAGTCATCATTGTCAGGAGAAGCCAGAAGGGATATGTAGCGTAGACCCACCACCCTGCTCCAATACGGGTTGATGGTGATAATATTTAATTCATTATCGATCACAAATGCTGATAATCGGAACCGACGGCGCTCTCCGAGGCACGTGGGTTTAATACCGCTTATATCCCTGGACATAGAATTTGCTAAAATAAAATTGAGGCGTCTGCTTGGAATTTGAAATTAACAACTTTTTAACCGACGAAAAAAACGAAGGAGTTTCTCAATTCAACACATATATTTTTTTTTATGTATGACCACACATAACTTTTTACAGAGTTGTCCGATTTTGATAATTGTTTTTTTATTAGAAAGGGCATACTTCCAAAGTGGTCCTATTATCCTTTCCTTAAGCATATCTAGGAGTCGGTGCCAGCCAAGGACGTTACCTAGAATCCACAAACTGCTTTACTACGTAAAATAAATGTTCCTTAAACTTGCTGGCACCGTCTTTATAGATTTGCCAAAGTAAATTAAAGCAACTAAATGACACAGTTATTTTTTACTTTTTAGTGCGTTTGGAGTCGGTTCTATTTTTTGTTAAAAAATTTTATTTCTTACTTTTTAGTGATTTATCGCCACGTGACGTACTCGTACTATACTGTCATAGTATATTATACGGCACTTGTAGCCAAAAAGCTACCGATACTTACACAAAAACCGAAATCGCTGCAAGTGTGTCTACAAAGTTTGAAGAGTTTCTTCAATTTTCCCAGGATATCATCATCAGATCCTAACATGATGACAATGGGACCACCTTGGAAGTGTGTTCTTTCTAATAAAAAAAGAATTACCAAAATCGGACAACTCTGTAAAAAGTTATGCGTGGTCATACATAAAAAAAAAATACGTGTTGAATTGAGAACCTCCTCCGATTTTTTCGTCGGTTAAAACGGCTGGACAGAATCTGAGGGTACTTGCACTCGCGTATAGCTAATGTTATAATGTATAGCTACTTTAAGATTTTTTTTATTTATTTTAATTATAATTTTACGCGAATGAAGTCGTGGGCGTCTATAATCTAGATATCAAGATAATGAATCTGAATATCAAGACTTAATATTCTAATTAATAATATCGCACCTCTATATCTAAACAGGTATTAACTCAAAAAAGCTCATTTTACAGGAGAGGCAAAAAACTGATTGCCCTGTGCATTGCAGAAGTTTTCTGTACAGATGTATGAACTATATTTTACAGCTGAATGTGATAAATATTAAGAATCTTGGGTTTTAATAAAGGGCTGGGTCTTAATAATGCATTTTGATAGATGCTTCCTTATAGCTTATCAATTTGTTTATATATATTGGTGATTTTCGTTTTAAGTTGGGCCTCTTTTGTATTCATCTTGCCAGTAATACTGGTTCAACTCAAAATATTTCATTAATTAACTCAGCAGTAACTATGAAAATGGCGACAACTCGAAATAATGATCCATTAAATTTCAACAATATAGGTGTAACCCAAAATAACTCCAATTTGTTTAAGCCCGGTATGTGCATTCCACTTGTAAATTTCGTCCCAACTGGTGTTGTCGCTGTTTTGGATGCGAGGAGGGTGGGGTCGCTCGTTCAACAATATAGGTATACAAAGACATATAGCGACGAATATTGGTAATAGTTTTGAATCTGATTTATTGGTCGATAGGTATTAAAATGACAAATTCAAAGGTGCTCATAACTGAAAAATCAAGAATTTTGAGTTAGTCCCGTTTAGATCTAGGGGTGCGATATTTTATAATTGTAGTTTATTTTGTAGAATAATATCTGATTATATTAATTTATATTGTTACAGAGTGCATCTATATCCAGAAGGCAAACATAATATCCACATCAAATACGCAGAAGATTTCAATAGAAGGGTGCAAAACTTCTTTCTCGAAACAACAAACGATTAAAGAAGCACTGTTGTGACCTGTGCTTCCATACTGCCTATTTACAGTGGTGCCAACTTACTGCGCTCACGTTAGGGTTGTCCAAAACTGTTTATTAAATTGAGATTTCGTATTGTAAGCTTGTAATGATATTCTTATACTGTATAATTTATATAAAAAAATTATTATTATAAAAACAAAAAACCCGACTGCTTAAAAGTTATGAACTGAAAAGAGAAAAACAAGGATCACTATATCTGTATAAAATTCTAAATACTTTATGATGCTGCAAACAGGGACAAAATATTTTAACCTGCGGGGAAAGAAAGATCTACCAAAACTACGTTTGTCCCCGCCTGCAGCACCATAAAGTATTTAGAATTTTATACAGATATAGTGATCCTTGTTTTTCTCTTTTCAGTTCATAACTTTTAAGCAGTCGGGTTTTTTGTTTTTATAATAATAATTTTATTTGAGACTTTTTAGTTTTAGTTTGTGGTATAGAAATGAGACGGTACATTTAGTACACTTTTTGCCATTTTTTATTAAAAAAGTAATATGAACATGATATGATATTTATATTTTTGAAATAGTCTTTTTACGACCTTTCAATTGGTACCCATATTGCTAAGGCAAGAGAAATAAATACATACATCCCCCCTTTTTTCTCCCATTTACAGCCGCCATTTTGAAAATTTATATAGCTTATGTCACTACCACAATTTTGACAAATTCAACGACACCTCACATGTCAAAATCCGTTCAGTCGTTTAGGCTGTAGCGCGTGCCGAAGAAATGGACATACATACATACGCTCGAAAAACATAACCCTCCTTCTGACGCAGTCGGGTAATAAAACATCGACTGGCGGACTGCTGAATATAATACTCGTGTAAGCGCATAACGGCTACCCAGATATTATTAATTTTGGATGCGTTTCAACTTTTATACTTTTTTACATTTATTGCCCATTAGAATACTCTATTTATTTTGCCCGATTTAATTTATTTATAAAAATGTAAATATAGTCAATTTTCGGTCAGGGCGTTTTCCAGTCTGCTAGAATCCCTTAAATGCAGTCGTGCTCGTGTAACAGATCTCTATTAATGAAAAATATCTAGGAATTTCTCACACGATATATACTTAGGTTATAGTCGTAAAGTAAGGTATAAGCAGAGTCAGCATTATGGGTACACCACTAAACGGCCCTACTCGAGTAGGTTCCTAGTTTTAGTGGATATGTCCTTACTACTTAATTTAATGTTAGAAGTAAAATATGTAACATTTGTCGTTTATTTTTTAATTGTAGTATGTAGATACCTGTCTTAAAAATAAATCAGATATACTTACCTACTTTTATGTACATTACATCATTTAACTGGCCTGATTCCAATACTTTAAGTAAGTCATATGGCAGTGTAAAAATAACAGCGTTACTAGATAAGTCAATATAGTAGTATTGAATAGGCAGACCTTCGTCAATTTATGAAACCTGACAGTTTGTCAACCCATGCGAGACACTTAAAATTCAGGCAACCCTAGGAACACAAGTTGTTAAAATATAACCAATTGTGCGCTTATCTGGAAATTGAGCAACCCTAAACGAGTTGGAAAACGGGTTGATAAATTTTTAGAAAATATAATTAATTTGGCGCTTGTTTGGCCTTGCCTCTAAATATTATTCTATTGGGAAAGCCGATTAAATAAAAAAATCATTGTGTTAGGAGTCAATGCTGCAATAGCTTTACCTGGCGTTGATCCAACTAACACGTCCGGTATTTAGTCCGGCAAATGGGGGATTTTAAAATGATAAACAGGATCATCAGTATCATTATCAGCCCATTTTACAGAGCCAGACCTCCTTCTTTGTAGCAGAGAGAATATGGAGCTTTGTCCCTGTGATTGAACTTGAGCGCATCCAGATCATTTGTATAAGGTTCATATTTGGTCTTCGCAAATATGACCATATTTCCGAGTTTCGCGATAAACTCAAGTGGCCTTCGATTCGCCTTCGCAGGAATACTCACATTCTTTCCTAATTGTATAATGCCTTCTTCAACCCTTTTTTTTTTTTTCTCGGAGGGGGGAAAAATCCTCATGGACACCCTACCGGGTAGTGCCGGACTCTTGCCGGCTAAAAAACCCCTCCTATCTTCAGAGTGCTGGTGTACCTGCCTTGTGGCCTACCACCAACACCGCGGTCTGTTTTAATTACGTCCATTTCGTTCGTCCTCTTTTTAATCTTAATTATATCGTCAAGGTAATTTTTTATTCTATCCCATATCTCTGAACTTTCCAACATTACGTTAATTATGTTTTCCACGGTAATCTCATGTGCTATATCCCTCCTTAATTTATGTCTATCTGTGGCAAAACGAGGACAGTGAAGTGAAACATTGTATGTTCTGCATCGTCGATGGGGGCTACGCAGTACATGCATTTAGTACAGTCTCTTTTTTTTATACGTGCGGTGTACTCCATAAACACGCCATGTCCTGTGAAGCACTGAGTCATTCGAAAGGACATCAGACCATGTTTCCTGTTTACCCAGTCTTCTTCAACCCTACTGCTCCCATATATTTAAAAGAGCGATTCCACTTCCTCCATCTAACTCATTGTCGCTCTCTTAGATCAGAGGACAACCTACTCCTAAAAATTCCTTCTCATCATTCGTCCTTCTACTCTAAATCCTTCTCTGTCAAAGCTGCTCGGCTTTGGAACTCCTTACCTCTAGACATTCGGCGTGCGCAATCACTAGTCACTTTTAAACGACTGGTGAATGCTCACTTCTATCCTCCATAGCCTAATACTCTCCTTCTTCCCTTTCTCTCCTGGATTTCGTCTAGTCTCTATTATTTTAATTTATTTATTTATTTTACTATAAACATGTATTTATGTATGTATGTATGTATGTATGTATGTATGTATGTATGTATGTATGTATGTATATATGTATGTATTTAGATAATTATATTATGCAAGTAAATTTTTATTTTAGTTCAGTAAGATTCGTACTTTATTATATATACACTTTTCCTTAAATATAATTGGTTGTCTGGAAGAGATCGCTCATTAGCGATAAGACCGCCAATTGTACATTACTTTTTAAGGTATTTTCTCTTTGTTTGTTTTTGTTTTTGGTGTACAATAAAGAATATTTCATTCATTCATTTATTTCATTTCATTCATTGATAACGTTTAATTCATTAACGATCACTATCAGATGTTAACGATAGGATCGGCAGCTTAATGTGCTCCTAAGGCACGGGGATGTGACACCACTAACTTCCCGACTCCGTGCATAGTGCATAAAATTTCTTACAACAATGAAAAGCTAAGAATTATTCTACGACCCGACCCTGAATTCGGACCTACGAGCTCGTGATCGAAGCCTAACTAGTAAACCAACGAGGCAGTCAGGATAATTCATTGAAATAAATGACTAACTTGTACTAGACTTTATTACCTTGACCGCTCCAAAAAAGACATTGTTCGGTTCGGTTGTGATATAGGGAGGTCATCAGCTTAATGTTGTGCAGTCAATTCGCCATATGCATATTGTTGGCATGCTCTTGACCCAATAACAACAGTCTTCTGTTTATTGTAATAAGGAATTAGCTTTTTAATCATTTTTTGACATTCTAAAACGTAAAAATAATATTTCATAATTATACAGCCCAAGCTTCCTCTTCGGACATCTTATCCATATATTAATAATTTTATCAAGGGGTATGGTAGACTCGATTGAAACCTTAGATGAATAACAAAACATAAAAAAATATTGATTTCGAGTCGACAACATATATCCGTAAAATTCGGATTAAGGAGAATTTCGATATATTATAATGACACTGACAAACAAATTGTTTTTCATATAGCTGTAATGAAGTAGGCGAGCGCTAAAATCTTTTTTTTAAAGCTCACCTCCTTAAGGGGTCAAACTGGAGCTCAAGTCTACACCAAGTTTCACGCAGACGAAGTCGCGGGCGTCCGCTAGTCTATAATAATATTCCCGCGCAACTTCCTACATATTACTTTTTCCAGCTCTATTTTCGTCGGTTCTCTTTTGCTAATAGGTTGGTATATTCACAAAAAAAGATGACTTTTCAAAAAAAATTCAAAATGTATACTGTTTAAATATTTAATTTATTCGTTTTACTTTCCATAAAATTGGAAAAAGTTTGTAAATAGTGCATTGATTGTACTTCATCACGTCTGCCATGGCATATCATGGACCAGGCCACCTTGAATATAATTGTACTTAGATTTGCCACAAGGCCTGTATTAACGAGGTATTTAATATATGTACTAGGCACCTAGTCATTATTGTAATAGTGAGGTACCTATTTATTATAGTAAATTAGTTTTAAGATTTAATTAAAACGTAGTCACTCAAACGCTAGATAACTTATAATAATAATTCTTGAAATACATGACAATAAAAAATACTGGTTAAGTGAGATGGTCTTGTTCAGCAAGGGTTCCGTATGGAAAATCCAAACTGTGTAAGTTTTGGAGAAAGAATACTTTACCAGTACCTATACTAAAGCCAAACTCGATTGAGAATCCTTGTCAACATACAAATTTAAAATGAAGGTAGAAAATGCAACACATTTTATGCCTAATAAATTTAAAATTGTTTTTTTTTATTTTAAAAAATCTTATTTAAAAGATATTGAATATATTAATTAGTTTTATGCTTACTAATCTAATTTATTGTCCTGAATTCGTCATTATCTAGTTAATTAAAAAATTAGGTGTAAAATGACTAGTGATTTCTACCTTTATTTTTAATTTGTTTGTTGACAAGTGTTACCAACCATCATTCCTTAGAGGATATTTATAATTAAAGATATATTCAACTACTAATTATTGTAAAGATTTTATGGTTTTTACCAAATCAGAAAAAAATATTGATTCGATTAAAGTCTCACAGCCCCGAGGGGTCCCCTGGCAACCGTCAGGCAAATAATGACAGCTGTCATTATAGCTCCGTCGCTACCCGGGTAGCCGCGGGCTGCCGCGGGCCTCAACGAAGGTTTAATTTTATTAGGCGCTAAAAACTAAGTTTTAGTTTAAAAAAAGAATTGTTTCATATTCTGTGATAAATTTCCAAGACATTGACATTGAAATTGGTATTATTCTGTGTTTATTTTTAATCTTATTGGACAGTGCTCGAAAGTGAAATTATAAGAGTGTTTTTTCGTGATTTGTGCAAATTTATTGAATGTAAGTACAATTTTTATTACAAAACTCATTATTTTGCATACAGTGATTGTTTTCACGTTATTTGTTTTAAGAAATACATCGAAAATTTTAAATAAATCATGAAAACATCTGATACGTATCTTCCCGAATTACGACTTATTTACGCATGTGAATGATAGTAAATATTACTAAAAATGTATAAAATTTACTTGGAAGTAGTTTACATAAGTATTTACTAACATATTATTGTAAAATATTAGAAAATTATTTATTATTGTGCAACTAAAATTTGACGTTTCTTGAGTTCAAAGCGACCGTTTTGGTCTGTCAATACCAAACAAAACAGTTTCGTTTGGTATTGGTAAAACGAGCTATTTTGGTCTTTATTTGTGAAGCGCTAAGGACGGTTTACCGGTAACCAATAAGAATCCGTTTGTTTGTAAAGTAGGACATAATGATGTATCGATACATCACCGTGTGTAAAAGATGTCGATAAATTTGGTTCAATTTATATTTGTATTTTGTATAAATTAATTATAAAAAGCAAATACAAGCTACTTGAAAATTTATGTTTAGAGTTCTTTTAACAAAAAAAAAAATCAAAAGATCCGTATGCTCACATGATGACAATAACTTTTCATTTATTTATTTTACAGTATGGCAGAAAACTGGCGAGAGGACAAAAACCCGCCGACCGATATCCTCATCCTCATTTATGACGATGAGGCTGAGATTAGCGCCGACGAAGACCTGCTCCGTCATGACGGTGTATTAAAAAAATGTAAAATTAAATAACAAGAGAAATGAGTTCTACACTAACATTTCGAAAATACTTTAGGTAGTTAAAAGTAAAAATTAATAAAAATTAGAATCATTTTATTTTTATTTACATTATATAATAATACCTTACAAAAAGGATAACTGTCGATAAAATTACCAAAAGTAAAAGAACACATCCCTAGCTGTTTTTATATTTCGAAGTGTCGGGTGGATCGTGTTTCAAGTGTTTTTATGGTGATCATACCAATTGTTTTTGTTATGTTATTTACAATAAATAGATAGCATAGACACCAGTTCTTTAGACTTTGTTTGTATTTTCATTTATTTTTCGTAATCCAACGCACAACATAGTTCCAAAATGTTGTACCCGTAAAATAAATATATAAAGCTTTGATTATATCAACATTTTGATAGATAAAAGTTAGGAAATATATCAATCAAGTCATTACATTTTACAGAATGGCAAAATATGGCTTAAAAGAAGATTATTTATTAATTTTTTGTAGAGTACTGTCAACTGTCAGGCGCCCAGGGGTTAACCCCTGGGGGCCTGACAGTTGACAACTGCTGTCAGTGTCAGTTACGGGCGTAGTGCCCTCCCGCTCGCGCGCTGTTTTCTATTTCGGTCTGATACGTTACTCTACAAAAAATTATTACTTGCATCGTCTGCTAATGAGTTACAAGAAATGGTAACTATTATGAATGTAGCTTTGAAAAGGAAAGGAATGAAAGTGAATGTCAGCAAAACGAAAGTAATGATTTTTGAAAGAGATGAACATGTGACAGATTGTAATATTTGGATAGATGGAGAGAAAGTTGAAGAAGTAAAAGAGTTTGTATACCTGGGTAGTAAATTCACGAAAGACGGAACGTGTGAGAGTGATATTGAAAGAAGAGTAAATGCTGGTAACATGGTGAATGGTGCACTACATGCATTTATGAATAGCCAAAAAGTGTCTCAGAAGGCAAGACTGGCTGTGCATAGAGGTGTGCTGGTGCCCACACTCATGTACGGTAGTGAAAGTTGGGTATGGCTGAAGAAGCATAAAAGTAAAACAAATGCAGTAGAGATGAGAGCGCTGAGGAGTATGAGCGGAATAAAATTAAGTGATAGAGTTAACAATAGTATAATAAGAGAACAGTGTGGTGTAAAAGAAGATGTAGTGACTAAAATAGAGAAAGGGATGCTTAGATGGTTTGGGCATGCAGAGAGAATGGATGAAAGAAGATTAACAAAAGAGATTTATGAGGCGAGAGTGAATGGAAGTGTTGGAAGGGGAAGACCTAGGCGAATGTTTCTGGACCAAATTCAGGACATTTTAAAAAATGGCCAGGTCAAGAGTACCCTAAACCGACGATCTTGTATGAAAGGTTTAATGAGTGTGGAAGAAGCTAAGGAAGTATGCAAGGACCGTGGCAAATGGAAGCATGTAGTCTCTGCCTACCCCTATGGGAACGAGGCGTGATGCTATGTATGTATGTATGTACATAACAAAAACAATTGGTATGATCACCATAAAAACACTTGAAACACGATCCACCCGACACTTCGAAATATAAAAACAGCTAGGGATGTGTTCTTTTACTTTTGGTAATTTTATCGACAGTTATCCTTTTTGTAAGGTATTATTATATAATGTAAATAAAAATAAAATGATTCTAATTTTTATTAATTTTTACTTTTAACTACCTAAAGTATTTTCGAAATGTTAGTGTAGAACTCATTTCTCTTGTTATTTAATTTTACATTTTTTTAATACACCGTCATGACGGAGCAGGTCTTCGTCGGCGCTAATCTCAGCCTCATCGTCATAAATGAGGATGAGGATATCGGCCGGCGGGTTTTTGTCCTCTCGCCAGTTTTCTGCCATACTGTAAAATAAATAAATGAAAAGTTATTGTCATCATGTGAGCACGCGGATCTTTTGATTTTTCTTTTTGTTAAAAAAACTCTAAACATAAATTTTCAAGTAGCTTGTATTTGCTTTTTATAATTAATTTATACAAAATACAAATATAAATTGAACCAAATTTATCGACATCTTTTACACACGGCGATGTATCGATACATCATTATGTCTTACTTTACAAACAAACGGATTCTTATTGGTTACCGGTAAACCGTCCTTAGCGCTTCACAAATAAAGACAAAAATAGCTCGTTTTACCAATACCAAACGAAACTGTTTTGTTTGGTATTGACAGACCAAAACGGTCGCTTTGAACTCAAGAAACGTCAAATTTTAGTTGCACAATAATAAATAATTTTCTAATATTTTACAATAATATGTTAGTAAATACTTATGTAAACTACTTCCAAGTAAATTTTATACATTTTTAGTAATATTTATGTACTATCATTCACATGCCCAAATAAGTCGTAATTCGGGAAGATACGTATCAGATGTTTTCATGATTTATTTAAAATTTTCGATGTATTTCTTAAAACAAATAACGTGAAAACAATCACTGTATGCAAAATAATGAGTTTTGTAATAAAAATTGTACTTACATTCAATAAATTTGCACAAATCACGAAAAAACACTCTTATAATTTCACTTTCGAGCACTGTCCAATAAGATTAAAAATAAACACAAAATAATACCAATTTCAATGTCAATGTCTTGGAAATTTATCACAGAATATGAAACAATTCTTTTTTTAAACTAAAACTTAGTTTTTAGCGCCTAATAAAATTAAACCTTCGTTGAGGCCCGCGGCAGCCCGCGGCTACCTGGGTAGCGACGGAGCTATAATGACAGCTGTCATTATTTGCCTGACGGTTGCCAGGGGACCCCTCGGGGCTGTGAGACTTTAAGGGTACTTCGTATTACTACTCTGTGGATATCATCATTTCTAATCTGTGGACATCATCACGTGACAGCCGGATGTCAGTATTGATTCTATAATATGTACCAACTTTCATTCCACCATCTTTTAAATGGCGCCATCACGTTATACCCGGATGCTACTATTAGTTTTCAATTTATCTGCAATGATTATTAACCGATAGGATGTAGTATTTAGTTATTATTATTTACATCAATATTAATACTTTTTAGCATAAATTAAATTCATAATTAGTTATTTCTTTACTTCAACAATTATACAGTTACATCCGGTTTGATTATAATTTAATTTCTTGAGTTTATCTATTGACGCTTAAATATTATTTTATATTCATTATAAATCTCATTTTAATAATTTATGTTTAAATCCAGATTAATAACGTTTGAATTGTAAAATAATATCCCGAAACTATTGCCAAAATGTATTTGTCTAATCCCCACTACTAAGTAATTCCGTGTTACCAACATTGTGTACTTACTTTTAAGAGTGTATTTAATGGCCTGATGTGGGCAGATGTATTATTATTACGCGGCAAATTGTAACAAGAGGAAACTCTGTTCCAAGATAATAAAATATTGTTCTACAGTGTTATAAAGTATTTTACTTTCCTACATTCTGTCACACAAGCATTCTCGATCGAGTTTGGCTTTAGTATTATTTAGATGTAGGTGGTTGGGAAAATACAAGCTGGAAGGTTCGCAGGCTTGGCTGAGACTACACTTTGACGCGTCAGACAGATAGCATAGTCAATGTAGGTACATAATATGGGTTCTAATTTGTCCTTTCGAGGTACGGAATCCAAAAAAAATAATTCGTCATTATATAGACGTGTCGTTGAAACGGCGGGCGGCCACGAACTCGTTTTGTTTAGTGATGGCCCACAATAGAAAATTGTCGATGTTAACATCGAGACGAAATCGATAATTCACGCGCTAAAACTACATAGACATTAATTTTTCAAGTGTATTTATATCATACTTATAACTTTACTTATTCACACTCCCATTCCTCGGAGAGCGTTTTAAGCCGACTATCATCAACAGCTTCATTGGTAGTTACCGTCAATCTGCAGTCGTGCATCGTGAGATTATAATCCTCTGTCGGCCTGTTCTATAACGACGGAGGCCTGGCCTGTGATATTGATAAGATGAATGAAGAGACTTTAAAATGTATCAGTTTGTGTTAGACATATTAATTAAACTAATTAGATAATTCCTCTTCTATCACTATTTATATCAAAAACACAAATAAATCGATTAAACATCGATGTTCTACGTTACTCATCGATAAATAACGATAATTCCTAATTACCAACAGTTGTTGCTCGCAAAGTTGAACGTATATACAATGACGTATCTGATATAGCCCTTAAAACATGTTCCTTCATCACGCGCCTTATCAGTGTTGATTTAAATTATTTTAAACTTGCCGCCCAATATGTTAGTACGAAAAAGTGTTATTCACAAAATACAAAACGTAAAAAGCATAGAAAATAGTTTCCGATCGTTTCTCTCGAATGACGTGAAGGTAAAAGTTTAGTTTTGTTTTATTTATTTTAGTTTTCGATAACTCTACTGTGATTCATTGGCAACTAAACTCCAAACGCGTAAAATATGTTAGTGCGAAATAATTTTATACAATATGCAAATGGTTTGCGTTTGTTACTCTCGACTTGTGGTAAAGTAAGAATTTAATTTTAGTGTTATTCATTCTTTTGACTACTTTAATCTGTCGATAACTAAATTCTGGACGTGTAAAATCATAAAATGTGATTGCTCTACATAATGTAGGTTGGTCTGTGTGTGCTTATCGCGTACAAAAGTAACTAAATTCACTGGTCATTTTCCTGTTATGTGTACCTATTTAAAATAAATTTTTAGGCCATACAATATAATGTAGGTATTGTGCTGATATCTAATAGATACCTATCTAACCTTCTCTAAGCTTAAGAGTTAATTATCTCAACTTTTCATAGAACAAACTGCTAAACAATTGTATTATTCTAAAAATAAACATAAAATAAAAGTTTAAGTTTATATGTTCTAAAAATCTTATTCTTCTTTTTATTTACATACAAATTACTACATACATAATACATTTTTTATTTACAAATAAATTTAAAAATATTACAGATTAACAGTTAACAGACTTGAATTTAAAGAAAATAATAAAAAAATACCTTATGACGATATCATAAGGTGTTTTTTTATTTTCTTCAAATTCAAATGTGTTAACAAAAGCTTTTTAAAATAGTTTGTGAATGGAACTTTTATTTGCAGTATAAGTATTATCAACATTTTTTTATATTATTTTTATATGTCGACTAGACTAATCAAGGGAACTAGAAGTGACGCATTTTGTGTGTGCACGTAATAAGTGGAAAAATCGAACTCAATCATAAAACCCTAGAGTTATGGAAAGTAGATAGATACTTTACCTTATTTCCGTCGTACGTCTGCTGCAAATGAACATGGTCACAGGTGGTGGTCAAATGTATTTGATCGATTAAAAGGTACATAACGCTAAAGAAATCTTTATTTTATAAAGAAATTATTATTTTAGGAGGAAAAGGTAAAAATCGGCAAACATGACATCAATTACATAAAAGTAGGTGATGGACCCCACGCTTGTATCTTCACGCCGGGGGGTCTGGGCACGATATGGACTAACTACAAGGAGCAGATTGAGGGGTTCGACCGGAGCAAGTTCACGTTAGTGGTGTTCGACCCCCCGGGATTTGGCAAGAGCTATCCACCGGCGAGGGAATTCACTATGGACAGTTACGGAAACGATGCCTATACCGGTTACGAGCTTATGAGGGTAGATACATTTTTATTAGTATTACTTATTACTATTCATTTTGTGTAGGTATTACTTATAGAATTTTATCTTTCAAAATTTTGACAATGCTTAGGATTAAGTAGTTCTATGTATAGGTTTAGGTATCTAGGAATTTTCATTTTACGACTATAAATTATCATCGTTAAATACTTTATAAAAATTAAAAAAAAAATAGAATCGATTCAAAACACACTAAAAAGTAAAAAATAACTGTGTCATTTAGTTGCTTTAATTTACTTAAGCATATCTATGAAGTCGGTGCCAGCAAGTTTAAGAAACATTTATTTAACGTAGTACCTAAAGCAGTTTGTGGGTTCTATGTAATGTTCTTAAAGTAGAAACCTTGGATGGCTTGGCTTTTGACTTTGTACTAATGAATAGTATCATCATTTAGCATCATACCCTCGAATGACTTGAAATTTATCTAATATTTTGAAATGTAGAGGTCTAAGAACGGATTTCCCGATAATCTACGCGGGTAAGGGTCTGTACACATAACTGCGATGCGACGCGATCGCAAAGCAGAAAGTTGCACGAATTGCTGCGATGCGATTTCGTGCGTCTAGGCATTTTCCTTCTACGACAAGGCCAAGGGTAACCTCCTTCCTTACTAGTGTCCCAAAGAACAGGCCACTCCTCAATCAATGAAAAAAAAGTAAAAAATAACTGCGTTATTTAGTTGCTTTAACTTAAGAATATCTATGAAGTCGTTGAAGAAGCAAAGTACTTTGTGAGTTATAGGTAGGTCCTTAAAGTAGAAATCACTTTGAAGTCGATTCAATTTTTTTATTATTTATTTTTTTATTTTTTAGTGATTTATTGACACTTAACCTCCTCGTACTGTAAAATTAGAGTATATTATACGGCACTTGTAGCCAAAAAGCTACCGTCACATACACACATACCGAAATCGCTGCAAGTGTGCCTATAAAATTTGAAGAGTTCTTTCGATTTTCCCAGGATCTCGTCATCAGATCCTAACAAGATGACTATGGGACATATTTGGTAGTATACATTAAAGTAAACTTCTTGTCTACACGCTGTTAACAAGTGTGACGTAACATCGCACGAATGGCCGATGCGAATGAATTCGCAAGTTTATGCCATGCGACGTGCGAGCTCGTAAGTTTTTGCGATATGACGTTGCATCGCAGTTTTGTGTAGAAGCCCTAGAACCGCGGGACAGTTCGAGCACAATACACCATTGTGTCGTATCCACTATAATAATGATGTCAACAGACAATATTTGGTCTGCGCGGGAATTAAACCCTAGTCCTCTCCATATTAAGTTCTATCCTTAAAATTGCTGAAAGCCTTATATGGCTTTCACATTGGACAACTTTGGAAATAATGATACAGACAATCTTTAGATATCAAGTTTATGAAGGTAACCACAAGGTTACCATTGACGTAAATACGTACATATTAATTGTTTTTTTTATTCTAATTTAGCATTTAATTTAAGTAGGTACCTACCTTTTTTACGTAGGTATTTACTAAACTTTAAAATAAGTATTTTTATAGACGACTTTAAAATTAAGTGTTTCGATCATCATTTCCCAGTCCAGGATTCGAACCTAGCATCGTACCAGACTTAAGTTTGGATTACCATCCGAACTTCGCAGCCGCATACACACTTTAATTTTTGGATAGTCCCTTAAAAGATGGTAATGATATCTCCTTATGAAAAAAAATTTGATTATAGTCTTATGGTATTATTTTCAGATACTGGATATTCCTAGATTCTCAGTGTTGGGGTGGAGCGCCGGCGGCTCTGCTAGCCTGATCTTCGCAGCCATGTACCCTGATGCTGTCAGGAAACTGGTGGTGTGGGGAGCCAACTCCTACATTCTGCATAGTGAGATAGCTGCTTATAGAAGTAAGCTTACTTTCGTTACGGAACGTTGATGAGGTCGGTCTTATCTGGTCGATCGAGATCCACTTTATATTTCCTCTAGTTTCTATTTTTCTCCTGCAAATTATTTATCGGTCGTTGCTCCCTAATCTATGTACCTAAAAAAAAATTAACAAAAAATAGAACCGACTCAAAACGCACAAAAAGTAAAAAATAACCGTGTCATTTAGTTGCTTTAATTTACTTAAGCATATCTATGAAGTCGGTGCCAGCAAGTTTAAGAAACATTTATTTAGCAGTAAAGCAGTTTGTGGGTTCTAGGTAATGTCCTTAAAGTAGAAACCTTGGCTAGCACCGACTCCTAGATATACTTAAGAAAATTAATGCAACTAAATGACACAGTTATTTTTTACATTTTAGTGCGCTTTGAGTCGGTTCTATTTTTTGTTAAAAATTGTTATTTCTCACTTTTTAGTGATTTATCCACACGTAACGTAATCGTACTATACTGTCATAGTATATTATACGGCACTAGTAGCCAAAAAGCTACCGATACCGAGACAAAAACCGCAATCGCTGTAAGCGTGCCTCCAAAATTTGAAGAGTTCCTTCAATTTCCCCAGGTTATCATCATCACATCCTAACATGATAACAATGGAACCACCTTGGAAGCATGCCCTTTCTAATAAAAAAAATAATTATCAAAATCGGACAATTCTGTAAAAAGTTATGCGTGGTCATACATAAAAAATAAAAAAATATATACGTGTCGAATTGAAAACCTCCTCCGTTTTTTTTCGTCGGTCAATAAAATAGTAACGAAGTCAATCCTGTACATTAAATATTTTTTGAAAAAGTAACTGGTATGTATTGTATATATGTATAATACGTAATATGTATAACACGATAGGAACAGACCACAAAACGTTTTTTAAAATTTTTGTCGGTTTGTCTGTATGACTCTTCGCGCATCACTTTAAAACTACTTACTGGACCGATTTTTACAGATGGATTAAGTTTAGCTCTGGGCAGGCTTTAGGCTTTGTTTCATGGAGAAAAAAGAAAGTTATTCCAAAAAAACTAAATTGGACTTAGCCACGCTGAAAGTACTGAATGAATTCAAATGAAACTTGGCACGATTAGAGATATTACGAGAAAGGATTTAGGATACTGTGTATCCCGAAAATCTGTATCGTTCACGTATTAAGAAGGGTTAAAATCCAAGTCGCGAGCGTCCACTAGTGCTAACTAAAATGACCTACAGGTATATAATACCTACCTACATACACAAGAGGTAGTATTTTCGCTGAAGCGGGGGCAAGGCCGGGCTCAAATCTGAGGGTTGTAGTGTTCCGATCCTTTGGGTGGTCAGACGAATTTCTAACACCAAAATTTTCAAGTAAAAAAGGAGAATGCCAGAACCTAACCCAGAAAGAACACAAATTGTAAATATACTAAAAATATCCTATTATTATATAAATGTTTTATAATAGCCATTTTTACTGTCGGACCTCGGAATAAAATTCCGTTAAAAAAAGTAATTAAACTATTACCTTTTGATTTACACTTTTTACCCATTTTAAAATCTTTATTGTTGCACTGGGTTCTAGCCTTTTAAATCATTTTTATTGTGTTATCATCAAATGTGGGCTTTAAAAGGCTAATATCCAGAGGCGTTAAGCCTGTTTAAAAATGTATTTCATGAAGCTTTGCGACTTTCATGACGATAACCAACGTTAGGCCCTTGTCGAATACTCCGAGTTCTAGAACTTTTAAATGTAATTAATATTAAATAGTAAAAAAATGCAATAAAATGATGCATAATACATTGTTGTACAATATGTTTTTATTAGTGGGTTAAAGTCCTATACATTGTCTGGCATTCTCCTTTAATGTAACAAAATTGATAGAGGAGAAAGAAGAATATTAGCCACGTCTAAAAAACATACTATAAAGTTGGGATCTTACCAGGACCACGACATTCAGTAATGAATGAACGACTGCAGAGAGAGGGAAAAAACATACCTACCTGTTATTGGTTTTTTCTTGTTTTAAAAAGGTTGTTGTGATAGGTGCATGTCTTTGTTTCCAGGTATAAAAGACGTGAATTCATGGGCGAAACATTTGAGAGACCCGATGGTGCAAGTTTACGGTAAAGAGAGATTCGCAGAGTACTGGGCGCGGTGGGTCGATTCAATGTCGGCGGCTCTTGAGTCGAGGATGGATATCTGTACTCAATATCTGAAGGATATAAAATGTCCAACCCTTGTTCTTCATGGCGGCAAAGACCCGCTTGTAGACGCGGTTCATGCTCCTTATATTGTTGAGAATATAAAAGATTCTATGTAAGTATTTATTTGACAACATACTGTTGTGGTCGCCTTTGAAAGACATTTAGATTTTTTTTATTTGCAAAGTCCCTCCATATGGGTATTGGACTCAATTTATTTTATTACTTTATTATAAACCAAGATGAAAATAATAACGTACGCTGCAAAAATAATAAAAATCCGATAAAGATCTGCAACGTTACAGCCACTTAAATGTTTGGAGTAGGAGTCTTCTGTCCTTTTCTCGCAAAACGAATATTTATACTGCGCCATTATGGCGATACTGTGGTATGACGTCAAATCATAGTATCTCATAGATTAAAGACTACTAGATGGAGTCATAACGCGGCTGTAGGTTCAAGAGCGTGACAGACTTATTTCATTCGGCCTTTATTAGAAAGTGACACAAGATTATTTTTTGTCCCTTTCAGCGTGTTCGTTTTAATTGTTTGTCAAGAGTGGAGTTTGTGACAAACGAGGGACATATCTGAGCAATTATTAGCTTTTTATTAAATTTGCTGATAAATAATATAACTTTGCGGTTACGATATTAATTTAAACGTTATCGTGCTATGGTATTTTCGGCTGCAAAAGTAGGAGCGAACAGAAAATCAAAGGAATTACGTTTCATACGTAAGTAGGCCATAAACTTCATTGATTGATGATTTAAAGCTTAGATATGTTATTTTTTAGCAAATTTCATGTATTATGCGTTTACTAAACTATCTTATATAAAGTAATATTTCGTATTTTACGATATTTTAAAACATAACGTTTTATGATGTACTTTAAATGTTGACATGTCATGTCAATAAGGCTGTCTTGCTGTCTCACGAGTGGGCACGCTATGGGCTCTATCTAGTTGTCTTTAATCTATGTAGTATCTAGTCTCTGTCTAATCAGGCATATTCAAAAGCTTATAACTTTTTATTTATTTCATCAATTCAAATAGTTTTAATATATTTTATTTATTATAGAATCAAGTTTCAAAAAATAAATTTAAATTCTAATATTTTGATTAGTGTCAAATACCCAATTATCATCAAAAATCATCACTCATCATCACTATATCACATCATATTATAAAATAAAGTCTGTCTGTATGTAAGTTGAAGTGCACTAAACGGATTTAAATGCGGTTTTTACCAATAGACAGACTGATTCCTGAGAAAAGTTTTAGTATCGTTTGTAATGGTTTTGTGCTGTTATTGTTGTGTAGTTGATGATCATGATCACTATATTTAAAGTGTTATAATCTAATTTTCAGATTGCATTTATATCCTGAAGGCCGACACGATATACACATAAGATACGCAGAGGAATTTAACAGAAGAGTGCAAGACTTTTTGCTAGATTCTAATGAGAAATGAGATGCCAGACAAATAGATTCGCGATTACTTCTATAACCGTAAGGATCAGCGATCACCTGAAGAAGAATAGTGAAGAGGCGTTGTTACTGTCAAATAAGCAACATTGCTGTGTTGTGTATCTACTACCTACTATTGTGTATTATGTGGAGTAGTGGAAGCCGGACGTCGTTTTATCCAAGTTCTACTTGTGCCTAGCATCTCCTGCCAAATTCCTTACCTTGCTGGTTACCATAAATGACAGTTGTGTCTAACTATCTATATAGTGCACAGGGCATGCACGAAACACGTCCTACGAATTGCTCCCGTGTCCATCGACCATGTATTGCAAGTCATTTAAAACTTACACGGGTAACCATACCCTTCAGGACTGGAACAAAATAAGTTTCTCTTCTAAAATCTTATTACAATGACGTACGATGCATTCCCCCCTTAGGGTCCAAAATAAGTTTCTCTTCTAAAATCTTATTACAATGACGTACGATGCATTCCCCCCTTAGGGTCCAAAATAAGTTTCTCTTCTAAAATCTTATTACAATGACGTACGATGCATTCCCCCCTTAGGGTCCAAAATAAGTTTCTCTTCTAAAATCTTATTACAATGACGTACGATGCATTCCCCCCTTAGGGTCCAAAATAAGTTTCTCTTCTAAAATCTTATTACAATGACGTACGATGCATTCCCCCCTTAGGGTCCAAAATAAGTTTCTCTTCTAAAATCTTATTACAATGACGTACGATGCATTCCCCCCTTAGGGTCCAAAATAAGTTTCTCTTCTAAAATCTTATTACAATGACGTACGATGCATTCCCCCCTTAGGGTCCAAAATAAGTTTCTCTTCTAAAATCTTATTACAATGACGTACGATGCATTCCCCCCTTAGGGTCCAAAATAAGTTTCTCTTCTAAAATCTTATTACAATGACGTACGATGCATTCCCCCCTTAGGGTCCAAAATAAGTTTCTCTTCTAAAATCTTATTACAATGACGTACGATGCATTCCCCCCTTAGGGTCCAAAATAAGTTTCTCTTCTAAAATCTTATTACAATGACGTACGATGCATTCCCCCCTTAGGGTCCAAAATAAGTTTCTCTTCTAAAATCTTATTACAATGACGTACGATGCATTCCCCCCTTAGGGTCCAAAATAAGTTTCTCTTCTAAAATCTTATTACAATGACGTACGATGCATTCCCCCCTTAGGTTCTGCAGTCTGCACACATAACTGCGATGCGAATTCGCAACCCAGAAAGTTCCGACACGAATTGCTGCAATGCGATTTCATGCGGAAAGGCGTCTCCCTTCCACGACAAGGTTAACTATCCCTTACTAGTGTCCCAAAGAACAGGGCACCCCTAAAGCAGCGAAGTAAAAAAATTAAACCGGCTTCAAAATACACTAAAAAGTAACTGCATTATTTAGTTATTTTAATTTAATTAAGCATATCTATGAAGTCGGTGCCATCCAATTTTAAGGAAAGTTTATTTAACGAAAAAGTAAGAAATAAAGATTTTTAACAAAAAATAGAACCGACTCAAAATGCACTAAAAAGTAAAAAATAACTGTGTCATTTAGTCGCTTTAATTTACTTAAGCATATCTATGAAGTCGGTGCCAGCCAAGTTTAACCCGTGAGAAGGCGCGCCTAATTTTCTTACACGAGTAGGCAGGCGCGCGCAAGCAAATTGCGCACACTATCATAAATGTTTATATTTTTAGTGTTTCTATATTTATTGGCTTAAAATGTATTTAAATAAATAACACAAGGTTTAGTTAGTAAGAAAACAAGTATTTTAATCAAAACTAGTTTACATAATAGCAACTTCTAACGCAAATAACAAAACAACCTAATATTAATTGAATTTTTTGGCACGTTTCATAAAAATCACAATGAAAACTGTTACATAACAAAAACTAAAAAGTGTTATTCATCCATTAAATCTACACTACTGTGCCTCTCGAAACACACTGAACATATGTATTTTACATATTCGATTTAAATTAATTGCTTGCACGAAGTACATGGTTTTTTGACCTTCTATTTTTACGTCTAGAACATATTGCACAAAATCCGCTTGGTCCTGGCTCCGCAACCGTATTACTTTCGTGAGGACTATGGATGACAGAACTGTCGCTTTTTATGGTGTCAACATGATATGGTTCCCCATTTTCAAGTTCTGCATCCAATTCATCACCAGAATCCTCTTCCAACCACGAACAAATTTGTGCTTGCATTCGATCGTCCATTTTGTCTCTGTAGTGTAGCTAGAAGAAAAATAAAAATAATAGCATTATTACTAAAGAGTTTTAACATGATAATCAACTAATATAACTCAAAGAAATGAAATAATATGGCAGAAATAACAATGTAACTTTTTAAAACCACAAAAATAAATACTTACACGGATGGGCGCGTGATGAGCAAATTGCCGCATGTTGGTACACGACCTCCACAAATGCCTTGCTGCGCGGTCGCAACGCCACTGAGCGGATCGATTATTGCGTCAGGGGAGAGAGGGTGAATATTCAGGAAGGTACTTAAGTGCTTGAATTGGTGTGGCAAGGGAAAGACAAAAAATTTTTGAATTAAAATTTTGTGTGAGCAAATTGCTCATAGCGCGCCTTCTCACGGGTTAAGGAACATTTATTTTACGTAGTAAAGCAGTTTGTGGGTTCTAGGTAACGTTCTTGAAAGTAGAAACCTTGGCTGGCACCGACTCCTAGATATGCTTAGTAAATTAAAGCAACTAAATGACACAGTTATTTTTTACTTTTTAGTGCATTTTGAGTCGGTTCTATTTTTTGTTAAAAATTTTTATTTCTTACTTTTTAGTAATTTATCGCCACGTACCGTACTTGTACTATACTGTCATACTATATTATATGGCACTAGTAGCCAAAAAGCTACCGATATCGAGTCAAAAACCGAAATCGCTGTAAGCGTGCCTCCAAAATTTGAAGGGTTCCTTCAATTTACCCTGGATATCATCAGCAGATCCTAACATGAGGACAATGGGACCACCTTGGATGTATGCCCTTTCTAATAAAAAAAGAATTATCAAAATCGGACAACACTGTAAAAAGTTATGCGTGGTCATACATAAAAAAAAAAAAAACAAATATACATGTCGAATTGAGAACCTCCTCCGTTTTTTTTCGTCGGTTCAAAAATGGAACGTTCAAAACAAATATATCTTGATTTAGATTTTTTTAAACGTTCCAGCGCGGCATTGCGTAACGGGAGTATAGAATTAGGAAAAGGGCATAAACTCTTTAAAATAGTAGATTTGTAGTGTTTCGACAGCGTGAATATAGTTAATAAAAACTGTATAGTCATTGAAATTTAGGTCTCGCAATAGTACCTATAGATGTAAATACGGCTTGCTTTAACTGTTCTGTCCTCTCACTCTAACATCCGTTGGTCGATCCCCTGGTCGATGGTCCCATCGACCTGAATCGGTAGGCCTGTTTTAGTAGAGCGGGAGGGCAAACATTAGACAGAGATTGGAAATAGGTATTTATTTGTAATTATTTGGAAATAATTATATTCCAATCAGAGGGCCCGATTTGTTTGATATAAATAGAAGTGGTGCCAATAGAAGAATAAACGGCGTTCTTGAAGAGATGTTTTATTGAGAAGAAAACCCCCGACCCTCCAGAGCAATCCAGCGATATTAAATGTACAAGTACATTGATCGCAGACGTGAATACCAACTTCATTCAAGGTTTAAACAAAAAGTCAACAGTATTCCCATATTTTATTTTCATTTACTTAAAAGCATGTTTTATTAATAAATTTTAGAATAAAACAATTTACATACAAATAACACATAATTTAAGGTGAAGTGACTCGTTTATAACATAGGTACTATACAAATAATAAGACAACGTTCAGTGATAGCTGCAGAGCTAGCGGGCAATGTTAAATAGGTGCTTCAAAATAACTAAGTTTAGAATATGGTTCCTCCCATAGATCGAACTTAACCAAATATACTATTTATATCGACTATAGGTAATATTATACAATTTTATTATGAATTACTGTTTGATTTATTTTGCTCAAAAGTATTAAAAGCACGAGATAAAATAAAGTAGAATATAAAACGGTATATAGTTTGATATTAAAACTCTCGTGTCGCTATTGCCTTTATTTATACTCCTACTGCAACTGTATTATAATTTGTTATTATTAAACTATCATTTTTTAGGAGGTACTTGTAATTTAGGTTTTACAAAGAACTATCGCCGAGGTAAAATAAATATCAAAAATGACGTAACATTTAGTATTTATTGGTGAGTTGTCAATGATTACAATTTAATAGCGTTGTCTATTTATTAAAGGAGACCCATGACCTGCAGTGAGCCATTAAAAATAGGTTCATCAAACAATTTAAATGTGATTTTATTGGAGGATGAAAACCTGGACCTGCCAGCTGGTCCATGATAAACGAACTATGCAAGAAATAAGCACTTCGTTAAAATTTTCCGCGAGCTCTTGCGCTTTAACTTGTATGTCCATGGACTAAACATTGTAGTCGGCTTCAGAATGACGTAAAACAAACTGTTCCTTATAAGTGCTAATGAAATCAATAGTGTTTTGTAATAAAATCAATTTGATGGTGGTTCTACTGCACTGAAAAATGTTTTCTGTTTAGACGAATATAAGAGCTGTTCGATAATTTTACGGCAGTCTGCGATCGACTTAAATCTCCATAATATCGTATTTGTTCCAATCTATTACAGAGCTATTCGCAAATATAGTTATCCACCCACTACACAGATCTGTGCAATGTCATGAGCATGGTCACTACTCCTCGCTCGCGTTAAGAACGCAGTGACTCGTCATTGTTAGCCCGGTCCCCTCACCAATCAAATCTCTTCAAATTACGCGCGTAGCGTTTCAACTGGTCACTGTTAACTTGATCTTGTAATTTAAAGAGATTTGATTGGCTAGGGGGCGGGGCTTAGCCAGCGAACAATGATGACTCACTGCATTCTTAACGCGAAAGAACTATAATCACTACCCGTCATCGTGCTAATGACATTTAGTATAACGATTGACTTTTGTAATTATTCTATGGACGATAGAGTTTTTAGTAACACTTAAATCTATTGTAATTATAAACTTAAGTATGTGAGATAATCAAATTTTGTATCAGCGCGCAGTCAAAAAATAAGTTTCTCTTCGCAGTCATTACTGTGCTTGCCATCATAAGGTTCACAATTTACAGTAACCAAATGTGAAGCACGTAGAGTCATGATGTCATAGCTCTTCTTATAGAGGATATGGAGATCAGTAGGTCAATCATCAAGTTTTTATATCAACTGTTAACGGTCTGCAATAATATCAAGACCATGTTTTTTCGTATTGCAATCTCAGAGAGATGATGACACTATCAATAAATTTGAAGTGTAAAAAAATTGTTACATTCTAAGTTAAAATATCTTTTAGATTCGGTGAAATCTTTTAGATTTATGAAATTTTTAGATTATTTAAATATAAATATAATGGTGATAATTTTAGGGTGAAAACATAAAATTACGAGTACCAATAATAAACCCGGACATTCCTGATTTGGTATCATTGTAATAGATCCGTGCCTCAAATATGTCGATAAATGACATAGAAATGATGATATATATGATATCATAAAACTTGACGATTAACTGATAAACTTAACACATATGATATATGGGTTAGCTTAGTATCCAATTATTTGAAATATATGATAAATATCATCATGAGCAATCATGACATAGAAGTATAATTCTGTCACATGAACAAATTATACAGATTCAATAATGTACCGGCTTGATAATTCAAGATTTTTGCACTGATTTTTACAAAATTGTAAAATTTTTCTCGATCAGTGTAGTGAATGATTTATCTTACAAAAAATGGATTTTGTTAGTGAAAACAAAATTAGAATATGTTGCATTACAAAATAGAACTAACTTGTGAAATGGAGTACTGTTTTAGGGCAACGGAACTTTGTTCAAATGGAAAAAAAACAATGGACTTAAAGCCATTCAGATTCCCACTTAAAGTCTCTATGTGTTGGTAACGGATAGAACGCTACATAACTGGCAATTTTTGAAAATTTTTAACTTTTGTAATTTGACAACAAATATTTCTCTTATACACGATTTTTTTTAATTAACGGAATATTAATTTATAAGTGTGTTTCCGCATGGTTTGTAAGTGTATTGGATCGTTCCGTTGCGTTATCGAATTCCATCATTTATGGTATTTTTATTGTCTAAGAGCTGACGAACAATTTGTTGAAGTTCTTCTACCAGTACCAAATTCGGGAGTAAAATAATATTTTTACAAGATTTTAACATATTCGTCCTAATATTTCTAAAATTGTTGCTTTTTGATTTATGTACATTAATTTTAATTTAGCTGGAATTTATTAAGGTTCATATTCGGTTTAAGATGAAAATACCGTTTGTATTTCCTTTATCTATTTTATACCCAACTAAAATAAGTATAAGTAAAAGCAAAATAATATAATTTTATTATTTTTATATTTAAAAAAATTATCAATACATCTTTGTTCCTGTAGATTATGGCGAATTTGAACCGGTTTAAAAGACAAAAACAAACCATCC
Organism: Mycalesis mineus; assembly: GCA_034621355.1. NCBI lineage: Eukaryota > Metazoa > Arthropoda > Insecta > Lepidoptera > Nymphalidae > Mycalesis > Mycalesis mineus. The sequence goes on from CM067890.1 coordinate 16,549,326, forward strand.
GCCGGCTCTTGGTCTATTATATAAACAAACACACATTTAAGCGACCTACCTCGATAAATATATAAGAAAATATAAGTGGCGAATTTCACTAATTCGAACTTGTTCTTATCTCATAAATAATTTCTCTAGTTACAAAAATAGTATACAATTAGGCTTGATCCACACTATGTATGTGGCCCATTACAGAACGAAAAATGATAACCCACCAACACTCATTAGGATACTGTGGTGGGTGTAAACTTCATATCCCTCCTTCTGAAAGGAACCTGGCCCTGTAAGGGTCGCTAATAGGTTGATAATGGTGATGAAGAACATAATTGATAGATCGTAAAGTTCTAAACTTGTTGTTATATTATTGTAATTGCAAAGAATAAATCCAAAATATCACTGTTTGTTTCGTCCCATCACGAAGTACTATATTGGGACTGGTGACCATAGTGTGGATCAGGCCTGAATGGAACAACGATGTCCCGTCGCGTAGCACCATGCTTACACCGGCTATGTACTACTGTGATCCATTCGTTACATATATTACAATCATAGACCGAGAGACGACCGACTTAAAACTTGCGCGTTCAATACATTGTACATTTTGTTTATGGCTACTAAACATTTAAATTGTTAGCTTCAAATGCTAGAACATAGATTTTTATATCAGTAATTCGGTATAGTGTTTATACGATCATAGTTTTTTCGATATTACGTTCATCATATTACCCAATCCATTAAATTTTAACTTATTAATATTTGTTAGGAATACACTAGCTGTATTCTACAAGATTTTGAATAATCAAATGTTATGGCACCATTTAACTGACCAAACATGAATAATCAACTAGTAGTTATCATTTAATTTAACATGATATAAAATTCTAAATATAATATTAAAACAAATTGTTAAAAGTGCAAAGATCGCAATATTATTACATTTGTTTTTATATAGCAATGATAATGAGATACATTTAACAATGAGTGTTTAAACATCACGCGGGATTAAAAAGCTTTATAATATACAATTGAATTTTTATGACGGTCGTCTCTCGGCCTACACAGATTTACACTTACAAAATACATAACGATACAATATTACAACATTATCACCGGGATTATTAACAATACGGCTTATTAAAAATAAAACATTTTTTTAAATACGTTACATGTACGTTGTTTACAGGAGGGGGAGGGGGGAACTATCGCTTTAATAGAGAGAGTCAAGGCACACACTTTGCGAGAATCCATACAAGATATTTAGTGTCTCTTTCACTTGTTATAGGGAGGTTACACATTTAGTTTGGCATCACGGGATCATTCTAATCCTTTCGTACGTATGCTTCTTGTTCTCCCATGTGATCTTAGTCGCCAGTTAAACTAATCAGAACCAAATTGCACTCTTGCACCAACGTAAAGTTAACCTTATATCTCTTGTTTTTAAGGTTGTATATTTATTGTCGTGGTCCTCTTCAGTTCAATAATGTTTCTACCAGACAGAAGGAATCAGAGCTTCCTTAGTATACAATGAGCAAGGTCTGCCAGAGAGAATTAAGCTTTAAAAGCATAGCCCATTAGATTCATTTTACTCTTGCACTAAGTTTTAAAATGTAAGTCTTAGATCTTGTAAAATAGATAATAGTAACCTCCATAAAATGAACTGATGCGATACCGAACGTGTAACCTCCAACTCACTTAAACGTACACCGGGCCCTGGTTGTCGTTGTCGTCTAGATTTATTTTATTTGTATAACCATCGTCAAAGAATCTTCTGAAGGTGAACTCGAAGAATCCATGGAAGGTCTTCCCATTGTCGAGCTCACTGTCTGACTTATTTGAGTCAGAACTGCCCGAGTTCCTCAACTTGTCGGGATCAATGGGGTCAAAGTTGGAGGTGTCTGTGGGGTAGTCTATCCTGGGTATGTGTGGGGCACCCTGCCGGCGGAGACCCTTGTCAAAGTCTATGCCCATTAGGAAGGGGTGATTTTTGACCTCGTTCGCGTCCTTGCCCAGCCGTGTCTCCTGCCCGGAGCACAGCTGCAGGATGAGGTCTTTGCTCTCCCGCGAGAGATTTGCCGCGTCTGGGATGTGGAGCGTGCTCTCCCAGTTTATCACCTGGAAAACGTGTTTAATAAACATTAACATACTCGTACGTATTTCACAGAGTTAAGTGCTTTAACCTTTATCACCAATTTTATGGATCCAGCTGAAAATCAGCGCTACATGTTCTTTTGGATTATGCAGCAAATGCTGAGCTGGGTCCATTTTCTAGGTTATGCTACACATCGCAGGGGTATACCGGTAAAATTGTGATGTGTGGCATAATTTATAAATAAAGATTTTTTTTTTCAATTTTATGTATTTTATAATAAACGTAACTTACTACTTATGTCATATGCTCAGCCTAGGCCTAGGATACACATTAAGACATTTATGTGTAAAGAAAAAGACATATTATCGTGGGCGTCGCCTAATAATGTGAAATCAAAAATATAGCAACTTTTTGAACATGTCTTGTGGATTGAAGCTTCATATAAATAATTATTATTATAAATATATTACGTCCTTCAACATCAACACTCACCTTCAGCTGCGTCTCCGCAGGCGTGGAGGCGAGGAAGGGCGGCGACCCCACCAGCATCTCGTACAGGATGACGCCCACCGACCACCAGTCGCACAGCTGCGTGTAGCCCGTCCGCTGCAACACTTCGGGCGCGATGTAGTTGGGCGTGCCCACCAGCGAGTGGGCGAGGCAGCGCTGGTGCTCACGCTTCCGCCGCCTCTCTAGCGGCTTGAGTTGGTGGCAGCGGCACTCGCCCATCGCGCCCCACTCGCCGTCTACGGGGTCCATGGAGTCTTGCCGACCGTGGTCTGCAAGTGTTGAGATGGAGCTAGTTAACAAACGAGCTGTACGCAAGTAAAAGCAATGCTACGGCCTATCCGGTCAAGCATCTCGTTACCAAAACCAAAATTAAAGAATGCATTCTGATTATTTAGTAAGGGATCTTGAATAGATTTATTTTTCTGCAAAATAACAGTGTAAGCTAGTGAATAGTAGTAGATCTTACCATTTCGTTGATAGTATTTGGAATTGTGTGTCCACCTGAAGCCCGTGCACAGCCCGAAGTCCGTCAACTTGATGTGCCCGTCGCGGTCTATGAGGATGTTATCCGGTTTAATGTCCCTGTGGATGAACCCCATTTTGTGCACACTCTCCACGGCGCACGTCAACTCCGCGATGTAAAACCTCGCCAAATTCTCCTCGAATATACCCAGCTTTATTAACAGAGACATCAGATCGCCCCCCGGTATGTAATCCATCACGAAGTACAGGTTATCCTTGTCCTGAAAACTGTAGTACAACTTCACGACCCACTCGTTGTCGGCCTCGGCCAATATGTCCCTCTCGGCTTTCACGTGAGCTACTTGATTCCGTTTCAAAACATCCGCTTTTCGAAGCGTTTTCATGGCATATAGATGACTAGTATCAATCTTCCTCACCAGCGTCACTTCCCCGAACGCGCCCACTCCGATCGGCTTGATCTTGTTGAACATGGATTTGTCCATTTTCGCTCGCTTTAACCTTATGTAGTTGGACTCCTTCTGCGACAGCATCTTCCGCATCTGATCCTGCGCCTCGGCGCTGAGGCCGATTTTAGTCATTTCTTTTTCCAATTGCATGCGGCGGTACGTGCGCTGCTTGTAGGACTTGAGAATATTCTCCACATGCTGCTCCATGAAGAATTTGAACGCCTGCGGCGAATAGTTTCTCACTTTGCAGTCCCTCCGCTCGTCCTCCTTCTCCTTGCTGATGTTCTTGCGTTCGGGTATCGGCGACTGATGCCTGATCTTGTCCGACGGGCCCTTCGGTCTTCTCTCCGAGGATCCGTTCGAGCTCTTGTCGGAACCGGAGGGCGCGTTGTCTTTCATCAAACTGCAGTTCTGATTGGGACACTTCAGCTCCATCTGCGAAGCTTCACCTTTGACGTCGCAGTTGTTGGAGAACTTTTTATGGAGAGGCGAATGGTGGGAGTTGACTGTCGTCGTGTTGTCGGCCTGGTTGCCGTAGGGCGGCGGCGGGATGGGGTGCATGCCGCGCTGCACGGCCAGCGCTTGCATAGTGATCGCGTAGCTCGGCGGTTCGGTGGTGGGGACGGCGGGCGGCGTGGCCGAGGGCGCGGCGGGCGGCGTGGAGCCGGGCGACGACGGCTTGGGTGCCAGCGGGTAGCTGGGCGGCGTCTGCGCCTGCTTCTGCTGGATGGAGGACGCGTAGGAGGGCGGCGGCGGCTGCCCCGCGGACGCTACGGGCGGGGGCGCCACGGGGGCGTGCGCGGTCTGCAGCACGGGCTTTTGCACCTGCGTGCTCTTCACCGACTGCATTATGATGGGAGGTTGCACGGCCTGCCTCGCCGTCCAGGCCTGGATAGGCGTTGGGCGAGTCATTCCGGATGGCGTGCCGGTCGACTGCGTCACCGTTATCGGGCTCGGCGATCCACCCGAGGTTCCTCCCGAGTAGATCCCTGACGACGGGCTCTTTCGGTAGACATCCGACTGAGTCGGGCTCTGGCGGTTCTGCATGGACAAGGCGTATGGGGGCGGCGGGGGCACGCCGGAAAGAGGATAAGGCGGCGGGAGCTCTGCGCCCGTCACGCCGGACTGGTAGATGTTGAGCGCCTGGATCTGCTGCGTAAACTGTTGCTGCGCCTGCGGGCCGTTCTGCACTATCATAGGCTGGCGAGCGGGCGGCGCCGGCGCTCCGGAGGCCACGGGGCTGGTGCCGCGCGCGGGCGGCAGCGGCGGCGCGGGCGAGATGCGCTTCATGTATTGCTGCACAGCGGGCGGCACAGGCGGCGTGGACGGACATCGCGGCGGCGGGGGTGGCGGCGGCTCGGAGAAGCCCGACGGCGAGTACTGCCTACTCAATTTCTCGTGAGGAAGCGGAGGAGCGTCGGACTGTCGCGGGCTGTCCGACCGCGAACTTCCTGCACCTGAATCTAGAGCTGGGCTCCCTCTGTGGAGGGTAATTTCGCGCTCTAGGCTTGGCTTTCTTATAAGCTTAGTACTGAGAGCACTTAAATTACTTGATTTCAGAACTCCATTGAGGGGCTCCTGCTTTTTCGAAAGGTAATCGAGTGCTGCGTCGAAGCGACCGCCTGCAAACTTGAGTGCTTTGACTGCAGGATCCTGGAAATAATTTTAATTTAAAATTTATTAAAAAAATTTCAGAGATGTATTTGGACTTATTTAGGTTAAATTGTATATAAAAAAAATTAAACCAAACATAAGCAATGATTGAATGAACAGGCGTATTTGTGTGTAAATTGACTTTTTTCCATGATTTTTTTAATCATGTCACTCACAATATTGTCTTCAATTGAAATACAAGAAACTTTTATTACGAATATTCTACACTATTAAAAATATTTTTGTATATATTTGAGTAGTAGGTATAAATATGTTGTCAATGAACAAAGTTTTCCACTGCAAGGTGTCAAAAAAATTGTAGACTATAAAAAAAAAGGAAAAATAATGGTAAAACAATGAATAATTAATTAGTTTTGCTGAAAAAAACAAAATTCAATAATAAGTCTTTGAGTAATGAAATGGCCAAGCCTTACATTTTGAAATAGGTGAATAGTTTATAGAAAACTTCAAACAAGGATTTGCATAAAAACTCTGCTATGATAATAAGGTAAAATTTGTAAACAGAATAATCTTACTTATTCATGTCCCAGTAAAATTTATCAAAAAAGTTTTTATTTGTAAATAGAATCATCTTAAAGTTTCACAGCCCCGAGGCAAATAATGACAGCTGTCATTATAGCCGCGGGCCTCAAAGGTTTGAATGTCAGGCCCACAGGGGTTAATGATTAGAATAGGACTCAACAAAAAAATTTTCATCTGCATTTTTAAATTGATGTCTCGTTGGTCTAGTGGTTAGGCTATATGCTATTGATCACATAGTCCTAGGGTCGGATCCTGGCCAGGGCCATGGGGCAATTCAGAGAATTTCTTTCATATAAGAAATTTTAATAAATTTTAAGCCAGGAATAAGAAAGATGATGGTGCTACATTCCTCAAAGAGCACATTAAGCTATCTACCCTGGACACTATAAACAAGATCAGATACTGATTGTCAATAAACTCCTTAAATGTCCTAATCTGCATTTGAAAAGTGTGGTGGGTTTAAACTCCATATCCTGTCTCCTACAAGGAGAGTATCCCTCTCCTATAAGAAGGGAGGCCTGGCCCTCTCCCTCCTTATAGGAGAGGGGATAGCTGTTAATAGGCTGATAATAATGGAAAGAATAAAAAAGCAATTAGCGCGAATTCTTTAAAAGAATTTTTTAAAAATTAAAATTATTGAGAGATGGCTTCCCCATGCGAGTGCCATCTGCCGATCCGTCGTATGACAGAGAGAAAAACACCGAGAGAGACAGTCCAAGAATTGCGACATGTATGTAGGCTTAAGGGTACCCTTTATGACCTGTCAACGCTTGCCATCTCTGCTCGAATTATTCTCCCTGCCCAACCAAATCTGGTAAGATCCTACTAGAGCAGTTTTGGTCACTTGTTCTAGAATGGAGATTACTGCAGTTCTAGTCAGGCAAGGTCTTTAAGCAGGTATACCTCTCACACCCACTTCTACTGCATATAAATTGATCAAATAAATACAGCCAACCAATAAAGCCAGTCCAGGAGCACCTTGCATCCAACAAATAAATGCCTTGCTGTGTACAGCAAGATTAACCACTTATTTTGCATTTCTAGATTTGTTGCATGCATTCTATGACTGTCATCCGTATCTTGTTTTAGACACCTTTATTTTATCTCTGTCTTCCTACTTTTATACATATAATATTTTCTCGTGAAAAGTAATGTGTGAAACACAGGGCTAAAGATTCCTATTTAACACCCTCGCCTAGCAGCTTGGGAGTAAAAATACCTTATAGGACACTTTAGACCTTTCTGTAACAATTTACTGTAGTGCAGTGCAAGCTCTTCATTATTTCACATGCAAATGTTTTTGGTCGGTTCCTATTTTAATACAAGGTTTAGCAGCCAGTTACATGGTTTTCTTCTTTACCAAAAGTTACAGAAAAATGCAACTAAATGACGTTGCTATAATTGGGTGCATGAGTCCAGGGTATAAATAAATTTTCAATCTTCATATTCCTATATGTTCAAATAACAAATACTCTCTTAACCAAATAATTTTCTTAGGGAACAGAAATTCCATATAGATAAAAAAAAGTCACACCATTAGTGTTAGTTACACCATTTATAAATTTAATAATTTCATTAATATTCATTTATGCAGTTCAAGCATCAATTTGTCAACTGTCACAGTATCCAAAGTTATAGGCACTTGAAAATTCTTGGATTAGAAGTCTTTAATCTGTTGTTCACAAAAAGAGAATTTTTATGGAGGTATTGTTCTCAGTAGTCAGTTTGATATCATAAGGATATGAGGTTGTTTCTGTCCAATTAGAAGTATTTAAACACTTAAAACTTTTTTATCATTTAATGAATTTAGTTATTCCATAATTTTATCAAATCAAGTCTCAAAAAGTATTTAAAACACCCATATTTAGATACGAGTAAATACCCTATTCTATGATAGTTCTTCTGAGTTTATCTGTCTATAAATAATTTTTTTTTTTCATAAAATATCATAATTATAGTCATTCTAGTTTTTTTGGATCAATCTGGTCTGAAATAAATGATATTTATTTATTTATTTTTTATATATGGTTACGATATAGCAGTAATGTGTAATGATAAGCTTGATAGTTGTGTGGATGTGTCAGACTGATGCTTCTTTAGCTTACAGACACTGGTGTTAACAAACTTACTTCTATATCCAAAAAAACAAATTACTTTAAAATGCTAAGACATGAAAGGTAACAAAAACATACATTTTTTATAATGAGCTTAGCTATACAGCACTAATAACTATTAGAAATGTATTATAACATATAGTAAACAAACCCTTACCTCATCATAGCCCAGAGCTATCAGCTGGTTAAGTGATTGCGGCAGCACACTCAAGTCCTTATCCAGCCCATTTCCTGATGACGAGCTGAAGCCAGAGCTGACACCTGAGCTCACAGTACTGGCTGCTGATGAGCCAGGGGGCTCCGAGTTCCCGATATTTGCAAACGGGAGTAGGGAGTTTCTAATCTCGGCGAGCGCTTTCTGGTTGTACCCTGAGGAGCGCGTGGCCGTCTTGCCGGGCGCCGGCGGGTTCATGGCGCCCGCGCCCGAGCGCCGCACGATTCACCCTACCCCGCCCATCACATAGGCAACCTGCACCACACTCGCACAGTTCTCATTTCTATTTTTTTATTCACTTATTAATGAACAGTCTCCAAACTTCTTACTGTGTTATAGCTTGACTAATTTTTCACTTCTGTCGACATTCTCTTCTGAATCTTTTGAATAGGAGATTGACAGCTGGAAAAATTTGTGAACAATTAGATAAAAATACCAATAAGAATTTCTCCTGGATATAAAAGACTTTACAAATGAGATTCAATAGCTCTTTGATTCATGATTTTCAAGTCTGTTAATTTTCTATATAGGTTTCATTTTTAATTCTAGTTTTTAGTTATTAAGAATATGGGCGGCATAAACAACACTCTTCCTTTCTCTGTTCCAAACTTTCCCAACCTTTAAAGGTTTTTGATTTTCAAGTGTTACAAACATGGAAATTTTTGACTGCAAAATCAAATGTGAAATACACCACATATTATTAACTTATTTATCTGAAATTAACGTGTTGCGACCTACTTTCGTTAACAAATCGTTTATAATTTTAATAAATAACACAGTAGCTATACTCTTGGAATGAACACTCGAGTCTCGACACAATTTTGTTTGACAGGAGCTGTGGAATGCCAAAATTAGAGTCAGCTTTTCGGAATTTAATAAGGAGCAGGGAAGAGGTTGTACACTGTAGTATTATAAACAAATTACCTGATGTTCTTTACTCTCTATAAATCCAAATCGCACACATAGACGTCATAATCCCGTAAAATAAAAATGCTCGCAGAATGCCCTCACATTACCGATGACACCTTTATCACACGCCACAATTTATGATTATAGTATATAAATTCATGCATCTGCGTTACGATAAAGAGAAGTATAAGTTTTGGCCTCAACGTTAGACTATATTTAACAATTTACGAAAACAAAGAACTCTAAAACACAGACATGCAAGTTGGCAAACCATACAAAGCGACCATTTTGAAGAATTACCACATTCCATAGTGATGTTCTAACGCCGTAAGACGTATTTTTGACATTAACGATAAGTGCCGATTTTGACATATTACGATCTTATAAAATAAAACTTTATATTACTTTATTTGTTTAAATTGCAGTATTATATGTAATGAGCATAATGACAAAACCTTAAAATCGGTTTACGGACATTTTTAAAAATAGTACGCGTTGAAATGTATAAAAAACAATTGTGCGTCTCGGGACGCCCGATAAAAGTGATAATTTAAATATGGCTAGCACTGTGGGTTAAAGTAAGACAGAAGGTACCTTCTTCTACCGCTGTCCTATGCGTGAGCAAAGGAAAGTCAGATTGACTGGTGCCGTAAAATGTTACGTAAGAAAGCGGAAAGAAAGAATAATTCCTTCCATAAGAAGTTATCACTTCAAAATGATATATCTCTAGTAATTATATAGATATAGTGCTGCATTCTAATGATCGCCTGATACAAAGGTTGAATTAGTTCCAGAAATGTCATTCATGGTCACTAACAATGGACTAAAAAGGCTCAGATTTAGCGATGGAGCGATATGCCCGGTGTATCTCTGTGTGATCAAATCAGAAACGAGAAGATCCACAAAAGAACCAAAGCTACTGACATGAATTGGAGAATATAATTATAATTGCAAGTTGCAGGAAGGAAAAATCTCGTACCGGAAAGCGGAATGTCAGTCGACCCTCTACTAAGTGGACTGCGGATAAAAAGCAGCCGATGGCTGCAGTTGATTAAAGACCGTAGTGTTGTGAAGTCCTTGCAAAAGCCCTATGTCCAACAGTAGACGTCTATTTGCTGATAATGATGATAGTGGCGCTAATATTTTTTTTTTTATCAACTACAAGTTGGCCCTTGACTGCTATCACACCTGATGTTAAGTCATGATGCAGTCAAAGATGGAAGCGGGCTAATTTTAAATTTCACTAAAAACATTAGTCAAGCAAATGAGTAAAAATATAAGATCATAGTTTAAAAAAAATGTTTTTGAATAAAAAATCCCAAAGGTATAGCTTGGCAAGAAAGTCGTGAAAATAATGGTGGCGCCACTATCGTTCATGTGGCCACCCTATATAGTGCGACAAAAACGGTTTTGATGCTTTGATTTAAATACAATTTTCAATTACGTGATTTCACTGACACACTTTCATAATAATATTGGTTAGGATAGGAAAATAATTAATGAAACTTCTGAAAGGATGGTAATGTATTTTTTAATTAGAAAATTTGTATTTATACAGTTATACATATTTAATTAGAATCAAAAATGCTTTCGTCTAAATATTCCACGCCAGATAAGTCTTCATCCACCACGTATTGGCGCGAGCCAACTCCAGTACTTTGCTGGCTATCTTTGGATGTGTCACTACTGCTTTCATCTTGCAGGTTTTCAATTATTTTGTCAATATCATTATACAGAGATTGTCCCCTTTGGTCATAATAACAGTTTAGCTACTTCCTAGAACAATAAATAAAAGTTTATATATTTATACATTTGCAATAATTTATTTTTACGAATTTAATAGTACATTCATCATTCATCATTATTTTATAGTAGATACTTACCTTGTTCAATGTGGGATACATTGTGTGAGGCAATTTAATGTTTTAATATGCCCCAGATAAGTTCAATTGGGTTTAGGACGCAGTGATAAGGTGCCTTGCAAATCTGATAGCACTCAAGTGAAAATCGTCCAATTCTTTTCTAGGTCACCCAGTTCTATGTTCCCCTGGTGTGGAGAAAACACCTTTATTTCCAGAGCAATACGTCTTATAGTACTGACGGATTTACCTAAAAAAATATATTTACTTAAGTATACACAGGTTTATTACCTACCATTGTTACATAAGCGAAATCATATAATCCGCACAATATTGTTTTTCTGTGATTGTGCAATATCAACAAAAAAGTATCAAAATTGTACGAACGCGCTATTTCGCAACTGCATTTTATAAACATAACCTTTAATTCCGGAGTCTACATTTACATGCAAACAATCATACTATGAGAGGGTTATTCCATCTATTGTAAATTAAATCACACATATATTATACGACTAATTTATTTAAACCACCATCAGTCATTTTAGCAGTCCTTTTGTAAACATCGTTTAATTCGGACAAAATTTTTCCGGCCTCGAGTTCTGCCAAACATCTTTAAATGATCTCTCTAACCGATGTGCGGATAACAGTTCTGTCCATTTTGAGCACAATATCGCCACAATAACTCAATAAAATTGAAAATAACACGAACAACGATTGTTAATTCTAAGAAATGACACAACATCTACCGACTTGATGTGGTTGACGACCCGCAAAAGGAGTGTTGCCAGTAATCATATTTTTTAGTACCGTTTCACGACTTTTTTGCTAAGCTATATACTAAGTGTTTTAGTAGAGTTTGAGAAATTGTAAAAACCGAAACTTATTTTATAACGAAGTGCATCACTAAAATACAGATAAAAACATTAACTGTCATTACTGTCAGTGTGATTATAGTATTGCCAATAATCAAATAAATGTTTTGTTTTGTATTCGTTAACTGAAAAAATAATGCAAAGTGTATATAATCATTGTATGATGTAAAGCGCTGTGATGGTTACTTAGAACTGACCAATGAAAGAATTTGTTGGTTCATAATCTTTTTTACGAATAAGATACGATAAAACGTTTTCTATTTCATACTTTTTTCTATTTTAAAACTTAAATTTTTACAGCACAGAATAAAAAATAGTGTCCAGTTCATTTAACGTAGTGCTTATATACTCTTTGTACTACCTCACCTCTATTCTGTGGTATTGAAATCGACCGACGGCTGACTTCTGACATGCGCGTATACTTCAAAATAAAACATAAGTTTCAATAAATATTTTTAATTTAATTAGAATTTATGTCTTGTCTTCTTAATTAAATCGTATCTGTTCGTGCTATAAAAATATTATATATATAGAATTCACGTTAAAAATCAACATGTATATAGGCTTAGTAGTTTCAATTTTCCTATTTTTGCCTATTTTTGTTACTCCTGAAGAGGGTTCTGTGTATGAATATGGACCGGATAATTTTAAGCAACGAATAGCGGCTATGGAAGGGAACTTTATAATGTTTTACGCTCCATGGTTCGTATATCTTTATCCGTATAAATACAAAGATTGGGTTGAGATTGGTTGTCCCCCAGCAAGGTAGACTAATGATATCAAGAGGGTTAAAGGGTGTCGCTGGATGCACTGTTGTTAGCTCAAGACTGCGGCGTTTGTAAATCCTTTCAAGAGGCCTGTGTCCAACATCGAATGGCTGATAAAGATGAAAGTAAAGATTTATGTGGTTTTTCACTTTATTTGCCACAGTATAACACATATTAAACCTTCAAGAAGCCATATATTAATCTTCTAGTTAAGGACAAATTTGGACTCTTTTTTTCTATTTATAGCACTGCTGGCAAAGGCATCTACATCATTATATCTTCATAGATTCTTAAGAAGACTATTTCAAAACCTTCCTGCTAAATATCATAATATATTCCTTGCACATACTCAATTATAACAATAAAAGAAATTAATTAGACAATTATACTTAATCACATAAGTTTAGAAAAAATATTTTTTTTTAATTTTTTTGTAGGTGTCGTCATTGTTCAGAATTCCATCCAATTTGGACAGAATTGGCGGAACTTGTTAATACAAAAGAATCAAGGTTCGCTATTGCCCAAGTTGATTGCACAAAGCATTCTAAAGTGTGCCACGAAAATGATATTACTGGTAACATATATTTCTTGTTTTTTTGGCTTATAACTGCTGTGTTCCTTCATACTAATTTATGTTATAAGTAGTAGTAGTGCTTGTGACAGTGCTCATTCTAGGAAGTATTACTACCGTGCTTAAATATGAATATGCCTGAATATATGTATGTATATTGTAGATGTGTGTCTGTGTAATTATTTATTTAATAGGTCTATAGGTATAAAATATAATAAGTGTTTCCTTTTTGTAGGTTTTGTGTATTTTATTTTATACATTACATTATTTTTCTCAGGTGCGTTTATATTTTTTTAATTGCAGGTTATCCAACCCTACTTTACTTCCACAGAAATTCTCTGTCACCTGTAGAGTATAAAGGCACAAGAGACTTGCCTTCACTGACATTATTCTTAAGTGAGGCTTTCAACTTAAAAGCTGAGGTAATATTTCTGAGATACACTAAATTCTATTACTTGCAATCGTCATAATTATCAGCCTATTTTAACCGAGCCAGCCCTCACTCCTAGGGTAGGGGATGGAGCTTGGACTCACCACAATGCATCAATGCATCCATGTGGCTTTTCATTTGCAAAAAAAACTTATAATTACATAGCCCTCACCAAACCCTAACTCAAGACCAACAAGGCAGTTCATATAAAATCATACAATAACACTTCCATGCCGGACAGGCAATGAAACAATTAATTCAAGATTAATATGTAAACTAATACCATAAAAAAATTTGGCTGTAAATAATTGTATACTGTAAATATATAATGAGGTTCAACATTAAAATTATTGGAAATATCTACTTTACAAATGTCTAAACCAGTGATTCTCAACCATTGTGCTGCAGCACTTTTGTGTGCCGCCAAATTTCAAAAGTGTGCCGTCAAATTTTGCAAATATATATATATAATGTTAATACTATTAAATTAAATTAATATTAAATCATTTAAAAAGAAAAATATTTTTAACATATACTTAAATCCACAAAAAAAAAAAATATTTTATTATTTGCTTTCCAAATTTGTGATTCACTTTGCGATTTTTCAGGAACACATTAGCGACGCAAAGCGTGTATTTAAAATTTTTGTCATAAATTATTTATGCATATAAACATAATTTTTATCTTTTTCTTAGTGTGCCGCCAAATTTTGAAATTATTAAAACAAAACAACAAAAAAAAGGTTGAGAATCACTGGTCTAAACTAATTAAAGATCATTCAAATTGTGAATTTATCTTATTCTATAAGTTTAATTTTGTATGTATAAGACTTACCAAACATTTCTTTAATACTAAAAAGAGGCTTGCTATTTCATTGCTATAATCATGCCTAGTAGAAAGGATTCATGAGATTTAGGATAAACAAACGTGCCTGGAAGATACCTATTCACTCTTGCCATGGTATTTATGCTATTGAAACCCAAACACCGCCCCGGTTATGTCCATGTATTAACCACTCAATTTATTATCAATGAAGGTGCCAGGGACAGAGGATCCCGAGGATGTGCATGTATACAGTGGTGTGGCGCATCTCAATGACCAGAATGTGGAGCGGTTTCTGTCAATGGGCCAGCATTTTGTGATGTTCTATATGCCATGGTGCAAAGCTTCGCAGGTAAATGTGTTTTGATTATATTTTGACGACCTCCGTGGCGCAGTGGTATGCGCGGTGGATTTATAAGACAGAGGTCCTGGGTTCGATTCCCGGCAGGGCGGATTGAGATTTTTCTTAATTTGTTTTGGTCTGGCTGGTGGGAGGATTTCGCTGTGGCTAGATACCACCCTACCGATTGCCAAGCGATTGTCGTGTAGAAATCGAAACGGGTGTGGATTTTCACTCTACTCCTAACAAGTTAGCTCGCTTCCATCTTAGACTGCATCATCACTTAACATCGGGCGTGATAGCAGTCAAGGGTCAATTTGTAGTTGATAAAAAAAATAAAAACTAATGAATTGCTGTGACTTTGACGGCGTTTTCATTATCTTTGTCACATAAAATTTTCAAAAATCCTTTGTTACTGCTAATCTGAAAAAAAAAGAATATGTATGCATAACATATTTCTTTATCTATATCTATAGGTTCCTATAGATATAGATATAGATAAAGAAATATGTATAGGTAGGTACCTACCGTTCTTTTACTAAAAAAAATCGTTACTTAAGTCTTAGCTAAATTATTGTTCTCTGTGCCAAATTTTGTTAAGGTTGCTTTATTGTTTAAACCGGAAAGTCAAATAAACACAAGCAAAAGATATGACACATATAGATAAAAATGAGTAAATAATTAATTATCGCTTGGGGCATCTTCAAAATCGATAGCTAAATGTAATATGATATTGCTATTTTTATTTTGCTAGGGGCCAGTACTGAATGTATTAGTTATAAATAATTAAAAATATACATTTGGGGTTTAAAAGTATCTGATATGATAAACACAACGTAACTATGACTATGAATCACAATTCGCGTCGGAATTAATATTATACCTCGGCTTATATATTGCGACCGAGTGCGCGAGCGATTGCCACTTGCACTAGTATGGAGGCATTCACAACCTTACAGAGGGATTTATTTTGCAAATATAAAATGGCTACGTTGTTTATGATGTTAAAAAAAAATTAAACTGAATTGTAACTTTTTATCTATTACATTCAGTACTGGCCCCTATCAAAATTAAGTAGCAATATTACACACAGAGGACATCCGTTTCATTGAATTTTTATTATATCGAACCTTGCGTGTTTCCATTTACTAAGGGAGGATTACATTTACCCAGGAGTGAGACTTGCTGGCAACCAACAGTATAAAAAACAGTAACAGAAGGGGTAACCCTTCAGTGGCAGGCTATTAAAAATAAACCGATTACGATTGTAATGAGTATAATTTGTTTATGTTATTTGCAGAGGCTAGCTCCTATATGGGGTGACCTAGCGATGCAGTACGCTCACAACAGCTACCTACGAATCGGCAAACTTAACTGTTTGGACAACGAGACTACATGCAAGAACTTTGGCATCAAACAGTATCCATATTTAGTTTGGGTTGTGAATGGGAGAGTAGTGAGTAGATTTTGCTTCTTTCTGATTCTTTTAAGTCTATATCTATGTATGTATGTATCTAATATATGTATATATCTAAATTATATTAGCCTAGAAAGGCCTAACTTTTTAAATTTTTTTTTTTTTTACGAAGTTTTATAAAACAAATAGACTAGATACTTTGCTGTAGCTAGCACTCATACCATTCATAAACTCGCACGCACGCGCACTAAATGGTATGCTAATAAGGCCGGGCGTCCACTGTGACTTTTTGTCGCCGTGACTTTAAGTCACCTGATCGAGTGCAATGAAGATATAAGAGAGTGCGCTCACTAAGGTGACGTGACAATACGGTGACAAATAGTTTCACATAAAAAATTAATTACTTTTTGTTTGAAAGGAAAAATTATTCATATTTTTAAGCAGACTAAAAGTAATTTGTATAGATAAAGGAAACAAATTATTGTATGGAAATTTATAATTTTCAGTTTTTTTGGATGCCCCATTAATTAGTTAAATATTTTTTTTCGCTTCTTACGTAATCCCTTGCCTACAATAAACCATTTATAATTAAAAAAATGTATGCATAAATTTATAGTGTTCAGTTTAATTCAGAATAAAAAAATATATTTTAGTAATCTTTCAGTGTACATATAGGATGCATCCTTTAGCGTCTTTTTCGTTTAATTTATTTTCGTGTATTCTGAGAGAACATATTACAGCAACCTAATTGAAATCGATCTAGAACTCAAATAAGCTCACTTTGTCACCCGGTGACAGTTACCTACAGTGGGCGCCTTGATGGTGACAGCGGGTGACGGCAACAAAATGTTACCGTGACAAAAAATCACAATGGGCGCTCGGCCTAATGACACAGATAGACAATACTCTGGAATAGCTACATTTTCCCTATATTTCCACAGACTACATATATTATCTCCTATCTAAGAGATATTATTTAAAATCTTTACTTTTAATTAACAGATGGGCGTGTCGGACGCGGAAACTTTAGGCGAACTGAAACGTTACGTGGAGAAAATGCTGCTAACAGAGAACCACGACCCGGAGAAGTTTATGAAGAAGAAGAAAGTGTTGCCCGTCGCCAGGATATCAGAGGAGACCTTTGAGACGTTCCTGGAGAAGGATATTGTTTATGTTAATTTCTTTGCTCCATGGTAAGTTTGTCACACTCGGGTAATTAATCTCATCATTTCGTGTGATAAAGTACTAGCAGACTCTGTGATGGATTATCAGTGGGCGGAATGGCCCCTGGACCTGCAGAGCCTTAAACTTTTCTAAACGCCCAAAGCAAGCCCAAAAGCTTAGCAACACTTTTAAAAACTAATTTGGGTCTCACTGTGCTTTATGGACAAGTGTTAAGGGATTCATCGATGGAGGCCTTCTAGTTCTTTTCTATTTCGTTATTTAGGGACTCGTCTGTAATTTTATTTTGTATTTTTAAGCAAACCTATAACTTTGCCTATCTTGTGACAATATAGTCACTAAATTCGTTAATAGTCAACTGTGTTATAATTTTCAATGCGATTTAAACACCGACTTACTTCTCGTTTAAAATATCTATCAACTGCCAACTATTTGGCGTAATTTACTAATCAATGTATTACCCCATTTTCATAAATTCTCTCATTTCATGCGTCTCAGTTTCAAAAGATCGCATCCCATGATTATGGCGCGCCGTTATACCTATCAACATGCTTGTTCCAGGTGCGCGCACTGCTTGCAGTTGAAGCCTCTATGGATTAAGCTGGGCGAGCGGTTCCAGAACGAGAGCCGGGTGCTCATCGCCGACGTGGACTGCGTCAGGTCCAAGTCTATCTGCGACACGGAGAAGGTACGGCACAACCCAAGCACAATGGAAAATGTAACGTATTGTTTTGGGTTTCGGCTTAAAATACAACAACACCTCCCCACGGTTAAAAGACTGTAAGGGTTGAAAATATACCAGTATATGTGAACTACGTCAAATCCAATTCTATCTGCGATATGGAGAAGGCACGTTACAACCCAAGCACGGTGGAAAATGTAACTAATTGCTTTGGGTTAAGATTTAAATTACAACAGTTAAATAATAAAAGAGGTTAAAAACTGTTACAAACTGTTCTTTTCACATCTGGTGGAAGATACGTCAGGGGTATCAACGGTCACGCCAATGCGTACGTTCGACGCACTTAAGTGTGCATGGTTGAATGTTTCATTAATTTGTCTGTACTAATGACACGAGACGCATCTTTCGTCAGATGTGACAAGACCCTAAGCCCGCTAATCCGCATTGGAGTTCGGATTTAAGTTCCAAACCCGTTCTCGAATAGGTGATGGGAGGCGTTTAAAATAGCCTGATCGATTTAAACCGTTTTTTTTTTTCAGATAACCGGTCTCCCAACTTTAATCCTATACAAAAACAAGAAAATCGTCAACGTCAGCAGCGGCGGCCGATCCTTAGAGAGCCTCATCACGACCGTCAACGAACATCTACATGGCACGGCCAAAGAGGATACAGTGAGCGAATCTGTGGAAAATGCCAAAGACGAATTATAAAATAAGTAATAAAATACGTACTTATTTATTTATTAATACGTAATTTTTAAATGTTGTCCTAAGCAAAAATAACAATTCCCAATGCCAATGATTGTTATTCATTTAAAAACTTAGTCTGTTTCCAGTGGCCATTTTGCATATAAAAATGGTGTTGTAGTAGATAGTTGATGTTTCTATTATAATATGTATTTTAGTATGTATTCTAAAATAAAATGTGTATGTAGAAGAATTTAAATATTAGCTATTTTTACGTGTTTTGAATATATACATTAAATCGCAATTTTCCTCTGATATATTATTTGTATTTATTTATTTATCTCTGGCATATTATTTCTATTATTCCAACAACAATAGAGATCTCGTTTGGGCTTTCAATGGGCTAAATTTGACATGTACCATTTACAATTAGGGACTAACTTTGTATGAACATTCTTCTATATTAATAATTACACGTCAAGAGTTACGGTAGACTCGGTCGAAACCTTAGATAAATAACAAATTATAAAAAAATATTGATTTCGAGTGGACAACATATATCCGTAAAATTTGGATTAAGGAGAATTTCGTCAAATTCTAATGATATTGACAAACAAACCGTAGTTGCTATCCAAACAAACCGCAGTCGCCATTTTAGATACACCTCGCCAATTAACACGTCAAACATCATGTGTCAAAGGAAACCTCTTGCCGGAAACATTGCGTGAATCCAGTGTTGTCAGAAGCAGACATAGAGAGAGCAATAGGTAAGAAAATTTGTATGAAAGTCTGTCATAGAAAAATAGAAGGGCAAGTGGTTTTCACGCGCACGAAGCCGCGGGCGACTGCTAGTTTTAATATAAAATCGGAAATTTAAATAATTTTAAGATAAATAATTAAGACGTTATTTAGATGCAAATCAATTACGTATAATTTAAATAGTAGTTTTAAACAAACGGTGAAAATGTTTACAAAGAAGCAGAATTCTGCATTGAGTAATACTGGTGAACTTCCTTACAATGTTATGCCGAATGACAAGTTCCATTGAACTGGACAGCATAGAACCATTCAATGAGAACCAAATCGATTAAAATTGAGTAATCGAAATAATCGAGCTTTATATTAATAAATATTTAAACTTTTAATATTCTCTATTGTCATTTCTGTTACCTCATCCTCAGCTAATTTACAATTTATTTAGTTTAGTATTTTTCGCGATAATGCGATGAATTATAAAAAAATACAATAGTTAAAATAAAAAAATGAAATATCTACGTACTATATTTCGAAATATCGGTGAAATCAATGTATATTTCTATTTAGAACATAATAGTATAAACATTATAACAATTACTATTTTTTATAATTTTGAATCGATTTGTCTAAAAAATTCACGATTAATTCCATACTTCTCTAGACAAGTCAGATGAAACATGCCAAATGTGGCCTGTAGAAACAAGAATAGTAATGTTATTAATGCGCGAAAAACATGAAATCTATACTAATATTATAAAGCTGAAGAGTTTGTTTGTTTGAACCCGCTAATCTCAGGAACTACTGTTTCGAAAAGAAAAATTCTTTTTGTGTTAAATAGACAATTTATCGAGGAAGGCGTTAGGCTATATAATATCACGCTGGAACTATTAGGAGCGAAAAAATAATGGAAAATGTGTTTAAAATTAACTCACTAGAACCGTTTTTATGGTAATCAAATTTGGTCGAAATTAATGCATTTGTTAAGAGTTATAAATATATGTATATTGTTAATGTTAATGTACTGTAATATCGTACAATGTTTAACAAAAATGTAGATCTTTAGTACACGGGACGGGACGGAGGATATTGCTTGACGGGATACTATAAAAAAATTAAATTGAGAGGGGTAGCGGGGAAAGAGCACACTTTATATGAAAGTCTGTCTTTAAAATTAAAGGGTACCTAAGAGGTTTTCACGCGGTCGAAGTCGCGGGCGACTGCTTGAATCTGAATAAAACGTACTGGCAAGAGATTATCGTTCCGGTACTGTGTCGTGTAGAAACCGAAAGGGGTGTTGATTTCATGCTACTCCTAACAAGTTGGCCCGCTTCCATCTTTGATTGCATTATTACTTACCATTGAGTGTGATCGCAATAACGAGGCTAACTGGTAATAAATACGAAAATAATTTAGGTTTCGATAAGAACAAAGTCCGAAAGATATCCATCCAACATGTTATTTTTCTTTTGACTAAAACTGGAACGTTTGACGCTGAACTTGAATATTTACTTTAAAATGATTTTAAGATAATAATACGAACTATAGTTAGAAATATCATTTTTTTTTTCAATTAAATCAATTAAAAATTATTTATTCTACATTACCAAAATCCTCATTAGGGATGGAACCGATTTCAAAACACATTGAAAAGTACCTAATAAAAATAATTGCATCATTTAGTTGCTTTAATTTACTTGAGCATATCTATGAATTTGGTGCCATCCTATCCTATAGGGATACGGGAATTCGCGGGTGAAACCGCTGGGCGCAGCTAGTCAATATAAACATATTCAGCGGTTCGTAGTTCGGTAGCTGCGCCCGTCTTCTACCTTTTCGAATAAACTAACAGTTCAATTTACTCAGCTTTATTTAATTTTCTTTTAATGAAACATCTGTGTTGCAAATTTGCATACGGTTGTAAAGAATAGGTAAGTACTTAAGTGGCGATGCAAAAGACGACCTTGCTTTTATTGATCTCTTTCATCAGTTTATTTGTAATTATATATTTGCTTTTTGTGCACTTATATACATATTGTAATTGTTGACTTCCGAAAAGGAGGAGGTTTAAAATCATTTGATTCGCTGATTGTACGGGAAAAATTAATCGACTTGATTATGAGTTTTGTTGGTTAAAAACGGAATTTCATTTTGATTTGAACTGTTGAATCTTTGGCGGCCTGATGGCGCTGAATTTTTAGTTATTATTTTTCAATTAGAAACTTTTATCATTACTACTTGTAGGTATTATAGGCGTTACTTTTTGTAAATTAAGCTTGCAGAAACTTGACTTTGCCATTGCACAATGATATCTTGTTTAGAATGAAAGCACACAATTTACTACTTATTGAGGATAAAATCTAAATATATAAGATGGTAACTTACCTATAAGTACTTTTTATATGTGCCCTTCTTTGAAATAAAGATATACTATATACTTGATTTTAAAAATTTCCTGGTAATGTATATCAGAGTTGACTTCACTTTCATTGTAATTAAAACAAAAATTGGTAAAAATATTCCGTAAATAAAATATGTCTTAAATAAGATTTATCAAATCAACGCGATAAAGAAACTGACATTCTTTTTTGAAGTTGGAATAAAACCGTGTAGCTAAGTTGAAACACCTGTTGCTATGAGATGATAGAATTAATTATTAAATGTGTGAGAACAAACAAAAAATACATTAAATTACAATATACTTTATTAACAACAATTACCACGAAATAACAGAGGTAACACAATCAATTTTAGATCTTCATTATAGTTGTATATGTATACGAATATAACAAGATCAATTATTAAAATATAAACATTTCAGTATTACATTCTATTCTGAAAGGCGTTAAAAATATTATAAACTTAGATATATAAATATAATATAACTAAAAATTATTATGTAAAATTGTTACTACAAACAGGAATGAAAGACTAAGCCAGTAAGAGAATAAAATGTATTTTACTATCCAGTATTTTATATTTTAAGTCTTCTGCCTTCATTAGTATTTGTGAAGGCTCATTTTTACGCGATCTATGTGAAAAATGCATATATGTACCTAAAAAGTTCTTTTTTATTGTAAATTGTGAAGCATATTATTTTCTGCAGTTTTATAACAAACGAAATGGACGCTGACGAATAGATATTTTAGTATTACGACAGTGTACCCTTAGTAGCCTTAGTTAAAAATAAGTAATTTATCATGTTTTAATTATTGTAAAAATATGGTGAAAATATATCATGTCATTAAATCGCGCCTCATTTTAATAAAGAAAACTTTATTATGTAATCTTTGCAAAATTAAGTAGGTTTAAACCATGTTGTAGGTATGTATAGGATATAGAGTTAAAAAGGTCCAAGTGACGCGTCATTGCAACGGTCAGTAGTTACATTTGTATACTTTAGCGAGTCATTGTGGAATTAACCCCTTGCGCGATAGTGTCACCCAGATTTGGATGGATAGCTTTGAATAAATTCACTATGCCATCCCGAACCAATGGTTTAGCGGGTGACAGCATAGCGATTACGGTTGCGTATAATCGAGCTTTTTCGCCCTCGGACATCTTTTCATAAGATTCTCTTGCCTGGTCGAAGTTTGACTTATCTTCGGGTACGACTTTATATAAACCTTTCTGTGTTCGTTTGTAGCTTACAGGCTCGGTGTTAATTGAATCAGAATTGGCATTGCGACCTTGGAATGGGCAGTTCACAGGTATCTCCTTGACGTGTGGTCCCAAGCGATACAAATTAGCATCGTTGTAGAAGATTCGACGCGCTTCGAACATTTTGTCTGGTCCTCCTTTTATTCCATCTACCAAATTCCCTGGACAAAAAGCTAACTGTTCTACTTCTGCGTAGACATTTTTAGGATTTCTGTTTAGCACCATTTTGCCTACAGGATGTAGAGGGAACTCGTTCTCGGGTAGAGATCGAGTAAGGTCAAAAAGATCGTATTTCAACCTCTCCGCGTCGTCAACAGACGCGATCTGAATGGAGCACGTCCAACTCGGGAAATCACCTTTTTCAATTGAATCGCGTAAATCTCTAGTATAATAATCCTGGTCTCCAAAGTTAATTTCTTGAGCTTCCGCTGCAGTCATGTATTGAAGACCTTCATCTGGCATGCAGTGGAATTTGATGAAACTGATATCTCCATCTTCGTTTTCAACTTGCATAGTGTGTATGTTGTGGTGAGACATATGACGATATGTTTTAGGGATACCGCGGTCAGCGAACATCAATAGAAGCAGATTCAGTGACTCTGGTACTTGGAGCACTATGTCCCATAACTTCAACGGATTATGGAGGTAAACCGCTGGATCTCTTCTCAGTGAGTGCGCGAATTTGACGAATTGTGTTGGTTCTCTTGAGAAAAACATAGGAAAATTAAGGCCAGGAAAGTCGAGGATGCCATCTTCCGTATAAAACTTTATCGCAAAGCCCCGAACACCTCGAACCATTTCTGTGGATCCCCGTTCTCCGGTCGCCAGTGAGAATCTAACCGCAACCGGAGTTCGCTTGCCTATTTCGTTGAACACTTTTGCTCTGCAAATGTTGGATATGTTATGAGTCACTTCGAAATAACCGAACGCGCCATTCCCCTTGGTGTGAACAGTGCGATCGATAGGTCTTTCGCGCACCTGAGAAGTCATATGGTCCATGAAGAAAAGGTTATTTATCAGCGGCATATTGAGCGCAGTGCTGGCGGTTTCTAACGACACGGGTGCACCATTGCTGAGACTCATCAAACCTTTCGGACTCTGAAAAATACAAAGGAAGTCATTCATTTTTTTACAATTACTCAAATTCAAATGTGTTTATTTCAAGTAGGTTTTGCTTACATGCACTTTTGAAAATTCATGTTTAACTATTTAAATAACAATGTTTATATATCTCGTGATTAGATCGCTGGTTTGTCTGTCAGGACAAACCTTCTAAGTTAATTGACCTAGTGGGTAAGAATTTGGCTTGTGTTCAGAGGGAATCTAGACAGATCCCGGGCACGACCGTTTTGGGTTTTAAATGCGCGTTTTAATTAATATCACCTGTTGTATTAGTAATGTATGATAACGTGACGAAGCCTTTAACTGTAACAATTATCTATAATGTTCTTCAAGGTACCTACTTCGATCAACGCGCCGTGCAATTATTGTCGATATTACTGTTTCACATGACGATAATCTGGTGAAAGCTGAAAAGCAAAAAGTATAAAATACTTGAACCTTGCTCATGAGATTACCGCCATGGCCCATGTGGAATGTTGATTCAACGATGATTGTTCCTATAGTCTTTTCAGTCAACGGTCTTATAGCGAAAAGCTTTGAACAACATCTTAAAAAGTTAGTTGTTGGATCAAAGGTCGGATACAGATGGCGGTAGATCTTGAAATGGCGCGTATTGTGAGGAGGTTCCTAACTCTGGAGCCCTGACTACTGGCTGCTTGGACCCCCGGGTCCCGCAACTGGCGGACTGGATTTTTTTTTATAAATTTATTTTAATAGTATTATTTTTATATTTTTATAAGCATTGTCAGCAAAGTTTTGATATGAAACTTACCTGTTTCCTGATTTGGCATAGCAGTTCTTGGTCCACGGCTGGGTGCCAAAACTTTTCCGCAGCGGCCACAGAAGATACCAGCATTATCCAAAACGCCAGCATTTTGTTAACAAATGCCTTCTCAGATATTAATCGGCAGGTGCTTTATGCCCACATGATTCAATAGTCGACAGTTACAGTCTTATATAGGTAATGTTATTTACCTGAAATATTAAATATGTTTGCAATTGTAATCTATACATAATAAATTAGTAACAAAGTCAATTCAGTACATATACAGGGTGTCTCGTATTTAATGAATCAAAATTAAATGAGATCAAATATAAATGACTGTATTTGTGTGTTAAGACCTGTAGGGAGATACTGTAAAACATTTTTTAAAAAAAGTTAGAAAGTGCACACATTTCTTTATGTTGAAAATTCAGTACTTAGCTTAGATTTTTGCTAGCAACTTTGTAATCACAAGGAGAAAACATGTTTTGATATCAATTCGACGGTCGAGTGGCGCAGTGGGTAGTGACCCTGCTTCTGCGTCCTAGGCTATGGGTTCGATTCCCACGTCTGGAAAATGTTTGTATGACGGGCATGGATATTTTCTAGTGTCTCGGTGTTTATCTATATATATTTCTTATAGCAAACATTTTCAAACACACACACACACACACACATAGTAGTAGAAGAATGTCGTAAACGACTTTAACGCGGCTGGTTGCCACTTCGCCACATAAGGTTAGCGTAAAAACATACGTAAGCGCGTTTTAAAATACAGTCAGTGCCATCTAGCGACGTGTATGGGTTTTACTGCTAATCTTAGTCCAATGCATTGACCATTTTGACCAAATTTTGAACGAAAAGGTAGATGAAGTATGCCAGATGATGGATGCCAGACGTATAGATGTGCTCTGCGTGAATGAAACAAAAAGTAAAGGATGTGATACCACAAACCATGACTCATATACAGCCTACTGGTCCGGCGTTTCTAGAGACCGAAGAGGCTGCCAGGGCGTAGGTATCATCCTTTCCGAAAGAAAGGCTGATTGTGTGAAAAAGTTCAGTATGTGAGCCCAAGACTCATTTGGATCAGGTTAAAAGTTGGATTGATCCGGATATTTGTAGTAGGAGTATATGGACGGATCCGGGTCCAAGAAAGTCCAAAAATGCCGCTAAAGAAATAAATGAGTTTAGGGAAAGTCTGGGAGATACTTTGAATAAATGCGAACAGAATGAGAGGGTAATTATGTTAGGAGATTTTAATGGATGGGTTTGTTTGAAACGTGATGGGTATGAAAGAGTACTTGGTATGTTTGGTGACAAAAGAGTGAATGAAAATGGAGAAAGTTTGCTAGGGTTATGTTTGGAACATAATCTTTTTATGGCAAATACTATGTTTGCCCACAAAAACATTCATATGTACACAAGGGAAGAAGGGAATGCAAGAAGTATGATTGATTTTGTGGTAGTGGATGAAAGATTGAAGAAAAACATTCTGGATGCTCGAGTACATTGCGGTGTCGAAATTGATACTGACCACTATCTGGTTATTTGCCGAGTTAGTGGTCTTTTTAATCGATGGCGACATAGAGCAAAAGAAAAGACGAGCATTCTAGAACGGATAAAAGTTGAGAGATTGCAAGAGGATGATGTAAGAGAGGAATACGTGAAAAATTTGAATGAGCGTGATATGAATGCTGTTGAAATGCAAGAGGTTGAATGTTTTTGGAGTAATTTTAAAGATGGAGTGGTAGGTGCTGCCATTTTTGCATGCGGGATGTCTAAAAGGAGAAAAAGTAAAAAAGAAAAGAATCTGTGGATGGATAAAAGTATACAGGCAGTTGTATGCGAGGAAAAGAAAGCTTGGTTAGACTGGTTGGCTACAAAAGCTAACCAAAGAATGAAAAGAGCAACAAATGATGATGTTTTGAAAGCTAGAATGAAATATAAAAGAGTGAAAGTGAGCGTTAAGGAAGCTGTTACAAAGAAGAGAGAAGAATGTAAAGATATGTATGATAGGAGACTTACCGATGATTTTCAGTCTAACATTAAGTTTTTCTGGAAATCCATACGGTATGCTCGAGGAAGGTCCACTACCTCGGATCTGAGTAAAATCAGAAAATCAGATGGTAGTATGAAAAAAGGTGAAGAATGCATGTTGAAGAGATGGAAGGAACATTTCGAAAGTTTATTTGAAAGAGATGAAGGAGAGACTGACATATCCCCTGCGGAAAATAATGAAAGTGAGATCAATATCAGTGAGATTAGTATGGAAGAGATTATGAAAGCGTTGAAATGTATGAAATCAGGTAAGGCTCCTGGGTATGACAGAGTGTCAGTCGAAATGCTGAAGGCTGGACGCGTTATTGTTGTAAGTCAGTTGTACTGCCTTTACAACTTATGTTGGGCGAAAGGGCAAGTTCCAGAAGACTGGACTAAAGCCGTAATTGTTCCAATATATAAGGGAAAAGGGTCACAGCAAGATTGCAAAAATTACCGCGGGATCAGCCTTCTTAGTGTTGTCGGCAAACTGTATGCAAAGGTGTTGACTGAGAGGTTGATAAATGAAACTGATGGAAAAATGTGGGATGTACAAGCAGGATTTAGGAAAGGAATGGGGTGTACAGATCAGGTCTTTTCCTTACGGTGTATTGCTGAAAAATTCTTAGCTAAACACCAAAAAGTCTATTGCGCTTTCATTGACTTGGAAAAGGCCTATGACCGTGTGGTGAGGAATGAACTATGGTCAACATTGTCCACGTATGGGGTGAGCAGCAGTTTGATCCGAGCACTGAAATCTCTTTATGAAAATTCTAGTGCTTGTGTCAGAATAAATGGGGCATACACTGATTGGTTCCCAGTGGAGCGCGGGGTACGAAAGGGATGTGTAGCGTCGCCATGGCTGTTTAACTTATTCATGGACAACTGTTTGACAGATCTGAAAGAAAGTGTATTTGGTTTAAGAATGAAAGAGTTACTCATCAAATGTCTTCTCTATGCCGACGACCAAGTATTACTTGCATCGTCTGCTAATGAGTTACAGAAAATGGTAACTATTATGAATGTAGCTCTGAAAAGGAAAGGAATGAAAGTGAATGTTAGCAAAACGAAAGTAATGGTTTTTGAAAGAGATGAATATGTGACAGATTGTAATATTGTGATAGATGGAGAAAAAATGGAAGAAGTAAAAGAGTTTGTATACCTGGGTAGTAAATTTACGAAGGACGGAACGTGTGAGAGTGATATTGAAAGAAGAGTAAATGCTGGGAACTTGGTGAATGGTGCTCTGTATGCATTTATGGACAGCCAGAAAGTGTCCCAAAAGGCAAGACTGGCTGTGCATAGAGGTGTGTTGGTGCCCACACTTATGTATGGTAGTGAAAGTTGGGTATGGCAGAAGAAGCACAAAAGTAAAATAAATGCGGTAGAGATGAGAGCATTGAGGAGTATGTGCGGGTTAAAACTGTGTGACAGAGTTCAAAATAGTATGATAAGAGAAAAGTGTAGAGTAAAAGAAGATGTAGTGACTAAAATTGAGAAAGGGATGCTTAGATGGTTTGGACATATAGAGAGAATGGATGAAAGAAGATTAACAAAAGAGATTTACAAGGCGAGGGTGAATGGAAATGTTGGAAGGGGAAGGCCTAGGCGAATGTTCCTGGACCAAATTCAGGACATCTTAAATAATGGACAGGTCAAGAGTACCCTAAACCGACGAACTTGTATGAAAGGTTTAATGAGAGTGGAAGAAGCTAAGGAGGTATGCAAGGACCGTGCCAAATGGAGGGATGTGGTCTCTGCCTACCCCTATGCGAACGAGGCGTGATGTTTATGTAAGTTGTCTAATGCTGCCTCGTTGGTCTAGTGGTTAACCTATGTGGCTTCGATCACGAGGTCTTGAGTTTGAATCCTAGGTCGAGTCACGGAATAATTCTGACTTTTACATTCTTCTATCAAATTGTCAGTACTTTCTAAGCTCGGAGTCGGGAATTTGGTGGTGTTACACCTCCGTGCCTCAGAGAGCACGTTAAGCCGTCAGTCCCGGTTAATATCACCAACATCTGATAGTGATCGATAATAAATGCATGCAGAGGATTATTACCCTAAGCCCGCAAACCCACATTGGAGCAGCGTGGTGGGCCTACGCTCCAAAGCCCCCCTCCCATATGAAGGGAGGCTTGGCCCTGTAGTGGACCGTTAATAGGCGGATAATGATGAAGTTGTCTAATATTCGAGTAGAATAAAGTTAATCGTTCGACTATTTTCCTTCTTGTAAACTTGTAAGTTTTGTTTTATCGACTACAAGTTGGCCCTTGACTGCTATGACACCTGATGTCTAGTGATGGAAGCGGGCTAACTTGTTAGGAGTTGGATGAGGAAACCCCCCTTTCGGTTTCTACACGACATCGTACCGGAACGCTAAATATCTTGGCGGTACGTCTTTGACAGTGGTAACTAGCCACAGCGAAAGCCTCCCAATGGGAGAACGTTCTAGCTAATGAGCTAGACCAAGACAAATTAAGAAAAATGTCAATCTGCCCCGCCGGGAATCGAACCAGGACCTCCGTCATATAAATCCACCTCGCATACCACTGCGCCAAGGATGAGATGTGTCTCCCACTATGCTGTATTTTTGCAATGATAGTCGATTTTTTATGTACCAATAGTAGAAGGAGGCATTACCAGATCACTAATACAGCTGAGACCAGCTGAGGATCTTTATCAGATACTTCAGGCCTTCGATTTTTGACATCAAATGAAGCGGCCCACCCAGTTGAACATTTTTTGATAAGGCGGTATATGTCGATCTCTAATAGTTTGGTTGGGCTCTTGTGTGTTCTAATCAGGTTCATCAGGTACTCCAGATCTTCGATTATCCTAGTTTTTATAGTTTTTCCTTTATTTGGTCATTAAACCCTAACTCTGTAGCAAATTTCAGCAGTTTATGGGAAGTACTAGTTCTATTTTGATGATCTTGAGTGAGTGTCGTAAATGCGAAACTTTGCTTTCGTTTAACTTCGAAACTGAATGATCTACAGACTTGAAATTTTGGATTTTAAGTACGTGATTATAGCTTACTGGATGACGAAAATTTCAGCATTCTAGTCTTTTCCAAAGGTTCTCGTTCGTTTCTCAAAATAGGGCCTCCTGAAAATGCGGCCAAATGGTTCCTGTAAAGGTATACAGGCAGTGTTTGCTTTGTGCTCGACTTAGCGGGGGCACCGCCGTGCACCCTGATAAGAATGTAAGGACGGTTTTTGCAATTGTCCTACCTATTTTTAGGGCTATTGCGTAAAAGTTGCTGCCTTTTGTTTATGATTATGAATATGATGAGATCTATTTAAATTTGATTTGCGTTTATATATTCGGATGTGTATCATACTTCATCATCATCATCGTCGTCATCATCGTCATCATCATCATCATCATCATGAGCCTATTATTAATGGACAACCTTTATAGTAGAGGGTATATGAAGCTTATATCCACCACTCTTTTCCATTGCGGGTTAGCAGGTTAGTGGGTTTAGGGGTAAGACCTTGTTAGGGTCAAATTGTAAAACACGAAAAACAAAGAAATCAATTTATTAATACAGCTTTATATAACGATTATATAAAAACGGCGTAACAACATAACATTTAAACGAAATATACTTACACAGTAGAAAAGTTACTGCCAATACGATTATTACAATCTATACTGCTAGGTAGCAACGCTAAATAGATTTGACAGTTATTTTGTCCGCCATATTGCCTCGTTGATCCAGTATTGATTATGATGTGTCGGGTGCAACGTCGGATTATGAAATATTAAGTTATTATTTATTCCAAAAAAATGTCTGTAGGCCTAATGTTAGCATGTTAGTGGTGCAAGCAAGCAGCAGCAAGCAAGCAAGCCGGTGATCCTGGACATTGTCATAAAATTTAGCCACTGTTACAGAGTCATATCAATATATTATCATTAGCCCGTCATTCTACATTATGGCAGTACAGTGTGTCTAAACTCCACATTCCTTTTGCTTATATGGAAAGATGCCTGGCCCTGATCTAGTGTGTCATTCAAAATTAGCTGATAAGGATGATACAAATTAATAGTAATTTGGTGCCCATAACCTACATGATACGAGGAAGAGGCAAGGTTACTGAGCTGTCAACGATACAATTATATATTCAGTTGCAATTAAACAAACAAAATACAATTTTACACCAAATGCTATAAAGATGATAGATATACAAAAGTATTTAGAGATTAATGTCGTAATCATCATCATTATCAAAGTCTAATTTCAATAACACGAGAGAGGACCATTAACGATCACTATGGATAGAATTGATAGAGCCGGAACCACCGACTTCCCGTCTTCCCGGGCACAGAATATACTGAAAATTTCTTAGATTACAGAAAAACTCAGAATTATTCCACCCGGCCTAGGATTCTAATCCCAAACTACTACACCAACAAGGCAGAGAGATTAATGTACCTAAATACTTGTAATAGTAACGATTTTATTTTATCATGTAAAATATATATATGCCAAAGATCGTTGCTTTATTTAGCGATCGTGATATTCAATCCTTTAGCCACGTTATAGGCTAAGTCTGGGTGAATCTGTGCGAACACGTGAAGCACTTCTTCTTGTACCGCTGGTGAGGCCGACGGCAACGCTAGGCAAAGATTTTCGTGTAAGCGATCACGTTCATCGCACGTCATTCCGTCCTCGTATAATTCTCGCGCCTGATCGAAATTATATGGCTCTTCTTCAATTATTTTGAGCAAGCCTGGTCTAGGCTTAGATCCATAGTTACCAGGTTTGTAAGACGAAGAGTAGTTGGGAACATTGAGGGGACAATTAACTGGTATTTCATTGGCATGTGGCCCAAGGCGGTACTGTTGGGCATTCGTGTATGCAAATCGACGCGCTGCGTACAGTACATCTGGTGCGCCGCATATACCATCGACTAAATTGGACGGGTTAAACGCTAATTGTTCCTCCTCAGCGAAGCAGTTTTTCGGATTTTTATTCAAGGTTATTTCGCCGACGGGATGTAGAGGGAAGTCTTTAATCGGCAGACTACGTGTAGGATCAAAAACGCAGTAACCGTGTTTGTGCACGGCCGCCTCCGTAATGATCTGCACGTTCACCTCCCAACAAGGGTAATCCCCTTTGTTGATTGAGTCGCGTAGATCTCTCGTGTAATAATCTTGATCGGCCAAGTTCATTTTTTGGGCTTCGGACGTCTCCATGTGTTTGATGCCATTTTTTGGCAGAATGGTGAATCTGATAAAGGATATCTTCCCATATTTACCTACGACTTGTAAGCTGTGAACGTTGTAGCAAGGCATGTGGCGGAAAGTTTTTGGTATCCCTCGATCGGCGAACATCATCATAAATGCGTGCATAGACTCGGGGTGCTTCACTATCATGTCCCACAAAGGTTTCGGATTGTAGAGATAGTCAGCTGGACGTCTTCTTATCGCGTGAATGAAATCTACGTAGTAGAGAGGATTTTTAATAACGAAAACCGGTGTGACTATGCCGGGAATGTCGAAATTACCTTCGTCGGTGTAAAACTTCAAAGCGAAGCCTCGAATTTCTCGGCTGAGCTCGGAGCTGCCTTTTTCTGCGATACCTGATGAAAACCTTGCTACGATTGGAGTTCTTTTCCCAATTTTATTAAGGAAGCTGGCCCTGCATACGTGTGAAATGTCGTGGGTTACTTCGAAGTGACCGTATGCTATGGCTCCCTTTATATGAACGGTTCGGGTGCAAGTTCTTTCTCTCACTTGAGAAGTCGAGACGTCCATGAAGAAAGCGTGATTAAGGAGCGGCTGGTTGAGTGAGCTACCAGCTTCTACAGTAGAGACGGGCGCGCCGCTGCTTATACTCATTAGACCTTTGGGACTCTGGAAAAATATAAACAAGTTCTTAATCGTTATGCATCTGTAAAATTAGTATTAGTAAGCAGATACAATTTATTTGGATAAATAATTATTTTAAAAACCTAGTTAAGTATCTACTACCAGTGGTTTATTCCGCACAGGTGATTAACACTTTCCTCAAAGGCCGGCAACGCATTAGCAGTGTAGCAAATGTTTATGGGCGGCAGTAATCGATCATCATCAGACGATCCGCATACCTACTCATTTGCTCGCGCTTTCAAATCGATAAAAAAATGAATAGAAAATTTGCAAAAAAAAAAGTAAAACGCAGTTAAGTAGTTATGATGAAAAGTATAGTAAAGTAATAAACAAAGCTTTATATTGCTATTGCTATATAAATTTTCCTCGCATAGTCCGCTTTCGAATATCAGAACAGGTAATTTCGGAGATTAGCCAAATCAGAGAAACAAACAGACAGCCGAGAATTAAAAAAAAATAATTTAAAATGTAAGTACCGTATTACTTTATAAGCATTAAACAAGAAAGTCAAGTTTACAAACAGACACACCCATTTTATTTATTTGTATAGATAGTACTTCTTACATTACTCCTGATGTGCTTAAGCACATCTTGGTCCACGGCTGGGTGCCAATCTTCCACGGCAGGAGGCCAGTTATCCGTTGCAGCCACAGACGATAGCAGCAGTATCCAAAAGGCCAACATCGTCGATAGTAAATTGATTCTCCGAAGACATGCAGTACCAACTTGGTTGGTGTAACTATCGGCATGAGATAGATTTTATCACCTTATATACTCGTAGGTGCCAGGTACAGTATTGTTTACATACTTGCATATTAATTTCATCGCTGTGGGAGTCGTAAAAAAATTCGGTTAAATTTAATAAGGCATGGGTTTGCGTTGGGCTAAAAGTCTGCACCCATCCCCTATCTACAATCGTATCTCCGTTTCTATAATTATGTAGGTAGATGAGATTTTTTAGCAGTAGGTAGGTAAGAATATCAAAGATCTAAAAGATTATAGGTAGATCAAATCCTTTCCCATCCTTCTTCATAAGTTTATTTTTGATGGTTAGTTTTTCTTTTTATATTTAGAAGAGGGCATATGGAGTTTAGGCTCATTGCTGCTCTAATGCAAGTTACCGGACTTGAGTGCCAAATGACAATATGTTAATAACTAAAACCAAAGTTTACGTACTCTCTGAGGCATGGGGAAATAACATAACTGGGTCCTGGGTTCAGTCCTTGTTTGGGCTTTAAATTATAAAATTTTTTCTTCTAAGAAATTTTTTAGCAAAAATTCCCAGCTCGTAGTTGGCCTTCTGCCTCGCACTACAAAAACATCTCATAGCAAAGCTTACAAAGTCAAGTATAAACCCGCCAACCCGCAATGACGCAGCGTGGCGAGTCTAAGCTCCATGTTCACTCCGAAAGAGCAGCATCTGGCACTGTAGAGAGGTGCTAAAATTATCTTGTGGCTGATAATGATGAAGTCATTATGCTTATATTCCAGACTTTGGATATACACAATACATTTAGTTCGACACCTGAGCTAACATGGTTGTTTAATTAGGTATTATAATGATACCTATAATATGCTAATGAAGTGATGTTTTGTTATTTAAACTGTTTTTATACAAGGTCAAGTAATTTTGTTCCAAGTAAAAAAAATGCATTAATAAAATAATTCATCGTTAATAGACTGTCTATCGGTTCTCACAGGTTTGTCTATGGTCTAACCATTTTTTCAATGAAAAAGATTATGAAGTTATAGCCTAACCAGAAAAACAAAAGACTTCGCCATATTGCAGGAGAAATAGGTACTTTTTTCAAATTGCATACTATGCATAGACAGCTAAAAAGTAATTATGGCGCCCAAAATACAATTTAAACAAAATTAGTTTTATAAATCAAATATAGTCAAATGGGTGCCTCGTTAGCTCAGTGGTTACCTTATGTGGTTTCACTTCATTTGGTCCTCAGTTCGAGTTATGATAATAATACTGACTTTTTAGAAATTTTCGTTGTCATTACCGTCAACATCTCATGGTGATCGTTAAATATTATTCTGTGGAGGCGAAGGCATGACTGAACTGGAAGTGAAAGTGGCATCTGACTGTCCCTTGTACCTTAACCGGATCATCGAATCCGCTTACCCACATTAGAGAAACGTGCTGGTTCTTAGCGCCACATCCAGTCTCCTGTACGGAGGGAAGCCTGATCCCGAAATGAACCGTTCTTTTTAATAATAAACATTACATTATTTAAAAATTATTTTATTAAGTTTAATAATAATAATAGATTAATAGATATAACTATACATGTAATAAAACTTCGTTTAAACCGGAAAGTGTCCATCTGGAAGTATTTTTAAGCTAAACTTGATGTTGATGCCCGATCATAAAAATACCTATATTGTGGTAAATTAAACAATATTATTTAAGTATTTACTTTCAGGAAGGAATAATGAAAAAAAGGTATATACGCATGTTGTGTACCTAAATACGCAGGTAAAAACTAGTATTATACGCCAAAAAGGCCTTAATATAAATTAATATTAATAAGCAAAACAACTAAACCATATTCTGTTAAATTAAAATAAGAAATGCATTACATTAAAAATATTTCCTATTGTGACATGCCCTTGCTGTTTGGTTTAATATTATTATTAAATTTGTGATTTTCCCTGTAATTGTTCTTCAAGTAATTTGAACAAAGAGTTGAAACCATGGTTGTACAGTAATAGAAATAGAACAATAAAAAATCAATTAATAAGAGTGCAGTATGTGTATAATTTTTACCTATTTTACCAATTCAGTTGATATTATATGAAGGTAATCTATCTCCCATAAATAAGAGTGACAAAAATGTGAAAATTATTGTAAAATTTATTTATACAGAATATAATATATATAGATTGAGTTGTACATAGTAATTGTTAAGGCCATGAATTTAATGCTTATATGGATACCATTACATCCTAATTTGTTAAGCCCATTTCGTACTTCAAGACATTTATATCGATTTCAGGGACTGCAATTTGTGATTTAGCTATGACAATTTTTAAAAGAATTTTCAAAAATTCTGCTGTTTCTTATTTTTTATTATAGTCACACATACTTCATTGTTATATTATTTCCGTTATCCATAAGGCATAAAAGCCAAGCGCAAGAACATTTATCATAAAGAAATACTAACTATAGGCAAACCGTGTTAAAGGGTCCTCGTCTGTGCAGTGCAGGGGCACAAGACGCAACAAACGGGAGGGTGAGAGGTGCGGGAGGAAACGTGCACCGTGTTACGTGTTAATGAATGAATAAATACACAATAGACGCAAGGCCCCATCGTCCCCACATGTCAGCATGTTATCTAGCCAAGTTCTATTTGACATTGTTTTAGCCCCGCCAGCATCCGCGCAGTCGCTCCCGATACGAAGCCCGCGCCCGTTCGCGCGATAAAAATCCATTTCTACTTAAAGACTAAATAATTTTCTTTAAACTGTAATACAATATTTTTCGTATTTAGTTTACAATAAAAATACTTGATTAAAAAAATATATATACGGTAGAATTGAGAAACTCCTTTTTTTTGAAGTCGTTTAAAAATAAAATTTACATTTTTGAAAATACTTGAAATAACCAAAATGAATGTCACAGCGCGGTAGCCCCGTTACCGGCGGTGACAGACCGTGCGCAGGCGATGACGTCATCAGATAACCTGTGAGTAGTGCAGTAGGTAGTGTATTTTCATTTCGCCTATAACAAGCCCTAAAGCGCGCGAGGGAGGACTCCAGTTTTGTAGTTCGCCTATTACTATTACCTTGAAAGCGTGTTGCAGTTCAATTGTCTTGACGATAAGTCTTTGTTTCTTGCGATTGACGAAAAGCATAATACTTTTCAACACTTTATTAAAGCACTGAGATTAGTTATGTTATACACTAGTCTAACTCCCCGGCGTTGCACGCGTCCTCGTAGCTCTTGCCCTTTTGTTCGGGGTCCAGTTTGATCATGTCGTCTATACGTAAAATGGTGATCGCCGCCTCCGTGGCGAACTTGAGGGACTTTATCTTGGAGATGGCGGGCTCGAGGACTCCAGCGGCGAGGTTGTCGCGTAGTGTGCCCTCCTGTAGGTCTAGACCCACCCACTTGAGGTTTGCGTGCTCAACCTGAATAATGTAATAGTATGAAAAACAGTTTTATCATAACAAAAATGTTCATACAAGTCATTACTATTTTAATATTAGTTGCTTAAATAGATTTTCATATTTATACTGCTAAAATAGTTTAGTATACTTCATTATGCTTTACTCAATTATCATGTTGGCAGTACAAAGGAGCAAGGATATCATTCAGATATAGGAATGTTACTAATAAAAAAAAAACATTAGTAGATCATGTGGTGTGATAAAAACTAGTAAACATTTGTAGAAAACGAAAGGCGTGTGGATTTCATCCTACTCCTAACAAGTTAGCCCGCTTCCATCTTAGATTGCATTATCATTTAACGTCAGGTGTGATAGCAGTCAAGGGCCAACTTGTAGTCGATAAAAAAAATTGTATAATAATTGTTTTGTATTGAAAAGAAATTATAATGATACTTGTACGACAGTGTATAGTCATTAGCAAAATTTGAAAAGATGATACAATTTGGAAAAATTTGTCTAGTTGGACAATGTAGATTTATGGAAACTGAGTTATAGGTATGGTGTGATGAGGGCAGTCACCTTCGTCTGCGAGGAGTTGTGGTAGGCGCGCAGCTTGGCGACAAGGTCCGTGGCGTCGCGCGCCGCATTCACCGCCAGCGTCTTGGGGATCACCAGCAGCGACTGCGCGAACGCGGCGATGGCCAGCTGCTCGCGGGAACTCTGCAACACAATGAGCATATTATCAACCGCCAATAGACATCCCGTGCTGCACATAGGCCTGCCCGCGCAGGATGCTGTGCGCACTCACCAGCGTGGTGGCGAAGTTGTCCAGGTATATGGAGAGCGCGGCCTCGATGGCGCCGCCGCCCGGCACCAGGCGGCCCGACTCCAGCACGCGGCGCACGGCACACAGCGCGTCGTGCGCCGAGCGCTCCATCTCGTCGCAGTACGCGTCCGTCGGCCCGCGCAGGATGCTGTGCGCACTCACCAGCGTGGTGGCGAAGTTGTCCAGGTATATGGAGAGCGCGGCCTCGATGGCGCCGCCGCCCGGCACCAGGCGGCCCGACTCCAGCACGCGGCGCACGGCACACAGCGCGTCGTGCGCCGAGCGCTCCATCTCGTCGCAGTACGCGTCCGTCGGCCCGCGCAGGATGCTGTGCGCACTCACCAGCGTGGTGGCGAAGTTGTCCAGGTATATGGAGAGCGCGGCCTCGATGGCGCCGCCGCCCGGCACCAGGCGGCCCGACTCCAGCACGCGGCGCACGGCACACAGCGCGTCGTGCGCCGAGCGCTCCATCTCGTCGCAGTACGCGTCCGTCGGCCCGCGCAGGATGCTGTGCGCACTCACCAGCGTGGTGGCGAAGTTGTCCAGGTATATGGAGAGCGCGGCCTCGATGGCGCCGCCGCCCGGCACCAGGCGGCCCGACTCCAGCACGCGGCGCACGGCACACAGCGCGTCGTGCGCCGAGCGCTCCATCTCGTCGCAGTACGCGTCCGTCGGCCCGCGCAGGATGCTGTGCGCACTCACCAGCGTGGTGGCGAAGTTGTCCAGGTATATGGAGAGCGCGGCCTCGATGGCGCCGCCGCCCGGCACCAGGCGGCCCGACTCCAGCACGCGGCGCACGGCACACAGCGCGTCGTGCGCCGAGCGCTCCATCTCGTCGCAGTACGCGTCCGTCGGCCCGCGCAGGATGCTGTGCGCACTCACCAGCGTGGTGGCGAAGTTGTCCAGGTATATGGAGAGCGCGGCCTCGATGGCGCCGCCGCCCGGCACCAGGCGGCCCGACTCCAGCACGCGGCGCACGGCACACAGCGCGTCGTGCGCCGAGCGCTCCATCTCGTCGCAGTACGCGTCCGTCGGCCCGCGCAGGATGCTGTGCGCACTCACCAGCGTGGTGGCGAAGTTGTCCAGGTATATGGAGAGCGCGGCCTCGATGGCGCCGCCGCCCGGCACCAGGCGGCCCGACTCCAGCACGCGGCGCACGGCACACAGCGCGTCGTGCGCCGAGCGCTCCATCTCGTCGCAGTACGCGTCCGTCGGCCCGCGCAGGATGCTGTGCGCACTCACCAGCGTGGTGGCGAAGTTGTCCAGGTATATGGAGAGCGCGGCCTCGATGGCGCCGCCGCCCGGCACCAGGCGGCCCGACTCCAGCACGCGGCGCACGGCACACAGCGCGTCGTGCGCCGAGCGCTCCATCTCGTCGCAGTACGCGTCCGTCGGCCCGCGCAGGATGCTGTGCGCACTCACCAGCGTGGTGGCGAAGTTGTCCAGGTATATGGAGAGCGCGGCCTCGATGGCGCCGCCGCCCGGCACCAGGCGGCCCGACTCCAGCACGCGGCGCACGGCACACAGCGCGTCGTGCGCCGAGCGCTCCATCTCGTCGCAGTACGCGTCCGTCGGCCCGCGCAGGATGCTGTGCGCACTCACCAGCGTGGTGGCGAAGTTGTCCAGGTATATGGAGAGCGCGGCCTCGATGGCGCCGCCGCCCGGCACCAGGCGGCCCGACTCCAGCACGCGGCGCACGGCACACAGCGCGTCGTGCGCCGAGCGCTCCATCTCGTCGCAGTACGCGTCCGTCGGCCCGCGCAGGATGATGGACGCCGCCGTACGCGCTGCAGGTCTGAAACATCATTGCCTACTTCAAGGCTGAACTCAGACTTTTTTTTATCGACTACAAGTTGGCCCTTGACTGCTATCTCACCTGATGTTAAGTGATGATGCAGTCTAAGATGGAAGCGGGCTAACTTGTTAGGAGTGGGACGAAAATCCACACCCCTTTCGGTTTCTACACGACATCGTACCGGAACGCTAAATTGCTTGGCGATACGCCTTTGTCGGTAGGGTGGTAACTAGCCACGGCGAAAGCCAAACCAAGAGAAATTAAGAAAAATCTCAATCTGTCCCGCCGGGAATCGAACCCAGGACCTCCGTCTTATAAATCCATTGCGCATATCATTGCGCTATGGAGGTCGTCGAAAGACTGATGCAGAGGCGAAAGCGTTGCGTCTAGATTTTCGCTTATAGCAAATTCATCTCTATTTTCCTATAACTAAGGTATAAAGTTGTATTATACAAAATTGGAATCAAGTGTCGATGATGCGCGGCGCCACACGTCGATCTATTTTTTAAACTTTCCATATCTGAATAATACAATAGTTATATTAAAGATTTGAAAATATAGAGGAAAATTATAACTTATAGCTGACGAACTTGACGCGACTCTTTGCTGCCAGAAAATGGAATAACAGAACAGTGGTTTTACAGGGGGCCTCTCGACAAACCAACCATTGCAGGTGGTGAATTAATTCGACGCATGTTTGATATCTGCGAGGGGTTGCGACTTGTCTATGGGCGTTTGACTCTTGTGCATCATGAAATATTGGTCAGAAATCTTTTTAAGGATAACATTTAAAACATACAGAGTTTTTCTTTAATCAAGAAGAGAGTTCTTCTTTCAAGGATCTATACTATGTCCTTATCTGTTTCATAGTTATATTAATACAATGATTCAAGACCTTTTGTAAGTTTGTATCTTACCCTTTAATTAATATGAGTTGGTCATCACAGATCTGTTCCTGTACTACTTCTGCAGCTTCACCCACCATGCTCGCTTCAAACACTTCCTCACCTGAAATATTCAAATACAAGATTAATAGGATGATTAAGAGTCTACAGTTATATTCTAAATGAGTTCATTTGTTGTCAATATAAAAGTGGGATTGTAAAGTCCAGGCCTCCCTCCTCATAGGAGAGGGGATATGGAGCGTACACCCACCACCCTGCACCAATGCGGGTTGGTGGGCTTAGGGTGATAAAGTTTCATTTATTAACGATCACTATCAGATGTTGATGACAGTGATCGGGACCGACGGCTTAACGTGCTCCGACTCCGGGCTTGGTATGTACTGAGAATTTTATAGAAGAATGAAAAACTGAGAATTATTCCAAGAATCGACCCAGGATTCGAACCCAGGACCTCGTGATCGAAGCCACATAGGAGAACCACTAGACCAACGAGGCAGAAGCAGTGATTGATATAGGCTAATTTGAATGGAAACGGGAAATATGTGCGTAAAACCGAACATGAACGACCAATAACTTGCTCACCTTCCATATTAGTAAGCGATGTGAGGTAAGCAGCTCCAGTGGCTTTAGCGATCCTCTTCAAGTCACTCTTCTTGCACCGCCTCACTCCCATGGCACCTGCCTCCACAAAGTACTTGAGGCACAGGTCATCGATGCCTCCTGAACAAAGGATCACATTCACTCCCGTAGATAGAATCTTCTGCAGTCTTTCCTTGGTGATGTCGAGTTCACGGGCGCGGATTGCTTCTAGCTTCTCTGGGTCTGATACAAGCACCTGTAAGAATTTTTGAAAGAAATTGTTTTTATTTAATTATTTGGGTTTTTATATTGCAACGAATTTAATATATATTTAAGAAAGTATTTGGAACAAAGTTCCTTATGGCACATTAAGGGGGCTAGACAGAAAAAATTCTCACGAAAAGTTGTAACAACACTTTTTGCTATAGTAAGCTATTGCATCGACTGGGAAGAAAAAGCCACCTGCGTTGCGCTGCTGCTCTGTGCTGTCGTCGTCTCCACGACTTTTTAAACATATATACGCTGTTGTGTTTACGAAGTCGAGAGAGTGTATATACATATTTATAACTTCATTCCATCCCAGTGTCCCTTGACACCTCTTAACTTTTTGTACTTATGACAGTTAATGACAAAAAGTATCTGACTAATAGACACTTTCCATTTAATGTATTAAATGAAAGTAACAGAGCGTCGTCTGCAAGAGCTATTTATTACCTGAACCCCCATCTTCATTTTAGTCTTCTGCAGCGAAAAGTCCAGGCAAGCTATCTTAGCATTGACAATCTTCTTTGGCATCTGCTGTGAAGCCACAGTACAGTTTAACGCGTAACCCTTGACCAGCACGCTCTCCCGGGCGCTCCGACCGTGGGCCTTCAGCACGTTCACTGCTTTGATTGGGTACACAGCGTTGCCCTTCGAGTCTGTTGTTTTGACAGCTTGAGCAGCATCCACTATGATTTCTGAGAAGAAGTCTGCATCACTGGTTTTTAGCATCAAGGATTATACTTTATTTATTAATTGTGTTGTTAGGATGTAAAGTATTAATTATTATTTATTTCACTAATATTACAACAAAGTCTAAACAAGAGTAAATAGGCATCTTCTAAGCAAGCGCGTCTTAGACCATATCTACACATACCATCAGGTGAGATAGTGGTCAAGCGTGAGCTTATTTCTTACTAATAAAAAGGCTTTTAAGTTAAAAAAGAATAAGCAGTATAAAAAATATAACTTTGGCTTTGATATCCTTGTTGTAATTTAATGACAAACAGATACTTCGATTATGTTTATTTGCATAGATTTATCCAGTATTCGTTATACCAATTTGCATAAACAAAAATTGAAAATTTATGGACTTTTTATCCAA
This sequence comes from Mycalesis mineus, assembly GCA_034621355.1. Taxonomy (NCBI): domain Eukaryota; kingdom Metazoa; phylum Arthropoda; class Insecta; order Lepidoptera; family Nymphalidae; genus Mycalesis; species Mycalesis mineus. Next base: position 16,591,720 of record CM067890.1, read on the forward strand.
TCTAACCCTTTAGGAGTGGAGTTTTAAAAATCCTTGAATCACATCATATTCTAATTCTGATACCGACTTTTATTACACATAATATCTTTACACAGTAGACAGACCGACAAGGGTCGAAAATTTTTAATTCTTAAACTTTTGGTTGGAGGTCCCTAAAAAGGCCTATGTCCAGCAGTCGAGATCCATCCCTGCTAATGATGATGATGATGGAAATGATGATTCTTTAAAAGGATACGCTCCAATAAGTTTGGATGACATGGTGGTCTTGGCAGCATTAATGATGGATGCTCTCCCAAGGGACTCCACAGTGACTGTCAAGTTATCCTGAATATATTTGACAGCTTCCTTGCAGGCCAGCCGGTAGCCTGATATGACACTGGTCGGGTGAATTTTGTTTTTGACAAGTTCATCTGCATTCTGTTGAAGACATGACTTAATTATTATTTTATTTTATTGAACATGTGACTGAATCTATTGAGTTTATAACAAAAACAAATTGAACAGTATATAATATGACAGTTAATCTTTTAATGATAAAAATATTAATATTAATTTTCAGAAGTTTATTATTGTAAAACTGCATTTACAAAGCTTTATGAACCAATACTTCCTTCTTGCCCAGCCAATTTTGCTATCCTTTTTCTTTGGATACCCATTTTAATATTCATATAAGATGATGCAACTCCCATTAGGCCAACACCCATTAGTGATTGAGTCGTTTTTCATAATTAAAAAGTAATGTCTGCTTTTTTTATCGTTTTGAAAGCAGGCAAACATGCATACGGGTCAGCTGATGTTAAGCGATTACCACCATCCATATACATTTGCAATTCCAGAGGCACTGCTAATGTGTTGCTGGCCTGTGAGGAAGGTGTTAATCTGCCCCTGATAAGACACATATCATTTACACTAATAATTGTATGAACAGAAACTTCAAGTTGGGGAGCAACTTGCCTTCAACAACTCTGCAGCTATGATAACAACTGATGTGGTGCCGTCCCCCACTTCCTCATCCTGCAGTTGCGCCAACTCTACTAACACCTTTGCAGCTGGGTGCTCCACCTCCAGCATTCTTAAAACAATAACAAAAAATGTACAGTAAGTAATGACAATTTGGCTTTTAACACCAAGTTAAGCCTCAAGTTGATAGAAACAGGGCAAATATTTGTGCGATGTGTTCCTTACATGCTCCATGAATTGTTGCTTTGTTTAGGCAATTAATTCCAACTCAGGTAGGCCATTAATGACTCAGATGTGGGTTACTTGGAACTGAAAATGTCAACTGGCTGCCTAAGGAGCTGCCTTACTTTAAAATGTTTACTGGAACCTCCTGGCCTCCTGCTTTAAGTATCTTTACAAAAATATTTATAGTGTAAACCTTGGCATTGAACCCTCAAAAATTGCTACGAGCATAGTAGTAGTCGACAATCAACTATCTATCTCTATATAAGGTGAGTTTGAATTATTAGCCAGCGGCGAAACTGGAGCAAGTCTTATGCATATAGATTACAATAGAAAAAAAATTTGTTCCCAAAATCAATAAATAAAAAATTATAAAGCATTACAAAATATCTATTCACTTACGACAATACGCATAACGCCATCCAATACATCCATAAGTTACCCTAAAGCCAGCTAGCCATTAACCTCAAGGCAGTTATGTACCTACTTACACACTAGAATTGATCAAAATAACAAATGTAACAGCTGATCGACGACCAAGGTCAATGCACTTTCCATTAATAGATTAAAACTTAGTTTGAAATGCCGGCACCATCGGCAGCGAGCGTACAAACAGGCGCGGTGCGATTGTCGGCCTTTTAAAAGACCGACAAAGGCACCGCTCTTTCTGAACGCTACCGCAACAAGGGACGCCGACAAACACGCACATTTAAACACATGCCGGCCGCGTTTTTATAGTAGGTAATTTAACAGGAAAGTTTATTGAACTTGGCACAGACATCGGCTGATTCAGTTTTAAGTGATTTTTTAAAGGTTTATTTCGTTCTTCATTTATTTATTTTTTACCAGTTCTAAAGTGTGCAGGTGGGGACATATCTACCTACTTAGTCCTTCAAAGGTTCCGTGTTCGATTTCTGACAGCCGATTGTTACTATTTTTTATTAGTTCAGGTCTGGTCTAGTGGGAGATTTTGGCGGTTTGGCTTTTCTTTCCGTATTTTATTTGGTAGTAATCGAATGTTTAAGACACACATTCGTTCGGTATCTTGTGATTAATTTATGAATGCCATGGATGGTGCTATGTAAAATGTGCTAAGTGAGTAAACATTTTGTAGGTAATTTTTAAATTTTTTGTTACTGGTTCTAGAAATTTTTTATTTTATTTTATTTTTTTTATTCCGCTGTTGTAATCAGTATCCATTACACTTACGCCAGTTTCACCGCTGGCTAATAATTCAAACTCACCTTATATATCAAAATTACCAACTGACAAAAGTTATTATTTGGGAGTGAGACTAACACAGTGAATTACAAATACATAGGTAAGAGATAGATAGATGTTCAAGCACAATGCTAGTACAATGGACCGGCCTGCGGGGAGTGGGTCGTGGGTGACATCGCCGGCGGCCAGCCACTAGCGCACAGATGCCATTCAATTTGCTAGACTCGTGGAAATAACATTGTAACTTTATACAATAATCCAGATTCACGAATATACCAGCCGCATTATTATTTTAGTCTATAGCTCCTAACACAGTCAATAACATTAGTAGTTTTAATATAGCAAAGCTAGATGATGATCTATCATTAAATAAAACTAGGTTAAGAGTAGAAACTCACTTGAGAATGGTGGCTCCATCATTTGTGACAGTGACATCACCAATGTCATCTACCAACATCTTGTCCAAGCCAACCGGACCCAGAGAACTCTTTACAATGTTAGCTATTGCAGCTGCAGCCATGACTGAAACATAATTTAATAATTAATCTTACTTTTGTTTGTTATTTTTAGGCATGTAATGAGGACATGACTAAAATTATTGTAATAAGGGATGGTCAGGACATATTTAAAATCCTATTAGTCTGCTGCCAGGAATCTCTTAAGCTGAATACCGGAAATACTTGTTACGTTTAAATTACTTGCTTGAATTTTCAGTATGAGTCAATTTAAGTATTTTGAGCATATCATATATCATCATTTTTCTGTTTTTGTAATAAAAAATACAAAAAAGATACAACAACGTTCGTTGTTTACTATGGTGGATATATTTAAATCTTTCTTGAAAGGGCAACAGATGTGCTTAGATATTTTAATAACTAAATGCTGTTAGGTTATTTTACAAAAACATTACTAAAAACAGTTGCAAAGTATCAAATTATAAATGAGACGAGTAATTTACGATACTTGCATGATAATTCAGACTCGATAGGCTCGATATTAGTTAAATATCACATAAAATTTTGTAAGTTTAAAACCATAAGCATTGCATGTGATCGACCGGGTAACATCAATACAGCAATGTAAGGACAAAGTCTTACCATTTTGAGTTCTAACTGGCGCTCCAGAATATCGTGTCCCCGCAACGGATAAAGCGGCAGCGAGCGTCGACATTTTTATTTAATTTATTTCAAAGATTTTGGTAAATTAAATGCTCGTCACACTTTTGTCTTTTTCTGGAAGAGAGAGAACAATGCTGCCAAATTAAAAAATAGAATGACAAGTGACGCATGATTGTTGCCAACATATAAAGCTGCCAGTATTTATCGTAGGTATTTATATATATCACTTATCTGTGGTCAGTGTTGAAACGTCGTGTTTATATATCATAGATTAAAGCTTTAATCTATGTTATATATGGTACTCTTTGGTCAGTGTTATAAATAATGACAAGGCAAGGCAAGGCTGATTTTATCGCAGTGTTTTGTAAACACAACAATAGATGACGCTGCTTTTTAAGTTTTAGTAGAGTTAACAATTTTTAAATTATTTTGTTATTAGAATTTGCTAATGAAATTGAAGACAGCAATTGCCCAGTAAATTTAAGAAAAAAACGCGTTTTACGCTTAGAAAACGCATACATGTGAAAACCACATGAAAACATTACTAGCGATCCCATATAAAAAAAAATTAATTACAAGTACCAAACTGAGTTTCGACTATAATTTTGGTGAAGCACCCCGAATTGTTTTTAAATTTACCGAGCGATTTCCAAATTAACCAAACACTATTACTGTCTATTTTTAGTTGGTAAATACTTTAAAACATGTGCTGAGAACGCCATCTATTGGCCCATTATAAATTAAAGCCTTCTCTTAACGTTTGTGTATAAACAGACCCATAGGCTAAAAAGCCTCAGCCCCGAAAGACGCTGAAATTACCAGGAGAGAAAAGTTCTCCGCGTCTAATCCGGGTAATGAGTCTCACATTCTTCTACTGATCCTTAGAGGGATCGAGAGAAAACGACCGGCACTGCAGACGATGTATAAAGAATTTATAGTTATTTACATTTTACAAGCATTTTAAATCATGGGTAGTCACAGATAATAATTGAATACTACATATGGTAGAGTACATTTTGCAAGTAGACTTAGAATCAAATAACGTCGTAATTTTAGGCGAAAGCCGTTACAAATAAATACGAAGCTAATACTAAATTTCGCTCATATTTGCGAAAAACATTAACGTTTCTTTGTTACGTGTGATTTTATATTATCGGGAAAGAAGTCACAATTCATTTAAATTCCGCCCGTGTTTCACATATTTGCTGCAGTATTTTATATCTGATCAGTGTGAGCGAGGTTGAGAACGTGATGCCAAAACACCGGGGATCCTTTATATTGGCTTACCTATTTAACGTTCTTTTTTATTCTAGTATCTACCCTAACTAACTATATTTCTAACATGTTATATTTTAAGCATAAGCTGCACTGACCCATTTATCTTACGTTCATGGTAGAGTGATACTGTGAATTCAACCGTTAATGATACTTTTCAAGTTAATTTTTTCCATCGCTTAGAATTTTTAAATTCATCTATCACATGTTGCATCACCATCAGCTGCAGAGTAGGGCTAAAGTGATAGGCGCTTGGCAGAGCAGCTCAGGCAAATAAAGCGGCTCCCACGGATCGCATCAGCTGGCCGCATAGCATTTATATTCTCACTCTATTCTGCGAATGCTCCACGGTATTAGTGTGCTTAAAAAATACACCTGCTAAAAGTCTCGATGGGTTCATAAAACCACACTATGTTCGTTATTTAATACTTTAAATATAGGTAAATGGGCATACTAGACATCGGATGTTAAGTGATTATCCTACGGCCTCTTCAACACTACAAGTTCAGATGAGTTATTTAGGTGGTTGATTATTGTGCAAAATAAAATACTTTTATAGGAGAACACGTTTATTACCTATTTATTTAATTAAACATTAAGATTAACTAAGCGTTTGATTTTAAATACATTTGTGATCTTTAGGAAGTTGAGATTAATCTGATTTGAACTATTATCCTTTTTCAAATACCATTGATATTCATTAATTATGCTCGATTGAAACTAACGAATAACTAATAAACTCGCCAAACCATACAATAAATTATGGACCTGCGTGTCAGGAGCGTTGGCGTAAAGTGAAGAATGTTTTATAAGTATCCATAGAATAATTACAAAACCTAACTTATTGCAGAATTAAGAAAGTGCCGGACATAGCCTAATCATAACCTATATTTTATAACTATTGACTCAAATACAATATGACATTTACTATTCTAATCTTGTCTCCCTTATAAATAACTTCCCTAAGCGACAGTTATCTAGAGATATCAAAAAGAGCTGATTCCAATTTGTAAATGTTATGGCCTACATCCCGCATCCTATAACAAACGACGCCCTTAAACGATTCACGAGATACTACCCTAATAAATACCACATGAAGTTCTCACGTTCGTCGGAATGCCTCACATCATGCCGAGTATATATAGCGGGCACTAATCTCATTTTCTTGCACCGATAAACTTCGAGAGCAAAACAAATCGGCGGTAGTTGTACGCTTGCGCCGACAGTCACACGCAAGCGCTGCTCAAAGCCACGGCAGTCGCGCGCTGGCCTTTGCCGCGTACGGACTTATCGTTTAGTTTTCTCGCGCCACCATCACGCGATAAATGGCGCCCAAACAGGGACCTCGTTATCGCGGGTAAGTCCCTTAATTGCTTATTACAGAGTAAAACTTAAAATAACATACAACTTATCTCACGATATCAGAGATTTTGGTCCACGCAGCATCCGTGTCCGAGGGCGTGGTGATCGTAGGGCGGAGGCGTATCGAGCTGATAAGAAAACGTCCACTGTCAACAAACCCTGTCATTATATAAACTATTTAACTGAAAAGTGGAGAGTCATCCTAAAGTGCTTATTGATTTTCATCTCCGCAGATTCTGTATAACACAGGGTTATATATAACTCCATCCTTTAAGATGTGCATGCAGAATTGGAATGGCAACATTCAAAACACGAGCTCCGTTAATATAATTTTCCAATTGGTCCTGCGAGCGTATTAATATCTTGTTTCGTAATTCGCCATTCCCCCAGCTTCGCACTGAGCTATTTTTGTCCTTTTGCATTTTGTATTCTGTTGACTGGACATTTTAAGTATGATATGTAATTACTTATAACATAAGTTAAATATTTCTAAGCAAAACATTAGATCCATGGTGCGAAAACAATTTATCATTACTACAGACTATACCTTTTATATTATAATATGATCTAATGTGAACACATCATCATACATTATACTGCAATTATAAAGCTTTAAAGTGATAAACAAAATACTTAACAAGTTAGTTATAATTATCTCTAGACATAAGTAAGTATAATAATACACATTTCTATTGATTATCATACTCAGAACGGAGATTTTGCTGGATAGACTTCGAAATTTCCTACGACTAAGGATTTTAATTTTATTAATATGAAAATGCCTGGGAAAAGATTTGCTCATTTGTCATTATGTTACAAGACTTAATGCACAAGTAGAAATGAGCTTAAGAATTGTCTGGCTTGTCTAGTCTAGTTTCTGCATGATTTTACCATAGGATTACAGAAATCTGCATAATTTTAAAGTGATTTCTCTTTCTATCATCATCTGTGTCATAGTCTCTATCTCTCTACATGATACGCACTGCAATTATCAGGAATATCCTCCCAGTTTCTGTTAAATGCTGTGCCACCTACAATGAGGTATAGTCAAGGCAAGAGCGGATATCATTAGAGGTAGTTGTTCTATCGTAGGCGGCATTGTTACGATTAGGCCTGTGTGCACCAAGTACGTAAGCTCGGTTAAGATAACCGCCCGGTTTAAGTCCTTAACCGGCGTAGGGGTTGTCGTGAACAGTAAGGCCTGTGTGCACCAAGATTTCGGTTATCATAACCAACGGTTAACATAAGCTAAATGTAAAATTTACTATTCACAACAACCCGTACACCGGTTAAGGACGTAAGCTCGATTAAGATAACTGCCCGGTTTACGTCCTTAACCGGCGTACGGGTTTATTATGAATAGTAAATTTATAGTAAAGTTATGTTAACCGTTGGTTATGATAACCGAAATCTTGGTGCACACAGGCCTAAATGTATAGTTAGCTTATGTTAACCGTTGGTTATGATAACCGAAATCTTGGTGCACACAGACCATAAACGAAGATGCATCTAATCGATTGATTTATACAGACTCGTAGTTTATTATAAATATGTAATTATTAAATCAGCACTACGATACTTTTGGTTATTTTAATACATATTTATAGTGTTTATATGGTACTTACCGTATCCCTTTTTGATATAAATGCTATGCGTATATGATTTGATTGCCCTTCCATGTTTTTATTAATCCCATAGGTACAGACATAAGTAATAACTTCTTAAACGGTCAAATGATATTGGCTTCCTTTAACCGTAAACGTTTTACGGAAAGACGTTGCTATCAACGAAAAATACCTACTGTCACTTAAAATATGGTTTATGCATTATGCTCACGGCTTCGCTCGCGTTGCTTAAGCCGTAATACATCAATATATGATACTAGCAGTCGCCCGCGACTTCGTCCGCGTGAAAACCTCTTAGGTACCCTTTTAATTTTAAAGACAGACTTTTAAATAAAGTGTGCTCTTTTCTCCTTTTTTTTTCTTTTCTTCTTTTCCATTTTATTTTTTTATAGTTTCCCGTGAAGCAATATTCTCCGTCCAGTCTCGTGTACTAAAGATCTACATTTTTATAAAACATTGTACTATATTACAGTACATTAACATTAACAATATATATGTATGGCATATATTAATAGCTGATTATGTGTATAGCTTTTAATAGTCTATTTCACTTTCTAGCTTTCATAATAAACAAAATAATTTACAATCCGACATGCAGATCTAGAGATAAGCCCGTTCAAACAAACGAACAAACTTTTTCGTATATTATATAAATGGTCTGCCATGCCAAATAATTGAAAGAAAAGATCAAAGATCGAATTCTCAAAAAATATCAGTACCAAAATGTTGACCCCTATTTAGTACGTAAAACAAACACGGAGGAGGTCAACTTAATTTGGACGATATAGCAGCATTGTCATGTTTTTTAGAAATTTTTTATGTCTCCGAAACTATATGTATAACTAATTAACATACTGTAAAAGGCAAATCTTATCTATATAATGTGTTTGTGATTATTAAACAATTTATTTTGATAACGATTTAACTTGTATAAATAATGACGTAAACTTAAACATATGAATTAAATGATTTATTACAGAGTCACACTTTTTAGAAATTTTGTAATATCTCCGAAACTATATAACTAATTAACATACTGTAAAAGGCAAATCTTATCTCTATAATATCCTTGTGATTATTAAATAATTTATTTGGATAAGGATTTAAGTTTAGTTCTATAAATAATGACGTAAACGTATGCATATGAATTAAATGATTTTTTAAAACACAAAAATTTATATATTGCGGACTTTTTTGTAGAACTTTTTAAGATGCATAAAGTTTTCATACAATGTTTTCAATTATATCCAATATCTAAGGCAGCGTACGCGACACGTTGCACGACAAAAAAATATGATAATTCGGGTAATATATACTATACAAATATAAAATATAGCCTATGACACTCACCGATAACGTAGCATTCTACTGGTGAAAAAATTTTTAAAATCCGATTAGTAGTTCCGAAGATTAGCCCTGACAGAACTTTATTTACAAACTTTACCTCTTTATAATATTAGTATAGATTTAACAGGTTCGTTGGGACAGTGGTTAACTAGGTGACTTCGGGTTATCAGGTATTGGGTTCGAGTCCTGGCAGTCGGATAATGAATTATTGAGCTGTACTTTCTTTAAAAAACTTATTAGTAAAAATTCTCATTTATTGTTGATCCGGAGTTGGGAAGTTAAGCTATTGGGGGTATTATTGTCCATTTTCTTAAATGGTCGAGGTCTGATCAGTGGGTGGCTTCGGTCGCGGCTAGTTACCATGCTGCTGACAAAGACGTACAGCCAAATGATTTGGCGTTCCGATACGTCAAATATCATCGCGTTAACCCGTGTTTTAGATTGGACCATCACTTACAAATTGATGTTATTACAGTCAAGGGGTAACTTGACTGCAATCAAACTTATTCTACTCAACTAAGCTCACCAACCTGCATTTCAGCAACGTGGTGGTGTGTAAGCTCCATATCCCTTCTTCCATATGTAGGGAGACCTGGCCTTGTAGTCATAATTATCAGGCCTTTTTTCATTGCACGACCGAATGGACCGTCTCTCGTTATAGGAATCGAGCTTAGACTTAGATTCAGGCCTTACAAAAAAGTTTTTAAAATATAAACGTTCTTTAGTAACATTAAAGGGATTCTTTAGTAACTCTATTTCAACGGGTTTGTCCTATTTAGTTTAGTAGTTCCTATGTCTATTTAGGAGTTCCATCTTCCCACTATCACTACCTTAAATAAAATTGACGCCAAATATAATTCAAGAATATAAAATTCAAGTTCAGAAAGTTCTAATTTAGCATCCAAGATTGGACCCATACATAATTATATACACTATTTGAATAGTCACAATTGAAGGGTCTGGTCTGTCTGGTGCCTGGTGGTCAATCATTAGCGAATATAATACCGGCCACTGTGTCCTTTTCTTCGCACAGGCGTATATAGTGCCCCCCCCCCTATATACGGGGTTTTCGGTGCCACCACCTGATGGAGGAGAACCGCTTTCTACCACTAAAACATCACCCCCTACTCCTTCCCTGGCTCAGATCGCCCGTAATTTATTTTTCCTTTCATTTTTATAATATTCTCCTCCTTTTCCGATAGGTTTCATGCTACTGTGATTTTTTTTACTTATTATTATTTTTAAAGCTATTTACGCTGGTCTATTAAGACAAACACACGTCGCAACTTTGAGATTTGGATTAAGAAATCTATGTATTACTGCGGAGACGAAGGCAAAAGCTAATTTAATTATCATTTTTGGACCCTGGTACCCCCAACATGTTGTTTGAAATATGCATGGCGTTAGTACAACTCCTAACGAGGTTTATCACAAAGATCAATACAAATCATCATCGTCATAACAGGTATTTAATTCAAATACCTACTGTCCTTCCCTGGATACTTCATATTTCGGGAATCGTAGACATGGGTACAATAGCTGAAATTCAGTTCCAAATTCAGTAGGAACGTTCTCTGAGTGCCACATTTCAAGTAGACGTAAGGTTAATTGGAGCTGCGTGCCCAAAACGCCGCTAAGCTCTTCGTTCTCTTAGCGCTTGTCCACACTGAAAGCGCGGGGGCTGAGGCCTGAGGCGGGCGCGGCAAACGGAGGCGTGCGATGGCCACAGTGACGCGCGGGCACTTGTAGCGGTTCGACGTATATCAGGGGTTGTAAACCATGGACGAAGATTTCTTAATTTTACTTGACAGCCCAATCTTGAGATGGGAGGTGTTAAATACAAGAGATGGTGTACACGAACTAAATAAAAACCGAGAAATATGTGGTGAATAGTATAATTTGTATGAAAAATTGAGATTATTTCCTATTAGATTTTTTGAGTACACTCGGATGACCGTGTCAACATTTGACTACATCCTTGGTTATATAGCACCTAAAATCACCAAAGAGGACACAAACTTTCGCAAGAGTATTAGTCCTGAAGAAAAATTGTTCATAACTCTGAGGTAAGAATGAAACAAAAATATATAGAAATGTAGTAAGTATTTATTATATAATAATCATATAAATAGTTAAGAAAAATATTAATAATTAGTGTAGTTGCCAGTAGAATATCCTCCATAACTTTGAGAAGAAAACTGCAACCTTTCTGCTTCATCTATTATAATTTGTGTTATTTTATTTCGAATACGCAGCTTTTGCAATTCACCAAATTGTTTCATTTGTGGCAGGAGACTCATGAAAAAATGATAATCGTCACATTTCTCTGACTGATCACTATTAGACACCATTTTCTGTTCTATTAGTAAAATTTTTTTTCTTTCGCATTCTATGAGCTCTTCTCTATAGTCTGCGCCCGTTTTTTTGCGCTTTAACGAGTTTGTGCTGGTGCTGCAGGTTGAACTTGGACTCATCACGTCAGGGATGTTTTGCTCAACGTGACAGGACTCATTGAGGGATTCTGAATCACTGTCATGCAAATTTCCCGACATTGGTTCCGGTGTGATATCGTCATTTATAAATTTCATTAGTGTAAAGTGCGGCCATGTGCTCTCTATTTCTTCGCCGCCGTCACCAGAGCGTGGAGTAGGAAATTTCTTTTTTTCTTTTCGATACTGATCCCGCAGATTCTTCCACTTCTTACGCAGTTGTTTCTCTATAACAATAATAATTATATTATGTTTATTTCAGGTTCCTGTCAACCGGGACTGGGTTTAGATCACTAGCACAAAGTTTTAGTATGGGCAAAAGCACAATTGCGTCTATAGTTCACGAAACATGCCGTGCGTTATGGACAGAGTTAGTTCCAATTCACATGCCAATACCAACAGAACAACGTTTGAAAGCTATTGCAGAAGACTTTGAAGCTACCTGGAATTTCCCACACTGCATCGGAGCGATTGACGGAAAACATTGCGAAATAAAAAAACCACCTAGATCTGGTTCGGCACATTGGTGCTATAAAAAAAGAAACAGCATTGTCATGCAAGCTGTGGCTGATGCAAAAAGGAGATTTATAACCGTCGAAGTAGGCGGGCGAGGCAAGCAAAGTGATGGTGGTACCTTTATGGCATCAACACTGTATAAGCTTATCGAAAAAAATAAATACAAAATTCCTGTGCCCAAGCATCTCCCAAATTCTGAGGTCATTGCTCCTTACGTACTAGTGGGTGACGAAGCATACCCGCTAAAATATTACTTAATGCGTCCCTATCCCGAGCGAGTACTTAATGCGGAAAAAAAATGTTTTAATATTAGATTGTCTACTGCCAGGCAAACAATCGAATGTGCATTTGGCATTTTATCAAGTAAATGGAGAATACTTCTAAAACCAATTGAGACAAACAGAAAAAATGCCGTGTCTATAATAAAAGCTGCATGTATATTGCACAATGTCGTTATGGATTTAAACGGTGAGCTTGACATGGATGTCCAGCGTGTGTTATCCAATCCGCCATTATATGAAAATTGTCACAGAAACCTCGGAGTTAATAATAACCCATCACGAATAGCAAAAAATGTTCGTATTAAATATACAAACTACTTCTGGGAACAGTATCGAAGAATGTTATAACAATTATAATAAAACTTACCTTCGCTTCCAGGAAATTGTTCTTTTATTTCACTCCATAACTTCCTTATAATTGTACGATTAGTATGATGTGGATGTTTGCTCTGCCATATTGCTGGTCTACATTGTATTTCACTAATAAACAATTCAGAATTTACCGCCATTTTTCGAGAAACAAAATACGAGACGCGCAAACGCCGAGCGACTAGACACAACTGGTTTGTTACCCCCGCCGCCCGCGCATTAACTCGCTTGCTGCCTAGGCTCCCAGTGCGGACAGGACGCGCGGATAGGAACGATTGAAATTGACGCGCACTATCTCGCTCAGTCCCGTCGCGCTAGGCTGCCGCCTTAGTCACTACAATATGGACACAAAGGCGCGTTTCTTATGTTTGATATTTCGCGCCCGCAGTCGCAACCGCGCTAGGCTCGCAGTGTGGACGTACACTAGCGTAAAGGGTGCAGAGACCTTCGCGTTTATTAACCTAGATTATGCATCGCATCGCCTGCACTACGACTCACAAGTCATAGTGCTAATTTTCAGCTTGGCTCAATTTCTACAGTATTACCAGGTGTCAAATATTAAAATAATCTGCATTTTGGTTTGGAGCAACAAAGTTATATTTGGCTCTATCACTTTCTCTCTAAATATTCCATTTTATTCTACCTAAGTTATTTTGTAAGAAATATTTTTTTTTAATTATTTTGTTTTCATATTGGGAGCTTTGTTTCTGCCTCGTTGGTCTAGTGGTTAGCCTATGTGGCTTCGGTCACGAGGTCTTGGGTTCGAATCCTGGGTCGGGTCACGGAATAATTCTGACTTTTTCAGTTTCTATGAAATTTTCAGGACATTCCAAGCCCGGAGTCGGGAAGTTGGTGGTACACACTCCCGTGCCTCGGAGAGCACGTTAAGCCGTCAGTCCCGGTCACTATCGTCAACATCTGATAGTGATCGTTAATAAATGAAACATTGTCACCCTAAGCCCACCAATCCGCATTGGAGCAGCGTGGTGGGTCTATGCTCTATATCCCCCTCCTATTAGGAGAGTAGCCTGACCCTGTAGTGGGCCGTTAATAGGCTGATAATGATGATGATGATGAGCTTTATTCTCCATAAGACCTAATTACTTTTTTTACAGTGCAAAGTGCATCTAGACTGCAACTTAAATTCTTCTTTACATGAACATATTTTAGTGCAATAACGTATCTCATGAAAATGTTTACCATGTAATTTAAAAGCTATATAGATTAAGGTACTCGTAACCATAAAATGGAAGATAAGTACAAATAAATCTTAACATATCAGTACAGGAACTCCTCCATTTAAATGCTAATGCTGTCGCCTGACCCGACAACTCCTTGAACCTATCTACTAAACGACCGCTTATCTGGCAGAAGCACAAAACTAGAGATGCTTAGCACTCTTCGATGTTCAGCGTAATATAAATAAAAAAGTGTAAGTTTACACTGTAATTTACGTAAGGAATGTTAAAAGAATTGTTGGTTACTAAAAAGGTTGTAAAAATGTCTATTCGCTCTAGGGTACACTTTCATTTGGATTCAATAAAGAATTAACTATTTATGATAAACTTCTGCGAAGTAACGTCTTCTTCTATTTACTACAGTCATAGATTAAAGACTAATAGATAGAGCCCATAGCGTGTCCACTCGTGAGACAGCAAATCAGCCTTATTGACATGACATGTCAACATTTAAAGTACATCATAAAACGTTATGTTTTAAAATATCATAAAATACGAAATATTACTTTATATAATATAGTTTAGTAAACGCATAATACATGAAATTTGCTAAAAAATAACATATCTAAGCTTTAAATCATCAATCAATGAAGTTTATGCCTACTTACGTATGAAACGTAATTCCTTCGATTTTCTGTTCGCTGCGACTGTTGCAGCCGAAAATATTACAACCCACCATAGCACGATAACGTCTAAATTAATATCGTAACCGCAAAGTTGTATTATTTATCAGCAAATTTAATAAAAAGCTACTAATTACTCAGATATGTCCTTTGCTTGTCACCAACTTCATTCTTGACAAATAATAAAAACGAACACGCTGAAAGGGACAAAAAATAATCTTGTGTCACTTTCTAATAAAGGCTGAATGAAATAAGTCTGTCACGCTCTTGAACCTACAGCCGCGTTATGACTCCATCTATTAGTCTTTAATCTATGACTACAGTAGTCGTAAATAGAATAAGACGTACATCGTTTTCACCCGTATAGATCCAGTTCTCGTAGATGTATCGAGAAATTTTTAGTGAGCATCTACATCGAGGAATGAATAACTATATAATAATAGGTATATATGACCTATTATAGTAATCAATCAACAATTAGGCATGGGATTAATAACCTGTTTTTAGTTTCTATTCTATCATCTTCGAGTAAGTGTATCATCACCTATCATCTGGTGGATTAAGTAAAAAAATGTCAGTTGCAGTTAGGATTCTGGTACGATGTAGTGTAGAATCCGAAAGGGGAGTAGATTTTCATTCAACTCCTAACAAGTTAGCTTGCTTTCGTCTTAGATTGCATCATCAATTACCAGTCAAGGACTAACTTGTAATAAATAAAAGTGAAAACTTCTTACTTTTCAAACAAAACTTATTAACATTATTTTCGAGTTGTTGAGAATTTTTTTCAAACGTTTAGAACTCAAAAACCTCACTAAACTTTCGAAACGTTTGTTGATTAGGACGAATAATAGAAAATCGTGTAAAGGGTAAAGTGGTTTGTAGGAAAACGCTTCTAATAAAAAGCGTATCGATTAGGCTCACTAACTGAAGAGCACTCGAATCTCTTCTGAAATACTCCACTCGCTCGGTGGCTGTGCAAACTACAAAGACACTTCATCTCTTTATAGTGGACTTTGAAATGTGTTTCATACAAAGCGTCCGTATGGATTTGTTCAGTGTCTACGAACTAATCTAGTAGTTAGCTGAATAAAAAACGTGTTCATCATTGGTGATAATGCTTCTGAAAATATGAGCTCATTCGATTCGGAATGATGAAATTTATTTGAAAGACTTTAAAGCACAGAAACATTTTCTATTTAGAATTAATTGCTAATAATTTAGTAACTGACCAATGTCGTAGCCTAGTCAATTGAAGAAAAAACGTGTTCATAATTAATGATACAGCTCCCGAAATATGACCTAATTCGATTCAGTATGATGAAATTAATTTAAAATATTTTAAAGCACATAAAATTTTTCTATTCACTACCTAATATTAAAATAATAACTGACAAATATAGTCTAGTCAATTGAAGAAAAATCGTGTTCATATTTGATGGTAAAGCTCTTGAAATAGCACATTCGATTAGGGGTATTTGATGGATTTTAAAACGCAAATGTTTCAATCCTTATAACCCGTAAACAAAGGCATAAAAGGAGGTCTCAACTTGTTGAGACTAACACATTATATATTGTAGATAGAAAAGTTAGAATCCATGGCTTAGAAGTAGAATTTTGCATGTATTTTATTACAAGCTGTGATTTGCTGTTTCACTAGTGAAAATAAATGAATCCCCAATTCCTCCTTCTCTCGATGCGCTATTGAGAACTAAATCTTGCATCATCACCTACCATAAGGTGAGATTGCAGTAAAGGGATAACTCGCAATGAATAAAAAATGAAAAAAGGTGGTTTGTTTACAGTTCATGTAAACAAAAAAACGTGACCTCGTTTATATTTGACACGTGATTCGGAACTCTGATTTGGCGTGCGGCTGTCGTGCGGCTGTGTAAACCATACTTTATTTTAACAAGGTTATACAAATCGAATTTGGAAATACCAGTAAAATAAGGTCTGAAGTCAAAGTTTTAGATACAACTTTGCATTTATATTCGAATCTAAAATTAACCTTAATGAATAGACATACATAACACAGAATGTTCCATAAAGATTTACCTTGCATTTTGGAATATATTGTAGTCTTAAGGAAATTAAAACATTGTATAAAAGTTTTAATATTCGCAATCCAAGTGAAGAGAAAATAATTAAAAAGTGCTTTTTGCAATTACATCAAAACGGTTAATAAAATTTCAATGATCAAAATGTTGCTCATATCATCTTGCGACTACATGAAAAAAATCAAAATGGCGGCATGATTTAGACCCATACAAAGGACGTTATACATTCAACACTAAAATTAAAAACGTCTCTACTTCAGTTAATTTTTAATGGAGGAACAAAATCAAGAGGCTTCTCATATGTAAAATTTTAAGTTCTACATTTTATCTCTATCTTATATAGCTCTAACCATTTTCGAATAAAAAACACAATTTAATTTTTTCTAACACTTGCCGGGATTGACGGACACTAATTAAATTTTTATACAGTGTTATACAGAGTTTACTGTTACTTTCGATTAAATTATACCCAAAATGCAAAGTAGTATCTAAAGTTTTCATTTCTGACCAAATAGCCTGTTACGTCAATAATTTATTTCGATTATGGTACTCGTAGCAAAAACGTTGGAATTTTTTTCCGTTAAGTATTTTAAAGTACTACAATTAATAAAGGTCTACAGTTAAAGTTGATCTAAAGCCGAAATACACATGAGGGAAGTCCTCAACGATTTACTGCAGTTACCTTGTGTTTGAGTTTAATAATTTGTCTCGATGAGAACTTTACATTAGAGATCTGATGATGAAAACAACGGACAATTAAGGCAGCGCTTTAACGGTTTACAGTAGCTCTCTTGTGATTGAGCTTGATTAATTTGGTTTGGTTTTAAACCAATCTCCGACCCAAGCTTATTTATTATGCAATTAAAAGTAAAGTACAGGTAATGCAAAGCAATTTTAAAGGGAGCATACAGAAATTAGCAATAGAAAGTTAGATTTTAGGGAATTACCTACCTAAATGGTGCAAAACATAAATTTTTTCTATGGTATTGTTTTACTGGTTTTGTTTAAACAAAGCAATGTTTTTTTAAAAACAAATTTTGCAAAAAATCGGCACTCAACTAAAGTTGCAATGTCGAAAAAGTTTCGAACGAAACGAAACGAACGTTATCAGTGGATTACTTACTAGTAGGAGGAAACTTCTATAATATTGGTTTTTACTACCAACTAAACTTCCGTTTCTGTCTGTTTTGGTCGTTATAGCATAAGATGGCAGCATTTACTGAACGAAGTGAACAAAGAACACCTAAGGAATGTAATAAACGGAATTTCAAATGCCAGGAAGCGCTGCTATAATTAAATACCTTGATGAAGTTTCGGGAATAACTTACTAACCCACTTTCCAGAGAATTCTGATTCATTAAATTAATAGGAACGAATATTTCGTCAGATACATTTTTTTTACTATTTTTTTCTGTATAATTAATAGTATTAAACCATATATTATTAATTGTTACTTTTCTTATATAAATAATTTATTTATTTAAATCCTGAAAGGAACAAAATTCTTTGTCCTTCGACATTATCCTATTTGTATAGCCCATACGAGGGACTTCCATGGTATTAAAGCATATTAAAAGCTAAGGTCAACCGGCTCCTTTTCGAATCCATGACCATAATGACGCCTTAAAAATGAATGTTTTTTATTAATAAACAAAAAAGGATACCAGTTCCCAAAAGTCCTCTGTCGGTAAAAGTACAAAGAGTATGTTCCACAATCACAGCGGGGTGCTGGTCGCGGAGGGTGGGTAATTATGCAGACAATGGCATGCACACTTGCTGCATTGCAATTGAAAATTCATGCAATATGCACCAAAGATATAGCGACTGTGTTATTATAAATACATTCAAAGGAGGTCGCCATGCAGCAATAAAAGCATATATTGTTGTTTCTGCACTTGTATTTTTCTTAATATTATTTAAGATACTTTTTTAAATGGTACTTTTATTTTTTAAACGGTAAATAGGCTTGAACTTGACTGTATTCACGCCTGATGGAAGCTGTGATGAAATGTCTAAGATAGGACGCGCTTGTCTAGAAAATGCTTGTTCACTTTATTAATCTATACGTTTAAATCACATTACAGATTCAAAAGATTTGAGTATAATAGATGGGAAAAAGCAACTGTTTTATAGGTACTATGAGTACTAGCGATGTGCCGAGTACGGTTTGACTCGAGTCAGACTCGATTCCTGCAGTGTGATTCTGTAAGACTTCATTCTAAACTTCGAATCTGAATCCGCTGTGAGTTTTTTGATCGGCATTCTGTTGATTCGGTTGATAATTCGTATCTACACTAGCGCTACTCTTGCGAGCGTGTTTGCGAGTTGAACTAAATTCACCTCAAGATTTTGACAGATAAAGTATGAGATGACGTATAAAGTGGCATTCTGTAAGGTAATTCTCCCGACAATTCGACGCTCACTTCGCACTCGAACCCGATTCAAAGTGTCAAATTAAAAGTATCTATTTTACGAGTGAAAATAGAAAAAATCATAGTTAAATAGTGTTTAAATTAAGTTTTTAAAGTGAATAAGTGCCTACCTACTTAAACAAAAACATCGTTATGATGGCAAGAATGTTTTTGTTTAAATCTTTATTAGAAGAAGCTCATGCTTTGGATAAACTAGAAATGAGTCGACAATCTACCAAAATTCGAAATTTATCTTTATTAACCCGAGATGACGACCTCCGTGGCACAGTGATATGCGCGGTGGATTTATAAGACGGAGGTCCTGGGTTCGATTCCCGGCGGGGCAGTTTGAGATTTTTCTTAATTTGTCTTGGTCTGGTTGGTGGGAGGCTTTCGCCGTGGCTAGTTACCACCCTACCGACAAAGATGTAGCGCCAAGTGATTAAGCGTTCCGGTACGATGTCGTGTAAAAACCGAAAGGGGTGTGGATTTCATCATACTCCTAACAAATTAGCCCGCTTCCATCTTAGATTGCATCATCACTTAACATCAGGTGTGATAGCAGTCAAGGGCTAACTTGTAGTCAATAAAAAAAAATGACGACTATGTGAGCGTGTAAAGATTGTCAAAGGACCTAATTGACCAACTGGAGTATGAGTTACTGCCTCTGATAAAGCCCACAAAACGTCGAGACAAAGGACTTTCAACTCGTGTAAAAGTAAGTGCTTCATTTTACTAAGATAAAGTTAATTTTGTAAGTATTTACACAGTTTATAGCTGAAAGATTTGTAACCAAGTACACCATAATAAGAAAAACACTTCATAATAAGGAGTATTCCCTTTAGGTGTTTTTCTGCTAGCCGTATATGTTTTCATGTTTGTCTAAGGACCCCACATAGTTATAATATTGGTATTCTATTAAGCAAGAAAATAACCAAATTGGTCCCTATTTTATTTTGGCTAAATCTAGATTAAGTAGGTATTTAATTTTTTTTATCATTTATTGTTTCACAGGTATTATGCACCTTGCCATTCTTGGCTAGTGGCATCAGAAATTAATTAAAGAAAATGTAAGAACATATTTATCGCAACCATCAGCATCTGGTTGCATTAATGAAGTAGTGGAAGCTCTCAATAATCCGGCAATAGTAAGAAAATATATAAAGGTTTCCTCAAAATATACAAGAAAGACAAATTTTAAAAGGAAGGTTAGTAGGTATATTATAATTAAAGTGCCGCAAAGGCTACCATGCAAGAAAGGTGCAATTGGTAAAATGGATTTCAATGTTGTAATTGATTATCATTAGGTATTCAATAGTCTTTTTATTAATTTTTTTTCAGATAAAAGATGCAGATCTAAATATTTTAAATGTGGATCCAACATATGGTGGAGCTACTCATGATAGCTTCATTTTTAACTATCACCCAGACATAGTTGCAAAAATAGTTATTGCATGTTGTGTTTTGCATAACATTTATGCAATTGCACAGGAATGCCGGCATTCACAATTTCAGAAGAAGAGCGACTAGAAGAGCTCCAAACTATTGCAGAAGTTCATAGGAGGCAAACTAGGGATTCGCCATCTAACACCGATTTAGTTCTAGGGCAATTAAAAATAGTAAATAGGCTTTGGCGTTCACATCATAATTAATTGATCGGTGGTGTCGTTTATTGCATGTATGCTGTGATGTATGAGGCGGGTCTTTCAATAAAACTGCGCTAGTATTCATTAAAAGTGTTTAATTTAGATATATAAAAAAACCAGACTGAAAAACCTTACCTACTTTAAAAACTAAAACATGACTATCCCTATTCCTATCTTAATCTCTATTCTATTCCCTACCCTACCTCCCTATACCCTATCTCTATGCTTGCAACCCTTTCCTGACTGCAGCCACAGCTTTGGCTAAAATATTATCTCTCTCTGCACTCCTCTCCAGAAAGGACTGCAACAGCCACAGCTTCGGCTAAAATATTATCTCTCTCTGCACTCCTCTCCAGAAAGGACTGCAAGATCTGTGCATTTGGTCTTTGTATCTCCAGCTGCTGTTCTTCCACCCTCAGGAATCTTTCGGTGATGGTGGAGAATTCCGTTCGCCGTTGTGATGGTGGAGGAGTAGCAACTGAAGACGAGTGACGTGATGCTGAAAAGAAACATTCTATTACTACATGCGTTAATAAAAACTCTTAAATAAATAGCAGCTTTTCATTGTTATTCAAGGAACACACTTTACACCAAGATTCGTCGCACATTTTAAGTGGTTTGCTATATGGAATGTTAAGTGGTTCTAACATGTAAAAAAAGCACTGCTAACCTTAGTCCACTCTTTGTATATTTTGATGGTGCCACCTATACTATTTAGGCGCACGGCTAGTTCCTCCCACTGGCGTCGATTTCGCTCTTTGGAATTTTGTGTTCTCAAGAAAACCTTCGCCATGCCAGGGTTTCTCTCCATAAACTCTACCAGAGTTTCAACCTGAGCCAACGATGGGTGAGAGGAACGTGTCTCATTTGGACTGAAACATAATTGTTGGATTAGAAAACAAAATAAACACTTCTTTAATTAATATTATTTTTGAACTTTACAACCAGAAATATAAACTTACTTCATGATTATTTTACAATTATTCTGTATCAGCACTGAACTATCAATGTAAATATTGTCCACAGATTAATAATGATATTGGCTGTCAGTGTTTTTTTTTTCGTAAAGTAAGCATAGATTATATCCACGGCACGAATTTTAGAGTTTTCTGTTTTGTTATATACTTATGAGCTGCCTCAAATTCCTTCAAATAAGAAAATTTAATTTAAAAATCATAATAGCCAAAATTCTGTGTGAAAAAGTGGTAAAATAAAAAACCGATAAATATCGACATACATTTTATTGAGTGTGGTAGTCACTAGTTCAGTATTGGTCGCTTCGGAGCTCACTTCACTTCGCAAGTGCCTAGGTGATACTTACAGAATGCAAAATCAAGGTCATTTTGAACCTTATGCGAAGTGAGTGCGAATAGCGAAGTGAAATGCGAGTTGTTGTTTGAATTTTACAGAATCGACGTGCTGTTTTGGACTTGCCTACTCGAATACCAATTTATTTTGGTTCGAGTACGCCGGACTCGATTCCGGTACTCGAGTCAGGAGAATCGGTTCGTACTCGTTAACTCGATTCTATTTATATGAGTCCTACTGACTCGAGTCTAGTATTCAAGTTTGGTTAACTCGCTAGTACTCGCAAAATGCATATATAAGCAATAAAGTGGCGCGGGCCTAATAGTACAAACAAGTTTGAACCTGCAACTTTTTGTTGTGATTTCTTTGTTTTGTGTCTGTTAGAAGTTATTACGAGTACTGAGTGAATTTATTTAATTGTTTATTAACCCTTTGAGCCACCACTTGTAAAAATCACTACCCCATCGATCACCAATGTATTATCATAATATTGATAAAGGTAATTTTAATACTGTAAGTGTAAGTTTTAAGCTAACTCCTTTCTATTTTCCGTTTTGTTCTCTAATCGGACTCTAGTTCTGGACTGGACTAAAATTTCCAGATTCGGATTTCCAGACTCGAATTTCTAGACTCGAGTCTAGGAATCGGACTCGAGTCTAGGAACCGGACTCGAGTCTAGGAACCGGACTCGAGTCTAGAAATTGGACTTGAGTCTAGAAAAACTCAAATACCAAACATAGAATTCGAGTACTGGGCTCGAATCAGGGAATCGAGTCCTGATTCGAATATCGTATAAACTGACTCGAATCGACTCGATCCACCAAAACAGCGACTCGGCACATCACTAATGAGTACGTTATGTTGTTCCTTTCCTGCGATTTTTCTCAGTAATTTATAATGAGAAACGGTGTAGGGCCAGAATTTAAATATAAGATGTTTTGGGTGCTGCCCGTTGGACTATTGTGCTCACTGGTATTGGCCACATCTCGTACTAAGCGATTTTCATGTTTCAAGACGCGGGTAACACTTATTCTTTTACAATAATAATTAACCTTTTGCTATATGAAAAGTCTCAAAGTATTTGAAAAATTCTGAATCTACATGATCCCCTGGACTAACAAGGCAGTAACTATTTAAAATCTAACCACATGAAACAACATTTTTTAAACTTTCATTATGTGCTTATAGAGAATTGCGGCATGAAACAAAAATATACAACGAAGGAAAGAATATAAACAAAATATAATGAGCAAAATCCGGCGCCCTCCGTTTATTTCCTTTTGGCGTGTTAATTCAACCAGAACTTGACTGGAGGCAATCGGAATTTGTCAGTTCATTGCATTGTGCGAGTGCGATTGACTGCGTAGCGCCGTAGCTCGTAGCTACGACTCGTTGCTACGAACTTTCATGACATTCTTTTCTAATAAAAAATTTTAACAAAAAATAGAACCGACTCAAAACGCACTAAAAAGTAAAAAATAATTGTGTCATTTACTTGCTTTAATTTACTTAAGCATATCTATGAAGTCGGTGCCAGCCAAGTTTAAGGAACATTTATTTTACGTAATAAAGCAGTTTGTGGGTTCTAGGTAACGTCCTTAAAGTAGAAACCTAAAGAAATTAAAGCAAGTAAATTACACAATTATTTTTTACTTTTTAGTGCGTTTTGAGTCGGTTCTATTTTTTGTTAAAAATTTTTATTTCTTACTTTTTAGTGATTTATCGCCACGTAACGTACTCGTACTATATTTTCATAGTATATTATACGGCACTAGTAGCCAAAAGGCTACCGATAACGAGACAAAAACTGAAATCGCTGTAGGCATGCCTCCAAAATTCGAAGAGTTCCTTTAATTTCCCCAGGATATCATCATCAGATCCTAACATGGTGACAATGGGACCTTGGAAGTATGCCCTTTCTAATAAAAAAAGAATTATCAAAATCGGACAACTCTGTAAAAAGTTATGCGTGGTCATACATAAAAAAAAAATATACGTGTCGAATTGAGAACCTCCTCCGTTTTTTTTTCGTCGGTTAAAAAATTTTTAAAGGATTTCAATACAGTATTCCTACATATTTTTTAAAAGTTTTGTTGTCATATAGAATATATTCGTCAAATTATGATTAACATCCACTTTATTTTTGGGTTATAATATTTAAACATCTGTACTCGACTAAAAATTCCTGTCATTGTAGCAGTCTTTTCTCAGCAGATTGTCTTTCAGGTAGAGTCACTAGGACAGGACAGGTCACAGATGAACTTGAAATTTTAAAATGCTTGTAAACTAAGCCTACTTGAAATTATTATTGGGCTTAAGCTCCACATCCCTTCTCCTAAAATAAAATAAATTTTGTTACGGTTTTGTTTAAACTCGCTTAACTAAGACGATAATTGTAAACGTTTGTTAATCTATTTGAGCTATAACAAAAAAGTGCAAGGAAAAATTGTTGCTCATATCATTGAAAAATAGATCATTATTTCCTTATAACATGATTCACATATAATTTCTTTTTTTATGACACCTGATGTTAAGTAATTACCGCCGCCCTTCATTTGCAGCGTTGGTTTTTGTTTTGTTGATCCTACTTTTAAATAACCCCATACTAAATATGAATGGAAACATTGCAGCTGGAAATTGGTTCCATAATATGCAAGTACGTGGGAAAACGATCGGGAGAATCGAATGGTTGTAGATTTCCATTCATTCAGATAACGCGGATAAAATTTATCACTACCGCACAATGAAACATAACAAGAGAAAACTGATGGAAGTATAAGTTCGAATCGAAACTCTTTAGAACACTTACTACTTTCTGTTTCTTTGGTGTTCTGGGAAGTTTGCTATACACTATTATGCTCGCGGGCAAAGTTCCGAATGTATGCTGCTACTAAATAGTATATCAGTTTACGTATCTGATTTAGTACGCCATCAAGCTCTGATAGTCTGATATCTTCCCGCAGTGCAATGGGTGGGCCTCCTAGCCGTTCGTCATGTTGGCAAATCGTCATATCAGTTTACGCACCTAGTCATTTACCTGTCGAGATTTCGCTACCTCTGTGCTTGTACTTATTTATAAAAATGCTGCCTTTTATTTACCTACTAATTAATTTTTTATGTTCAGGTGATTCGTGGTGGGCAGCGGAGAGCCGCGGCGCAATCACACATGCTGACGATATGGTAATATATTTAAAACAATTTATTTATAATACATAAAAATTCTTAAATATGTTTCATGCAACTTGTTATTTTTATTTTTTATAACTAGCGCCATCTATATTTAGAACCTCAAATTGATTCTTTTATAGCGACGATCTAGATGGCGCTGTAAAAGTACGCTTAGATAAGAACCCAATTCTTTAACGTAGTGTAGCTATTCACCAATAGATGGCACTACGACAAATTTAGTTATGTTGCACAAATGGAATTTATTTCGTTTGTCAAAACTTTATTTTTTAATGGTAATATTTTCGAATAGGATACAGTATGGCCGCGGCACATTGGCTCAACTCGCTCGGATATCTGTCACTGTCGCTACTATGTCTCCTCGCCACTACCCTTCAAGTTACAAGCGGTAAGTGTTATGTAAATTGTTAATTGGTATAACTTTCAGTGTCGGAATAAGCCTTTAAACAGTCTCGAAGTGCAGAATTGGGTTAAAAAATATTATATTGCGGAACATTAAATTTAGCACAATATGATTACAAATGCATTCGTAAAACTTTTGAACTTCATTACATAGTATCAAACAAAGTTGCTTTTTTATTTTTGTCCGGATGTAGGTATGCTTTAATCTTTAAAACTACGCAACCGATTTACATGCGGATTTTTTTATCTGATAGAGAGATTTAACGGAAAGGTTTATGTGTTATTACATGCACAATATAGTAGAGAAACACTGATAATTTTAGAGGTTTCTGACGTGATGTCGTAAATTAACACATTTTTGCGCTTACATTGCTGGCTAAACCCTACGAGAAATATCAAAATAATGTACTACAGTATTGCGTACCTTAAAAAGGTCAACAAAAAAGTCCGCGATGGCATATGTCTATCTCTTAGGGATAACACACAATAACCATTTTTTATCTTTTACTTTCAGCCAAAATTAATAGTTTATTTACGAAGCGATTTTAAACAATACTACAATAATTCTAATCCATTTAAGTATCTTTAATACTTTGTGGATTCAATATAGATCACTATTGCCGTTTACAGCATGCATGCAGGGATATAGCGAGCGGTTGGGGGTCGCGCGGAAGGTGCTTTTTTAATATACTTTAGTACCAGCATTGCAGCCGTGCGAAGCCGAGTCGGGTCGCTAGTATTGTATATTTATAAAAGTTCAATTTGATATAATTAAAAGTATAGCGCATTTATATATTTTACTTATGGTAATAACAACAATTTGTTGTTTACGCCATTATAGTTATCAGGTTCCAGGCTTTCTCTTTCAGAAGGGTTCATTTGGAGCTTAGACCCACCATTCTTCTCCACCACGGGTTAGCGTTATTATATTTTAACTCTTATAGCAATTGTTGTTATCTGACAGTTAATAGTAATAACCGGAATCAACGGCTTTGCGTACTCTTTTATGTACGAAATTGTAACACTACCAATTTCCTAACTCTAAGCGAGTATTATTACGGAAAATTTAGAGACATTTATTTTCCATTACATAGCATATTAGAAGAACCCAAGACCTCCAGATATGAAGCTACATATACTAACTGGACCAACGAGGCCGTATTTATACTAATTTCTAATATATATTAAAATTAAAGATTTTTTAAATAAGTAATCATTACACGCAGGTTGAGATGTAGGTGTTTTCAAATATTTTCACGTATAAGATTGTTTAGTCTATATTTGTTTTATCATAAACATCAAATTTGGCAGACGTAAACACATGAATACCCACTAATCTAAACTTTGCGCTCTGACCGCAGTATATCTCATACCGTACTGAAGCGTTCTAAATGAGCGAATTGTGGTCAAACATTGAAACAGATTTCGTAGAGCATTGGGTTGAAGTCTTTTTAAACTAAAATATTTTATAGAATCGTCCTCTAGACTGCCTCGTTGGTCTAGTGGTTTGCCTATCTGGCTGAGATCACGAGGTCCTGGGTTCGAATCCTGGGTCAGGTCACGGAATAATACTGAGTTTTTCATTCTTCTATGAAATTCTTAGTACATTCCAAACCCGGAGTCGGGAAGTTGGTAGTGTTACACCCCCGTGCCTCGGAGAGCACGTTAAGCCGTCGGATCCGGTCACAGTCATACATCTGATGGTGATCGTTAATAAACGACACATTATCACGCCAACCCGCATTGGAGCAGCGTGGTGGGTGTACGCTCCATATCCCCTTTCCTATAAGGAGGGAGGCCTGGCATTGTAGTAGGCCGTTAATAGGCTGATAATGAAATAAATAATTAGAATGTAGGTAATAATATAACTCGTAAATTCATTATCATCAGACTTCTAAAGAAAATCTTCTACCTAACATGCATATCTTAGTATGCATAACTTAGTATGCAGAGTCCGTAGCTCCACATTACTCCTTCACATTTTTTGAAGAATAACTTTAGAAATAGACTTTTTTATTTTAATGAGAAAAAATACAATAAGGAATCTAAGCTAACTTATTCTAACAACTATCTATACAAATCATGCCCACGTGGAATGGTGGCAAGAATACTGGCTGCATTTCCGCGTTGCACAGCCAGGCTAATCATTGCGCAAAAATCAGGCCTTTTGTCACCAGTTGAGGCAATTAGGCGTGTTGAAATATTGCACAAGAATTTGTTGACATTATGACACTAAGACCACTATCACTACAGCAAAGGGAACAAAAAAAATTGGTTTAAATCAGGGACACATCTTCTTAAACTTTTGTCATTCACGACCCCATTTATGATTGAGAGTTTCTTGACGACCCCATACAAATATTAAAGAAACATAATGTTATTTGATGATTTATTTATTATTAATAATAGCGATCGTCGATCGTTTACTGCTGTCAGTGGAGATAGCTCAAAATCTTCAACAAATGCGCGTGTCTAGACGCTGCAAGTCCACTGTATTCCGCCAACTCTAGTCTAATATATAAAATTCTCGTGTCACAGTTTTCGTTGCCATACTCCTTCGAAACGGCTTGACCGATTTTGATGAAATTTTGTATGCGTATTCAGCAGGTCTGAGAATCGGCTACTATCTAATTTTCATCTAAATTTTTTTTTAATTTTTTAAGCAAAACAACGTTTGCCGGGTCAGCTAGTGATGTTATAAAATGGTATATATAAAATATTTGACATTAAAATCTCTCGCGACCGCAGAATAATTTAAGAAGCCCTGGTTTAAATAATAATAATCAGCCTACAATATGTTACGTAAGATAATTTCGTGATTTACCGTAAGCAGTCCCCTAAAACGGTTTACTTTGAGAACGTGCTTTTAGCTTTCAGTGAATTTGCTCTCTGGGGGCAATATTGTTTGTTGTTACAAAGTTATTTGCTAATCAAAGTAAGTGGCTCAAGCTCGCTTTACTGTGGCTTATTATTATTGCTACAAGTGACCACCTTACTCGCACATACGAGTCTATAGAATGTTAAATCTATCACTAAATATTATAAAATGAAGTACCCCGCTGTGCCTGTCTTTCTTTCAATGTGTTCGTGATAAGCTTTAAAGACTATTCAATCGACTGTCATACAGTGTTTTTTTAAACCTGCTGTTAAAGTATTAATTTTTGCTGGCTTCGGTCGTGTCCAAGTGATTTTCCGTTCCGGTACGATGTCGTGCAGAATCAGAGAGGTGAAAAGCTTTATGCTACTTACAACAAATTAGCTCTCGTTCATCTTAGTTTGCACCATCACTTACTATCCGGTGTGAATGCAGTCATGGGCTAATTTGTAATGAATAAAAAGAAACTTAAAATCCGTTCTAAAGATCTAAGCGTAGAGGACTACAGGAACATTTTTACTGCGATTAGATAAATCAATAAATAAAATTGTCCTTAAAATCACAAAACAAAATTTATTTTTTTTAACCGACGAAAAAAAACGGAGGAGGTTCTCAATTCGACACGTATTTTTTTATGTATGACCACGCATAACTTTTTACGGTGTCCGATTTTGATAATTCTTTTTTTATTAGAAAGGGCATACTTCTAATATGGTCTCATAGTCATCATGTTAGGATCTGATGATGATATTCTGGGAAAATTGAAGGAAGTTTTGAGTCGGTTCCATTTTTTGTTTAATTTTTTTTTACTTTTTAGTGCGTTTTAAGTTGGTTCTGTTTTTTGTGTGTGCATTCAAGTAAAATTTGTTTCTAATTTTGTATACTCTGATTCATAAATTCTAGAGTCAAGTGGACGACTCTACATTCAACATGTAGATACATTCTTAGGGACCTCTGACCTCGGCAGCTTCCCTCCTTTTCCTATTTACAGGAAGTACATCATCCCCTCTCTCTCTTTCAGGCAACGATCAATAAGGATTCAGACTGTAAATTCCCCTCGGGTTGGTTTAGGCTGGATACACACTTGTGAAACGCTCCGCGAATCATGAGGATTGTATTGTGCGTTGAGATGAATGAAATCGTTGTATTTTTAAACAACTTTCAAGAAGGAAGTTCTGAATTAGACGTTTAAATTATTTTCATACTTTTGTTTTGCATAGAGGTAAATGGTGGTATGTAGGGTATGTACAATAAATATTTAGTTAAGCCGAGAGGTTATAGGTACGATCTCTACCTGTTAATATTGTCATACCCACTTCTGATTATAGAATTTTTGAATATTGTAAGTATCACTATTAGCGAAAATGGCCAAATCCGACAGATTAACGTTAATTCCGAGGCATGGATTAACACCACCATTTTCCAAACACCTTTGAGTAAACTGAAGTGAGTTTACTAAAGGTATTCTTACTTTTTTAATTTCTTAGATACAAGAAAATATTATTACTTCAGAACTCGAACCCTTGTGATCTGAAACCACATACTAACCACTGAATCAACGAGTATTTATAAGTACATAATTAAAGAAGTAAATTAGAATTAATATTCTTAACTTTTCCGACTAAATGTTTTTTCAAGTCCCGTATATAATCTTAGATTATTAAAAAAGTCAATTTATCTCGATCATTCCCTCGCCGCAGTCCGAGCATAAAACTGATAAATAACCTCCCGCACGACAACCATAAAACACCATTAGAACTTGCCGTGGAAGAAAACTTGAAACCATACATGACTACACGACATTAGCTCATATGGTTGCCAGACTACAAAATTCTGGACCATTTTCAGTCACCATGCATCCTAAGAAAACTTTTCTTTCTCCAAATAATCTAAAAACTCTACTGCTTATTGTAACCACATCTAATACATACTTTACGACACATACTTTAATTGGAGTGGATATTGACTGTTGAAAAAAAAGGACCCACGACCGCGGTTCTCGTTCCCATGGGGAAATTCTAACATATGGCCTATATCAAAGCTAGATTACTGTTAAATTTCCTCAAAAGCCTATATCAGTAGTTCTTGAGTGAAAGAGTGACTAACAAACATCCATCCGTCCATCCATCCATACTTACAAACTTTCGTCTTTATAAAACTAGTAACGATTATTATAAAAAAATCATCTCTTGATACACATAGGGCTACCTGGCGGTTGGAAAATACTGGATATTCGTCTGTAAAGCTGTTGATGATATTGAAATAAAGTTGAAAATTAATGGCGACCGATTAAGAACCACTGGTAGAATCACTAACAGAAAAAAGTGGTTGTATAAAAGCCAAATTGAAATAAATCAATTTGAATTTGTAAACATACTATTATCCCTACCTACTAAACATCATACAACTATACATTTATTTAATCTACCAAAAGCTGGCTGTTCTTGGTACGCTCTTTCAGAATCGCTGAAGCAGCGTTTGTAGCTAAAGCTACGTAATACACTTAAGTTTTGCTATTCTGTCAGATTCTTAGCATATAGTTACGAGGCTGTTCCAAGGGCTTTTGTGTCTTTTGTGAATGGGCCACACAAAGCCGCGGCCGCGTTGCAAACTGCTCTTTATAAAGAATAGAAACTTGAAGGTTTTATTAAATATTACGGTCGCAGGTTTCGTACGTTGCCAACTTCTTGCAAAACAGCGGACAAAACCCAGTCGTTAATATTACAATCTTAGAGTACACATGTTTTATAATAATTATAATATAATATTAATGACTGGTTATTGCCCGCTGTTTCGCTCGCGTTCATGTTGTTTTGTTAATCAATTGAATGCCAGACGGATGCTTAGAACGTTGTTTTTCTATCAATCGAAAATAGTCCTTTATATTTTAGACATTTGGTCTAATTTATTTTCGCTTACAACTCGAAAGTAAACATGACGATCGGTAAAAGGTTAATAATAATAACAAAGTAAGAACTCTCAGTCGAATTTGTAATATGTCCAGTGATTTCTACCGCGTAGTTCCAGTTCCAGTTCATCATCATCATCATCATTATCAGCCTAATAACGGCCCACTCGGCCCGGCCAGGCCTCACTCCTTATAGGAGAGGGGATATGGAGCGTACACCCACCACGCTGCTCCAATGCGGATTGGCGGGCTTAGAGTGATAATGTTTCATTTATTAACGATCACTATCAGATGTTGATGACAGTGAACGAGACCGACAGTTTAACGTGCTTTTCGAGGCACCGGGGTGTATCACCACCAACTTCCCGACTCCGGGCTTGGAATTTACTGAGAATTTCATAGAAGATTGAAAAACTCAGAATTATTCCGTGACCCGACCAAATATTCGAACCCAGGACCTCGTGATCGAAGCCGGATAAGTTAACCACTAGACCAACGAGGCGGTCCGAGACCAACGAGGCAGGATAATACATCTCTGTGCCATATTTCATTCAGATAAACTCGCTCGTTAAGCCTCGGCTGAGTTACAGATATCAACAAAATAGTTTAGTTAAAGTTTTCTTTTAGTTCAGTTTTCTTAACTTTTCTAATTCTCAGCGCGATTATCTTGATATTTTTCTTTCTTCTCCTGACAATACAAACAAACACAACATAAAGTTTTTGAGACTTGCTCTTAGCAACACTTTCAGTGACACATTGTATTGGATGGATTCATTTGAAAATTTGGTAATTTTAGGTCTACATGTAGCTTCTTTTTCAGAGTTTGTCAGAAATAATCATGTTAGTAAATATACCGTGACCTTTAATAAATTGACGACCTTCCTTTCAGATAGGTGGTCTTTAACGAGTTGGTCTATTAAATAAATTCACACCTAGATGCTGTTTATGTGTTCACCTAATTTATTTTATTTGTACAAATAAAACTAAATCCGTGATGGATCGTTTACTAAGCCATATTGATAATTCGGTACTGGCAGGTTTACGTAAAAATAGCAGCATAACTCCAATATATCGAATAAATATTTGTTATTTTGACATGGCAAACGCTATCTATATCATCGAAGTAAAGTAAATATTGTACGTACTAGTTTTCCAACGAATTTCGCAGTTGCGTGTTTCACAGTGTCATACTTTTTTTATAGAGGCGAAAGTTTGTATGTGTGTGTATATTTGTTACTCTTTCACGCTGAAACTAGTATACCGATTTGGCTGAAATTCTGAATTGATTTCATCTTAATACTAGCGGACACTCACGGTGTTGCTCGCATAATTCCCGTTTCCATAAAAAAAATCGGAATAAAAAGTATACTGTTGTATAAGCTGTATTATTGTAATGTTTTATCAAAATACATTTAGTAGTTTCTGCGTGAAAGGCAACAAACATACCTACTTACAGACATACTCACAAACTTTAGCGTTTATGTGTAATATTAAAATATAATAAATAAAAATCAGTAGTTCCGAAGATTAACCCGACAGATCTTTATTTACAAACTTACAAGCTTTCAAATGTACAAACTTTACCTCTTTATAATATTAGTATAGATTAGTAGAATACCCAAGTATAATATTAGTAGGATTCACACGGAGTCGGGAAGTATACGGGTCACATCTAGTTGAATATATGTAGACGTTTCTTTGCATTGGTGCATTGTGATGGGTTGTGTCCCGGTTTGAAGATTATGGTTGATGTACATGAAGTTTAACATTTTTTTATTTCTTTTTACCTTTCAGTTTTGACTGAGAATTTTTTGGAAGAAAGCAAAGCTCCATATTTCATAGCCAGGACACGAACCTCGAACATCGCCGTAAGCAACGTCGGCTATTCACTGATCATATAGTACAGAGAGAAATCATTTAGGTCAAGCAGGCAGTTTTACAAGAACTTTTGAAACGTCAAGTCTGTCTGTAGTGACCCTACCACCGGTTTGGTAGGCAGATACTGCCGAGAAGAGCCGGCTGTAAACTAATCGTATAATGTGATTTTTATAATTTACGATTTTGGTTATCCCGTCTTGTGTGTAGAAGAAAGAGCTTCCAATTGGCTCCCAAGAATCTTTGTCGTTAAAGTCATTAAATTTATAGTTAGTAGTAGATTTAAATGGATATCGGTTTATTTATCAGTGATACGGCAGGAACGAGAGCCCCCAATGATCGCAGGGTCCTGGGCACTTACTTACCTATAGTGCGCAGCGGATAAGGGTCTGTCCCTCTGTCGATAAACTAATGGGTAATTTCGAACAACTTTGGCACTTAGCACAAGTCCTAAAATAGGGCATGCTCAGTCGTCAGCCACTGTTCCCGTTGTGCCAGATTTGTGCCTAACTCGGATTGGTTCATAACTTTCGCCAACAATCAATATACGATGTTTAAATATAGTTAGATAAACTGTCTATGAAACTCGGCTTGTTATAAGCTTTAGCTGTTATCGTTTCGGTAGGAATATCGGAAAAGTTGATTTTTCAGTCTTTCTCTTCTCAGTTTTCACGACCTCCGCGGCGCAGTGGTATGCGCGGTGGATTATAACACGGAGATCCTGGGTTCGATTCGCGGCGGGGCAGATTGAGATTTTTCTTAATTTTTCTTGGTCTGGCTGGGGGCAGGCTTTCGCCGTGGCTAGTTACCACCCTACCGACAAAGACGTATCGCCAAGCGATTTAGCGTTCCGGGGTGTGGATTTCATCCTACTCCTAACAAGAGCCCGCTTCCATCTTAGACTGCATCATCACTTAACGCGGGCCTAGGCGCGAATCTGAATGGTGTCTGAATTATGACTCT
Source organism: Mycalesis mineus (assembly GCA_034621355.1). Lineage (NCBI taxonomy): Eukaryota > Metazoa > Arthropoda > Insecta > Lepidoptera > Nymphalidae > Mycalesis > Mycalesis mineus. Next base: position 16,625,997 of record CM067890.1, read on the forward strand.
AGGTCTTAACATTTAATCCATTAAAGATTACTATCAGATGTTAATTATGGACCTGGACTGGGACCGACGGCTTTATGCGCTCTCCGAGGCACGAGGGCTTCACACCAACTTCCCGACTCTGGGCTTAGATTATAATAAAAACTTTGAGAAAAGATAAACTCAAAATTATTGTACAACCAGGATTCCAACCTAGGACGAAGCCACGTAACAGGCTAATCACTAGACCAACGGGGTAGTCAACGTGTAAACTGCTATGCATAGATGTAGAATAAACAATCGGACTTTCCCGACTTCGTCCGCGTTGTATAATTTCCATACAAACCTTTATCGCCTTTATCACACTAAACCCAAGTTTAACAAAGGCAAAATCTTCGGATTCATGGCTAGATTTTAATCCATCAAAAAGCACTGCTTTTTTATCAAAGACTTAAAGATTCTTTCCTCAAATTTGCTTCCAAGTATTCCTTTTAGAATATCTTTTGTGAAGATTCCATACGTTCGTAAAGTAAAAGATAGCTAGCTTGATATAAAATTAAAAAGCTTAATTTTAAAGAATCAGTATACCTCTACAACCCGTAGCTTCAATACTTAGGTTTTACTCAAACATAGAAGTCTTAGGTTTTATAACCTACGCGTGGTACTTTTTTTTATAGCAGTGTTGACATACAGGTACTTATCGGCTTGTGGCTTAATTTTAGTGTAAAGAGAAGGAAATTAATGAACAATCATGATATCCGAATCACGCGTCACTTCCGCAGGTTAGATGAATAATTTAAAATTCATCACGGCTTAGGTATGACGGAAATGATCGTAAAAGTGGCATCTGGCTGCCGCTTTAATCAATGAAGTATAAATGATTTAAGCTAAAAATGTAAAACCAAACTAAGCCATATTTTTAACAATTATTAGTTTAAGCGTGCTGGGTCTATGCTTATATCCCTTCCCCTGTACGGTGGGAGACCCTGAAGTAGGCCGTTGATAGGTTGTTAATAATGACGGTAAATAATGAATTAAAGTAAAGTCCATATACTCTGACCTAGGTTTGTACGTGATTTGAAACTAAAGTTATATATGTTAGCAGCCGTTAAGCAGTAATCTGTGTAATGTGACGAACTTTCAGTTTCACGTAATTTGCCCATTAAATGAAAAGGCTGTGCCGCATCCCACCGGGGATTATACGCTCACAAGTTGGCCGCAACTCACAAATGTTGGTTTGTAACTATGTAACTATATGAGGTTTAAAATTTTGTATACAGACACAATGGAGAAAATATGAGGTAGTTTTCTGTTTGTTTTAACTTTTTTTTTGTGCTTCAAGTCTTAATAGCACCATTGTTAATGTTTTGGATTCAAATTCTAGTTATTGAGATTGATCTTCGTAAGTTGGACTATTGTCTTACCTAGTACCTTTTGCTTCATCATTATCAGCCTATTGAAGGCCTGCAGGACCTGGCCCCCCTAGTATAGGAGTTAAGCGAGAGAGGATTGTAGTGAGGATGTAAAGCTTAGATCCCCAAGGAGTTACAGGACAGGGGATATCAAGGTTTGACCCACCACGATACTCACATGCGGGTTGGTGAACTTTTGTCTTGTGCAGGGAGAAGTGGAATATTATTAATTAAAATATGATTATTATTTTGTATACACTTAGTTATGTATTAAAGGAGAATGCCAGATCCTAACCCAAAAAGACCACAAATTGTAAATATACTAAAAATATCCTATTATTATATAAATGTTTTATAATAAGCCATTTTTACTGTTGGACATCGGAATAAAATTATGTTAAAAAAAAGTAATTAATCTATTTCCTTTTAGTTTACACTCTTTACGCATTTTTAAATCTTTATTATTGCAGTGGGTTCTAGCCATTTAAATCGTTTTTATTGTATTTTCTTCAAAAGTGGGCTCTAAAACGCTAATATCCAGAGACGTTATGCCTGTTTAAAAATGTATTTAATGAAGATTTGCGACTGTTATGTCAGTGTTACAACTATACGGAACAACAATACGGAAATGGACGATAACCAACGTTAGGCTCGTGTCGAATACTCCGAGTTTTAGAGCTTTTAAATGTAATTTATATTAAATAGTAAAAAAAATGCAATAAAATGATGCATAATACATTGTTTTACAATATGTTTTTATTAGTGGGTTAAAGTTCTATACATTGTCTGGCATTCTCCTTTAGTATGCTGTTAAAGAGACGTCCCAAACCACTACTTTTTGTCTAGGGGTTCAGGACAAGCTCGCTAGCAAGCTTAGATTGTATCATCACTTACCACCAGGTGTGATTACACTCAAGGGCTAACTTGTAATGAATAAAAAAAAGAACCTCTACTTAGTGTGCTACATTTTAAACTGCATAGTCATTTGTCGCTGATTAATGAAACATAGATACACAAATCGTTTTATCGGCCGACGAAGGCAAAACCCAATCTAGGGTCGCTTTGGGTTAGACACGTAGATGCTACGTGATGGAAATATTCTAAATAGTTAGATGAATACAACAGCCGGATCCTTTTGCACATAAATAAGATGCATTGTAGAGTATGAAATTAACATTTACTTATTGTGTTTTTTGTTATTTTAGCGTCGAGCCTACTATTTAGTTTAAGTTCGATTTATGTTCAAACCACGTTTTAAAAGTTCCTTCAAACTATGGGCCACGTTATCACGATGAAAATACATCATTTTTTTATCATTATAGAATCAAATATAATCATACTAGCACCCGAATACGTCAAACGTCATTTAAATCCACCACTCCTGAGTTTCAGTACCGCTCAGATTTGTTGGTTGAATCATGATTGAGAATACGAATTTGGAGTTGAAGAGATGCTCTGTAATATAAGAGATTATTAATATTTAAGAGCCGTTTGTACCGTTTCAATATTCGGAGATAAGTCTGCTAACACATGGGCGTAACGCATAAATAATAGGGACTTAAATAGTTTTATGAATGTACTAGCTTTTGCCCGCGACTTCGTCCGCGTGGAATTAGTTATTACGGCAGCCTAATTTTACTAAGCTTTGAATGTCATGTTTATTAATATCTAATCAACTGCCTAAGAAATAGGTCTTAAGCTTTCAAAATGACGATACTTTCATACAACATTTCATCCCCCCTTTAACCCCTTACAACCCTTTTTTCGCAATTAAAAGTAGCCTATGTCCTTTCTCAGGCTCTAGACTTACTGTGTACCAAATTTCATTTAAATCAGTTCAGTAGTTGTAGAGTGAAAGCAAGACAGACAGACAGACAGAGTTACTTTTGCATTTATAATATTAGTTCGGATGACTAAACAAAACTCCATTTTTATCCTTCAATTACGATCTAAACAATCTATTTTCATAAAACGTAATTGTTCTGATCAACCGTAAATAAAGAATGCTCTTAAGCTACAAAATAGCGTCTTATACGAGGAATTTTAAACGAAAAAACCTTCGTAGACTGTGATGGATTGTCCCCAATATTAATGGATTTTATAAGTACTTTAACGATTACCGGAAGATTAGATTTTGCACGTACATTATAGCGCGTTACATCAAGAGCGCTGCATTGCTGCCAATATCCGTATAATATTACGATCCGTTTATTTTTAGGAGTTACATATTATAAAAAATTTAGGAAAATAGGGCAAACAAATTCGTGAGATTAGGTAATGTTGCCATCATGTGAAAATATTTATTAGCTTATACTAGAATAAAGTAACTAACTTAAGCAACTTACATATATTTCAAGCTTTCATCGATCAATATGAAAAATTTTTATACTTGGAACTTAAGAAATGATGCCATACAAACTTTGGTCTTATGAAATATTGAGCTTTGGTTTCTTCCAATAATTTCCGAGCTCGAGGGCGGGGTGTTAATTCCCCTTGGGCCTTGCCTAACGTTAAGCCATGGTCCGGTTATAATCATTAATATTTAATAATAAATTATTACCATGGCCTGGCTGTTTATTGGGGTTCAAATAGGCTGATAATCATGATAAAATTCATTTTTTTTAATTAGTTGCTGAATTGACTGTGTGACTAAACCTTGCAGTGTATTCGCTATGATTTAATGTGGGATACATTGCACTGTATTTGTAAACTTAAGGTATTTTAAGCATTATGTGGCTGTAATTTCAGCTGAAACTCAATAATATAGCGTGACGGCAGAAAAAAGCACACCGGTACATCTTTCCAACTCTGTCATTGGCTGAATCAATAAAAACAGAACGTAAATCTCGCTGAATTGTTATTAATGTTCCCGCTTACCTTCGATCGAAAATCCGCGGCTGTTTATAGGTGTTTTTTTTTCGTAATTATACATCTCAACTCATAGCCAGATGGCCGTATATTATTGGCTCGTCCCGCCCGCCCTACAACCGCGAACCGTCTCTCAGTTTCCGAACGAAACTTTGTCAAGTTGCACGTCCTTTGCGGACCGTTGCGCGCGTAAATTCAAATAAAGAATTCCAACGTTTATTTATTACAAAATAATATTCCAATATTCGGTTATTATAAATCAACATTTCAATTCTCATTTATAATATTCATTAATATTCGCGATAGTATTCATAAGTAATAATTTGTGCTTAATTCAATTATTTAATATTTGAGATAAAAATTCGTATTAATAAATAGAGTAAATATAATAGTGTGTTTTTAATTTAATAGTGTTTTAGATGTTTTGAAGTATTTTGTTTTTGGGAAACTTTGAGTGTTGATTTCGGATATTGTGAAGTAAAGTTTAAATTTACTTTGAAAGTAGGAATCGCGGTTTAAAAAATATTAAAATATTTCACGTGGAGAGATAAAGGTTTGAGTATATATTAAAAATATTTAAGATAACGTATTTACGTGTATTAATATATATGTATTAAAAATAGTTTGCTAAATGTCGTCTATCATATCAAATTTACTGTATTTATATTTAATAGATTTTGAATTGAACGCCGCGACATGCGAACGTGTTCATGGTTCCAAAAGTAACAGTCCTAAAAGTTCAATTAATTATTAAAACCATAAATGTTGTTTTTGTTGGGTACAATCAATCAATTTTAATTAAATAAGAATTCAGTTTTGAATATTAATATTATAATAACTACAATTAAAATAAATTTTTCTGGCACGTGTTAAATGTATCGATTTGAATTTTCAGCACACAAAGAAAAAGATAAAAATTATTACTTACTTCATTAGCTGCAGTGTTCCTGAAAAATGCAAGAAATGATTTACAAATTTGGAACGCCAATAATCAAATAATTTATTTTTTTGTGGATGTAAGTATATATTCATGTTAAAAATATTTTTCTTTTTAAATGATATAATTTAATAATATTAACATTATTATATATTTGCAAAATTTTGCGGCACACTTTTGGACGGTTTCAACCGTGTAGTTACCGTGTAATTTCGAGATAAAATGTGGCCTGTGTGTTATTCTGATATGTATTGTGAAGTTTCATCAAAATCTATTTAGTAGTTTTTGCGTCAAATAGTAAAATAATCTATCCATACATACAAACTTTTGCCTTTATAATATTAGTAAGTAGTGTATTTGGCTGGTGGGAGGCTTTCGCCGTGGCTAGTTACCACCCTACCGACAAAGACGTATCGTCAAGCAATTTAGCGTTCCGGTAAGATGTGTAGAAACCGAAAAAGGTGTGGATTTTCGTCCCACTCCTAACAAGTTAGCCCGCTTCCATCTTAGACTGCATCATCACTTAACATCAGGTGTGATAGCAGTCAAGGGCCAACTTGTAGTCGATAAAAAAAAAGTAAGGACTAATAGAGCAGATAATAAAAGATTCAATAAATATAATTGAGGGTTTGTCGTATAAATGGAGTGTAGGATGGTAGATTGTTACTACAGTTTTACTTCGATTGAATAAGTAAATAGGTAAATGTCTGCAATTAAGAATTCACTGACAATTGTTTAAGTGGTTAACTGTATTGGTAATGGCTCTAACGAAGAAAATCGACTACATGTAGGTACATATGTGACTTCGAATCACGATGTCCAGCGTTTGAATCTTGTATGGTCGGGTTATGAAAAATGAGCTTTATTCCCTCGGCTTACTTAGTTCTGAGTGACTCGGAAAGCACGTCAAGCGTTCACTCTCGGTCATTATCATTGACGTCTGGTAGTATAGTATTTAAAAATATATTAGATATAATTAATTCCATTACAATGTCTACGTGATTTTAATATTTTCAAAGAATATAATTATACTATTTCAAAAAAGATTAATAAAAGTTTTTAGTGCTTTAAAAAGCTAAATGCAAAACAAAAGTCATACCTTGTTGCTTAGTCATGTGAGCAGTAAGATTACAGCCAAGCCATCTCATTCAACATTAAGCCACTCTAGTGGCTTCAATAAGTCGACCCTTATCAATGCTGACAATGTGCTCCTTTCTTTGAGTTTAATTATCTGCTCTGTGTGGTTTTAGGGGTTGCGGTTAAGGGTTGTTTACGCTACAGTTCAAATAACAACTATAAATAGATTATAATTATGAACTCCATAAACTGTCTCTGGTGGTTAGCCTATGTGGCTTCGATCACGAGGTCTTGGGTTCGAATCCTGGGTCGGGTCAAGGAAAATTCTGAAAATTTGTCAGTCTTCTTTGAAGTTTTCAGTACATTCCAATCCGGAGTTGTGAAGTTGGAGGTTATACAACCCTGTGCCTCGGCAAGCACGCTAAGCCGTCACCGGTCCAGGTCACTATCATCAAAAACTATAAGGAAGGAGGCCTGGCCCTGAAATGAGCCTTTAAAAGGACGATAATGATGTTGATGACTCCATTAACATTTTTTATAGTAGTAAGTAGTTGTCAAAAGAAACTGTTGACATTTCTATCATAAACTTCGCATGGTATCTTCGACGAATAGCAGGCGAGCTATTACTATAACTTCTAACCGAACTATTTCGATCGTCGTCTTCCGAACCAAAAATATATCATCGTTATCGGAAAAAGAAGCTATGATGCAATAGAGAGACATGGTCTAAATTATAACATCTTTTTTAAGATGGGGGTTAAATAGATATGAACTAATAGATATGAAATAATGATATTCTACGTAATATTAGTTCGTAGTAGCTACGATGCCACATAGTGAGACACGCACACTAATACACAACCAAACGTCAAACTTATAACACCATTAAGATATGGACTTTTATGTTTAGTCAGTTAAGTATGTAAGTTTTTGACGACCTCCGTGGCGCAGTGGTGTGCGCAGTGGATTTATAAGACGGAGGTCCTGGGTTTGATTCCTGGCGGGGCATATTGAGATTTTTCCTAATTTGTCTTGGTCTGGCTGGTGGGAGGGAGGCTTTCGCCGTGGCCAGTTACCACCCTACCGACAAAGACGTATCTCCAAGCGATTTAGCGATCGGGTACGATGTCGTGTAGAAATCGAATGGGGTGTGGATTTTCGTCCCACTCCTAACAAGTTAGCCCGCTAACATCTTATACGGCATCATCACTTAACATCAGGTGTGATAGCCAACTTGTAGTCGATAAAAAAAAAAGTAGTTAAGTATGTAAGTCTTAGTTAGGAAGGTATATAAGTAGATAAACAAGATGGCGTCTAATTTGCCTGCCCGTAATACATGATCGACGAGGTTTCCCTTCCACCGACGAGCCCGGATCCAATAAAGCGACCCTTCTCAGGCCTCGCTTTGTGTTCCGCATATTTGTGATGTCATATTCACATTATATTAAGATTAGAGAGTATTAAAATGTAAAGAAACTATACGTTAAGTAATAACGATGTACCTAGTTGGAATGGCATCAGCTGCTTCATTGGTTTAGTGAAGTCCTGGGTCGCTATGGCTATGAAATATTGAGCTTTTCTTTCTTTTTTAACTGACGAAAAGAAACGGAGGAGGTTCTCAATTCGTATATTTTTTTTTTATGTGTGACCACGCATAACTTTTTACAGAGTTGTCCGATTTTGATAATTCTTTTTTTATTAGAAAGGGCATACTTCCAAGGTGGTCCCATTGTCATCATGTTAGGATCTGATAAGGATATCCTGGGGAAATTGAAGGAACTCTTCAAATTTTGGAGGCACGCTTACAGCGATTTCGGTTTTTGTCTCGGTATCGGTAGCTTTTTGGCTACTAGTGGCATATAATATACTATGACAGTAGTTACGATACGTGGCGATAAATCACTAAAAAGTAAGAAATAATAATATTTAAATAAAAATAGAACCGACTCAAAACGCACTCATTTAGTTGCTTTAAATATTTGTGATGTCATATTCAGCAAGGTTTCTACTTTAAGAACGTTACCGAGAACCAAAAATGCTTTACAGGAAAATAAAGGTTCCTTAACACTAGAGATGTACCTAGTTGAAATGGCAACAACTGATTATTCTTTTAGTGAGTTTTGGGTCGCTATGTCTATATATTGAAAATTTTTTCAGATGTTTATTCCATGTGTACTTCGTGATTTCATAGATCCTAATGGAGTACGAAGTAATGCTTGGTCCTAGGTTACAGTTTAACCCCCTTTAGCCTCTTCTTGTGCATTGGTATACCAATTTCCAGAAAGGACAATGACTGTCGTCTTTGCTAGTTTAGAATGACTTTTAATATTGTGATTAGTCGATAACAAACGCGGTGCACAGTGGTCCGATCAGCCTGTTGACATTTTATTACTTTGGTTAAATAAATCTTCTCTTTGGTAATATATACTTACCTGTAGGGTCATTTAGCCCCACTTCACTCCAGATAGATCAGCAGTTCTGTTTTAGGGTATTATAGGAAAGTTATTTCAGCTTGTTTCAAACACCTACCCAAATATGTTAACTGCCACAGGTATCCAAGAACTCTCCTCTCTCTCTCTCTCACCCACTCCACTCATATTATAAAGCTTATTAAGATAGGTGTGTGCAAGTGTGAGTTTGACGCAACTATCGAACCGATTTCGCTTAAATTATAAATGAAGATTATTTTTAGTTTTCTAAGATAAAAAGTTGCTTAGTCTACCTTAGTCAAAATATGTGTAATAATATAGTACAAAAACTATTGTATAACAAAAAAATAATGGACAGTGAATAAATTAATAATTATTTCTGTTTTTTAAAACCATATTTCTAAAAATTAAATACAAAGCAAACTTAACCTAATTCTAAAATAATGCTAGTAAGTTAGCAACATTTTTTCCTTATAACTTTGGACAAGTAACATATTTTGAGTAAGGTGTTGAGTTTGTGAAATTAGGCTTTGTAGAATTGGGGCTTGTAGAGTTAGAAGCTTGGTTCCACAAGAGATCTGCCAACTGTTTGACAGCGCCAGTCATAATAATGTTCTCATCTTGGCAACATCTTACATGAAAAGTGTTTTTGGTGGGATCTTTGTTTACTCGTATCCACAGTGTAGTGTTCAATGTAGGTAGGGTAGGGAAGGAAGATTCTGTTTACCATCCATATGGAAATTTTCTGTGAGGCGGTGTAGAGATCTCAATACATCCCGACCTTTATCAATACTGACACAGCGCCTGCTTTGAATATCGGCATTTGGTGTAATATATATGAGTTTCACAAACAAACTACGGATTTTCTTGAGCTTAGTGTTTTGTTGTAGCAGGAAAAACATTTTGGTATAAAAACTCTATTTACAACTAATATATATGCTTCACAAGAAAGATGATATATAATCATTACGCGTAAATCTATACTAATATTATAAAGAGGTAAAGTTTGTAAGTTTGTATGTTTGTAAGTTTGTAAGTTGGTAAATAAAGATCTGTCGGGGCTAATCTTCGGAACTACTGATCCTATTTAAAAAACTCTTTCACCAGTAGAATACTACGTTATGGATGAGTGTCATAGGCTATATTTTATATTTGTATGGTATATATTAACCGAGTTATCACAGTTTTTGTTGCGCAAGTCGGATCGTGAAATTTATTAAATCGGCTTTATGCGCGTGCGCTGCCTTAGGTATTGTATATATTAAAAAACATTGTATGAAAACTTTATGCATCTTAAAAAGTTCTACAAAAAGTCCGCGATAGCGTATATCTATCTTTTATATATTGGCAGATATATAACTTTTAAAAAATCATTTAATTCAATTTACGTCATTATTCATACAACTAAACTTAAATCCTTATCAAGTATGTTAATTAGTTATAAAGTTTCGGTGATGTTACATTTCTAAATAATATAACACTGCCGCTATAACGCCCAAATTAAGTTGACCTCCTCCGTATTATGTTATACGTACTGAATAGGGGTCAACATTTTGGTACTGATATTCTTTGAAAATTCGATTTTTGATCTTTTATTTCAATTTATTTGGAATGGCAGACCATATTTATATAATATACGAAAAAGTTTATTCGTTTGTTAAAACGGGCTAACCTCTACATCTGCATGTCGGATTGTAAATTATTTTGTTTATTATGAAAGATAGACTCAAGAGTGAAATAGACTATTTAATACAAGCTATACACATCAGCTTGCCATAAATATATATTGTTACTGTTAATTTACTGTAATACCGTACAATGTTTAACGAAAATGTAGATCTTTGGTACATGGGACGGGACGGAGGATATTGCTTGACGGGAAACTATAAAAAATTAAATTGCGAGTGGTAGCGGGGAAAGAGCACACTTTATATGAAAGTATGTTTTTAATATTAAAAGGGTACCTAAAAGGTTTGCCCGCGGACGAAGTTGCGGGCGACTGCTAGTGCTTAATAAAACAAGTATAGTATACATCGATATCGATATAGTAACATCAAAAAAGCATTATACTGCCAACTGTGTTTGATAGCAGACACCACCGGCCAACAACACAAATCCTTAATTCTCCGAACACACGGCTATATCTCCGACATATATATATAACTTCGCGGTTTAATATACTCGGACCTATGAGATAAGTCTATTATCATTGTTTTTGAATACGAGTGTTTCATTTAATAAATGCGAAAGTAAATGTCTGTCTTTTAATAAGTAACACGGTGAAAAATGAAACTACGCAAATCTTACGGACGAAGTCGCGGGCGTCTACTGGTCTCTAATAAGTTACGTGAGATATGTAAGATATTTTCAATGACGGGAGCGTTGATAACAGTTCTTTTCATAAGTAAGTACTCTGACGTATTTTGTACGACTTTATCCTGCCCTACATATGAAAAAACCGAGCGATATAAAGATCTCAATAAGACCTTCATCAGTATATGCTTTGAATGGATCCGTATGTATTATATTCCATTGATTCCACTCCAATCAATGAGGGATACTATTTATGGACTTTGATTTAGGGCAGAGGTTTATAACTCTTTTTAATCTGATGACATTTAAATCAAATAATTTGTAGATTCCTTGCAGTTACATTTATAGTGATCGCTTAAAATTCATTTATCCTTTAAAATCCATAGCTTGGTAACTCAAATCAATATAAAACATATCTACCATCAACTATAATAGCGACTCAACTGTAGATCTAAACTTAATTGCAGTTTAGGTTAATATTACGCAATAACATCAGTTGAGTGCCTAGTGTGAGCTTTCACCAAAACAATTTGAAAACTTCACATTCGCGTAAAGGCAAATTTTATATGGAATTGAAGCAGCGCCCCTGGCAGTATCGAGAGAAAACTCAAATGGGTGAGTGACAGTGTCATATAAAATTGCGTTTACCGTTCTCGATATCGACGCGGTAAAATCTTACACTAGCCACACTGGTCGGTTTTGATCTACAGTTGAGTCGATATTATAGTTGATGGTAGGTATCCAGGACAGTTGCAAGTCGGTCATGCACTCAAAATATTTCGCACAAAACGGCACAAAAGTCACGTTTGCTTTATGGGAGCACCTTACAGCCGATAGAAGAAAAATTCGCGACGTTAAAATTCTAAATAGGTAAATATGTTAGAAACGTTACTTGTTTGTAGTAAAGAAATCTCCCTTAGTAACCTTGATTATCACACCACCGCTGTTCAAAGGAAGACGTCGACTTTGATAAGGGTCGACTTATTGAAGTTTACTGATAGTCTGAGCGGTGAATGGAGGCGGCACCGACTCATCGATCACAGAACATGACTAAGCCACGGGGAATATCTTGTTTACACTCAAGCCATTATGTGGGATATTTTAACAGAGAAATAGATAATATAAAGAAGCAAGAAAAGGGCTGTTTTGAAAGGCGATGGATAAAAAATACGAACAAAGACAAAGTGAAGTCAATGTAGAGTTAAATCCTCTGGGACTGGCACCTAGCATATATATATGTTTACATAATATAATTTTTTTGCGGGATTGTTAACAAATTGGCCAATCCAACCCAGATTTTCAGAGTTACGCGTCTGGGTTAAAGTAAGCTCAGCCCATGTGTATAGCTCTGAAAAAATAATAGATAAAAATTATTGCACTTATAAGGCAGTACTTTCGGTACATTTATATTATATTATTTTTGGTAATATCATGAGAAAAAAATTGTTTAAAATATTACACAGCTATAAACTATGTATTTTAAGGAGCACAGGCAATTAAGAGTCAATTATTATCAAGATATCAAAAAAAAACTTTTCATTTCCGATCGGCACGGAAAAGCTATTGAATGTAAATAAAAAAAACGCGATACAATACAGTAAAAGTTTAATTTACAGAGCAACTGGGCTCCTAGTTGTAGGCCACAGCACTTGTAATTTTCAATAGCTGAGCCTCAGACTAGATGAATTGCATAGACGGAGCATTGATATTGCTCGTATGTATCAAGTTTGCAGAAGCAGTAAATGTTCAAACTCATGAAAATGTTGGGCCTGAAAACAAGCACACGATATCGTAAATAAGTTGAGATTGCAAATTTAGAAAAATTCAATTCAATTTATTGCTCAAGCATTTCCATGCAACCATATGCTAGATTAAACGCTAGTTTGTTGAACTAATATATGATAAAGTTTAGTCGTTATTGTGGCGATTTCTTCTATATATTCCTTTAATCTGTTTATTGTGACCTACATACATGCTGAGAACAATTATTTACCTTCGCTTGCAATATACGCTCGTAATTAAAAGTCGTCTGGTGTTGTTTAGATATTTTCATTTTAACAAAAGCTCATGTAAAGAGCTTGTAGAGGGCAGGTAAGTGCTACTCTCTGTACACAACCATTGCTTGGCTACTTTTACTTTACTTTTAGTACGAAATATGCACACTTCGCAAACGATGATGGTATTCGAATATTAAGAGCTTTACCCAGATATAAATCAAAGTTACGGAGTAATTAATAAATTGCGATAGATATTATACCTAAATCGTTTTAGATATAGCTCTATGTTGATGTATATAATATTTTTTTACTAGTTGTAAGCAATGATTGATCAAATTCAAGATATTAGTGCTAAATAATTAAAATACCTAAATAGTTTTTATTTCCAAACTTGAATCATTCCATGTTCCTTTCCATCTATGCTTCCATAAGTAAGGATGTACATTAACTTTGATTCATTTGTACTTACTTTACGCTTACTATATTTGGGAAGATTTATTCAGTGTTCAATCAAATATATAATGTATATACACTCGTCGTCAAAAAAATCGCACCTTTTAAAAATCTTATTCAAAAATTCCTAAACCTTATGTAGAGGATAGTGTTAGGTATCATTAGAAAGGTAACAAATAGGAGTATCAAAAAACAATTAAGTGTAATCTTTTTTTTAATTAAAATTATACAAAAAACATTAAAATTTGAAAAATAATAAAAATTCTTAATTAAGTACTAATTAACAACCGATAATTTACAAAAAAAATGTACAAAAAGTGTCTTAAAATTAACTTAAAATCTAGTGTTACCCCGCCTTGCCCTGATGACGGCTTAAATACGGTCCCTCATAGACCTCACCAACTTCAGCAGCTCTTCTTGAGGGATAAGACCCTATTCTTCAATCACCGCGGTTCTACAGTTCCTGTAGAGTCAAAGGAGCCGGATCCCGAGATCGAACCTTACGTTTTCAGATGGTCCCAGAGGTGCTCTATCGGATTCAGAACAGGACTTCTCGCTGGCCACTGCATCACAGAAATTTGGGACCTCCGCAGGAAGTCGCTCACGATGGCTGCAGTGTGAGCGCGAGCGTTGTTGTGCATTAATGTGAACCCCTCGCCAAAAAATTCGGCAAAAGGGACCACGTGCACATCCAGGATCTCTGTGATATAGCGGCGAGCAGTCAGCGCGCACCTCCGGTCCGGGAGACGCCGACATACCGCCCCAGATATACTCTTCTTCGTCGGTCGTTGCAGAAAAGGTACACTCGTGTCTCGTCTGAGAAGAGAATAGCTCCCCACTGCTCAATGGTCCAATCGACGTGGTCGCGAGCAAACTGCAAGCGGGCTCGCCGGTGCGCTGCAGTCAATTTTGGACCTGTAGCAGCTCTGCGGGCAGCTATGTTCTTCTCCTTCAGTCTTCTTCTAACCGTGGAGATACTCACGGTGCGTCTGCGAACTGCCTGGAGCTCCTGTTGCTACTGAACAGCGTTTGAGAAGCGATTTCTCAATAACCAACCGGTCGTCTGTTTCCGAAGTGCAGCGACATCTAAAGCCTGGAACTCTTCAAACCGAAAAACGGCTCAGATTCAGTTGCCGGGCGACATCACACTGCCGCACCCCTGCTTGCAGTAGTGCAAGCACTTGAGCGGCCTCATCAGCTGTAGTATCCATTTTCCAGATGTTCTTTCTTCAGTAAAATCAGTGCGTGTGTCCTCTTCAGCGGTTTAATAGCGAATGACCCACATTGACCCCGTGTTGACCCCTTTATACCCACCAAAATTTTCATAGAATTTTTGTGACACTTTATTTGTTGCATGAGGTTTTATTTGATAATGAAAAATAATGTTTTTTATTAAGTTAATTAAGTAACCTTTTAAATAAAATTATAATTAATACGACTGCATGTGCATATCAAGAGCTAATGACATTTGAACGTGATTTTCTTGGAGGTGCGATTTTTTTGACGCCGAGTTTAGGTAGCTCTTGGTATACAAACTTCATTGGAAAATTATTTTGTATGCATTTAGATGTGATACACAATATAAGCTATATAGCTAATAGTAGGTCAGACTTAATGATTTGATATTTAAACACTATCGACGCCATTGTGAGAAGTTCAGTCTTACTAGAGGTTACTTAAAGCTCAACAACATAATGAGTTTCTGAGTAAAGTATTTACAATACGTTTTACATTTAAATACAGTACTCAGCGAGTAATGGCTTAGCGACCGTACCTTTCCTTAAAAGCTTTTTAAGCTTTTTCGGTCATTGCCTCAATGTTCCCGGTATTTTATTTATATATATTATAATCATATATTTATTTTATTTTTATTGTCCTTAAATGCGATTTCGACTGAAGTCTAGTGGAGAAGAAGAAAGAACATGGTTCCAATAAACTAAAGGCCAGGTTTTATTTAAACTATTTTTATAGTTTGTCATCTTTTAGCATCGAATAGATCTAACAAAATAGCCTTAAAGTTTAATTCACTTTGCCGTATGGAAAAGATAATATTAACTGGGTAAAATTGGTATATCTAAGTGTTGATATGATCTAGAATATGACGCGCTTGCGTTAATGATTATTAACTCTTGTACATACATTTATACACGTTGTAAGAATCAGGGAACCCAGCTTTCGGAAGGGCATGCCAAGCCTACTGGAATGCTATTCCATAATGAAGTAGTTATAAATACGTCTCTATCTCTCTCAGCCTAAAGTATTCTGGCATATAAACCGAGAGGGATTGTTAACATTAGGGCATCGTTAAACATAAAATGCGCAACAAACGTTCAATGGTTGTAAGAACAGAAGATGTTAAGCGCTTTGTATGTGTCCCAGGGTCATTAATGACAGGGATGGAAACCCGCCCGGTGATGTGCAGTAATTTGTAATTCAATACCCTACAGTGAAACGAACGTTGAAAATCTTTTGTAGGTTTTAGATATCTAAGGTACATAGTTCCTGCTTTAATATTTTTGCTGTTCGTTGTATTTATCATGATCTTGCGTAAGTAATTATTGTTTTTATGCAATATCCAAAGTAATTACAGTCAAATAGGTCAAAGTGTACTTTAATTTTTTTAAAATGGCACGCATGAATAAATCTGTCGTTCAAACATTGGAACGTAGTGATAATGGTGATTGAAACACAGAAATCCATTGGATTTATTAAACGTGTTTCCGACCTACTTGTTTCATACCATCAGATTAATTCGTTTCGCTATTAAAACCAGGAAATAATATATATTTTTTGTAAATAATGTTTTTAATAATTCAAAATTGTATTTGGTTTATAAAACAAAAGTGTATGCGATTAATGTAAAAATAATAACGCGTGTGTGTTTAGTAAAGTCTCAAAATAATGAAAAGGCCCCATATCATACATGACTGTAAACACGCTGCATACAGGCAATTAATTACATAAGAGCTTACTAAATAAACTGTACTTTTTCTCGCTGTGGAAGAGAAAAATACTTTATGAGTACAAGTTGTTATGCACAAGGCTATTTTATTTTTGCTACAAAAGGTGGTGCATATTTTGGTCTAAAAATTATTATATTAATTAACTTTACACTAATATTTATTCATATACCTATTGTGAAAATAATTACTTAAGTGAAAAACAAAATTATAATTCATTTTACTACAAACATTTAAAAACAATGATGTAATATAAAGAAGACAGAAAGAAATAAAATGTCATTGTGTGGCATAACCTAGACAAAAAGGATTTTTGCAACACAACCTTCTAAAAGATCACGCAGCGCTAATTTTCAGCTGGATCCATGTCTAGGTGCATAATAATATGACATTTTATGTGTAAAAAATACTACGCTATTTTTGTTAGTATAATTATATTAACGCTATATAGCGAATTCCGTCTATAATAGTTCCCTTAGTCTATGACCTTCTATAGGAAAAACACAGGAGAGAAACTAAACTGGGTCGACTGCAATTGAAAATACACGCACGTTGCGTTTAATAACTGTGATGAAAGAATGTTCTAATGTTAATTTAAAATTCAACGTACAAAACGGGAATTCAATTGTGGTTCTCTTTTCGCTTTGAATTAAATTGTATTTATAAACTCCGCTCAAGCTTTGCACGGTGACAGACTTTGTAAAGAAGAAAATTATAAAACTAAAGGAACGTTCACACCTAACGTACAGTACTCGTTATTATTTATACCGCTGTCAAGTGATGAAGTTCGATGTAACACGAGTGATTTTCGTGCCATGAGGCATCTGCGTATCATTGAGTATTTAGACATGCACTTTTGATGTTTGTGCTGTAATGTAAGCCGCCGCTGTATATGTTTCTTCCCTGCCAAAAATTATTTGGCTAAAACACACACTGCCCTCAGGGTTTTAATTATTATATTTTATTCAGGCCACAAATACTGGCTTTTTAGTCTGAAAACGTCGTATAAATGTAAAACAACGTAGGCTCGTTACGAAGTTCTCGAATATTATTCGCCAAATTATTAAATCTAAAGAAAATTATTCAAAAGTCGTATAAAAGAACCAAAGACTAGTGGAAAAATATAGATAACTCTTTCATAGATTAATACTTTAGAAAATTAATATGTCTTCTATATATAAAACTCTGCAAATTGATAGTTTTTATACTATAATTTAATTTTTATTTTTATATCTATTTATTTATTTATTTTAAGTTACATTTCCATTACAATTATACTTATATATAAATAATTTATAATGGAAC
Source organism: Mycalesis mineus (assembly GCA_034621355.1). NCBI lineage: Eukaryota > Metazoa > Arthropoda > Insecta > Lepidoptera > Nymphalidae > Mycalesis > Mycalesis mineus. The sequence goes on from CM067890.1 coordinate 16,643,724, forward strand.
CCTCTGAGGGTGTCGTAACTTGTAGAGAAGCGGACTTATTTTTTATCATTTACAAAGATATTTATTTTTTAATATGCTTTTTCGAATAAAAAAATTTTTAACGATGATATAAAGTCATTAAATTTTTCTCTTTCTTTAATGTAGTCTGGTAGCTTATTATATATTTTTATGCACAGTGTGTGTGGGCCGGTGCTATGTATTTTCAAATTCGATTTTGGTAGCATTAAATTATGAATACGCGCTCGCCGCAATGTGTTTTGCCGTGGCATATCGGCCAATTTCTTAAAATAATTTGGATATTTTCTAACAAATTTGCACGTCTCAAGAATGTAAATACATGGTAGGGTTAAGATTTTCAACGATTTGAAGTGGGGGGGCATAGCTTTCCGAACTTTTTATGTTTTTTAAAATTCTAATACATTTTTTTTGCAATATAAACAATTCGTGTGCATCTGTACTATTTCCTCACAGGATGACTCCGTAGCTGAGATAGGCATTTGCGTACGCGTAGTAGGCTAATAGCGCCGATTTCCTATCAGTCGATTTTTTTAACTCCCTAAGTGAGACAATTTAGTCTTTATTTTTTGGATGTAAGATTTCCAATTTATGTTATTGTCTATGTCGATTCCGAGTAAGGTAAACGAATTTACGCATTCCAAAGCAGTTCCGTTGTATGAAATATTTATATTTAGTGCTGGTTTTTGGTAAGGTCTAAATCGCATGATTTTGGTTTTCTGAAAATTTATTTCTAAATTATGGTCGCTTAGCTATTATTCTATTAACATTATTTAAGATATTATTTATTTTAAGATCTAAGTCCTCGGTGTTATTGCATGCGGTTTGTATAGAAATGTCGTCCGCAAACAATACACACGGATCCTGCAAGATCTTTGAAAGATCGTTAATGTATAGCAGGAACAGGACGCAGCCGAGTATACTTTGATGATTTTTTATTTGGAAAACAACGTCAAATTTCTATTTGAACTTCGAAACTCTTAGCTTTATATCTTTTCTCCTTTGTACTAAAAACATGCATCCAGTTAGTTATGTACAATAGGATGCACACAAAATTAAATAAATGTACATGTATAATTATTTTTTTTACTTGCAAAAATATCAGCATCTATTTACCTGCATACCGCATATCTCTTAGATCAAATTATTTAATTACCTAATAAATTTTTAATTTCATAGTCAAGTGTCCGTCTATCTTTTCCTTTAGACAGTGGGTCGCTTCTGGGGTTTTTTGCTTCTAATTGGAAGTAGGTAGGCATGTCGTGGGCGTTCGCTACGGAAATATGATCCCAAATTCGATGTTCCTCGAAATATGACCTCGGGGCTTGTTCGTTATACTGGTTCTTAATTTTTCGTGGTGTATTTTATTAGAAAGATACGAAAAATGTATTTAATAAAATAAATAGGTACTTTGTAGCTAAAACATTGATGTTGTACCCAATTAAAATTTCAAATCATTCGCCGTTTGGCAGGTAGGTATTTTAACGTTTTTCCTTTGATTTTTCGCATGGAGCACTGATCGCGAGAGATTGAAATAGAAAAACAAAAGACTGATATATAAATAAAAGCTCCAAAAAAGTGCCAAATTTAATAAAAAGAAAAGTAAAATAAAGTAAGCATTGTTAGAGAAACATGAAAAAGACAATTTCGTAAACAAAACAAATATACCTACACGCTAAAATACAAATAAAACAGTGGCCATAGAGAACCGAGTGACTGAAAAAACATGTCCGCGGAAAAATGTTCGACGTTTGAGAGTTTGTAAAGTTCCCGCGGGCGCGGGTCGCCGTCAAGCTGGGCGAGCACGCAGCGATGCTCGCTGTCGCCATCTGCTGCATATTGGTGTTGCTGCTCGTGTTCATCGTGCTGATCATCGTGGTCGGGCAGAACATGGACGTCAAGGGCGGCTCATAGCACCAGCACAAAGGTGAGACATATCTTGACAATGACATTCAAATGCTGATCAGAATTTGTAAAATATATGTTGTTCTTAGGTATTTTTTAAAATAAAAAAGTTAAAAAAAAACAATATTTTCCAGATATACAAAACAGTTGAAAATTCTTCCGAAAAGGAAGTTCTTAGTTTCTTCCGAGAATTTAAAGCTCTAAAATTTATTTTGAAATTTTGGTACCCACCAACTTTGAAAACAGTAAATAAAGGAAAGGAAAGTTGTCAATTCTGGTGTAAATGTTCAGGTAAATGTTAATAATACTTTTATAATTGGAATAAAAAAAGTATCTTTGGTTGGAATCAGTCAAATGGATACATAAAACATACATAAAGTCTTAAAAACAAGCTGCAAGTCTTCAGGTTCTGGTCAAAAATATAGCTCGATTTTTCGTCGCAAATTGATTTTTCATCGTGTTTTTTGTAGGGCACAGTTGTGAATGTTTACATCCGGGAGTTTCTACTTTAATATCCGGGACATCGGATAAACAAGTATGTTGCAGAATACCGAATAAAAAAATTTTGCGATGATGTCAAAGACAAAACTGGAGACTAGCCTACCATGGAGTTGTTTGTTATGTTGGTTTAATTTATAGTGCGCTTCGAAATCCTGCTTCGAGTTAAAAAAATATAGGACTTTTGAAACGGTACACCCAATTATGGCAATCAATTAGTTAGACGGATAAAATTTTTAAAATTGATTACAATAATTTAACTTTATCTTGCTCTCGGTAATAATGATAATGCTATCACACCTGATGTTAGGTGATGATGCTGTCTAAGATGGAAGCGGGCTAACTTGTTAGGAGTGGGACGAAAATCCACACCCCTTTCGGTTTCTACCCGACATCGTATCGGAACGCTAAATCGCTTGGCAATACGTCTTTGTCGGTAAGGTGGTAACTAGCCACGCCGAAAGCCTCCCACCAGTCAGACCAAGACAAATAAAAAAAAAATCTCAATCTGCCCCGCCGGGAATCGAACCCAGGACCTCCGCCTTATAAATCCTCCGCGCATACCATTGCGCTACGGAGGTCGTCAAAATATATACAAGAATTGCTCGTTTAAAGGTATTAGATAGATAGATTTAGAGAAACAATTTTAATGGCTCTATCTTCTAGCGGCGGATAGGAAGAAAAAGTCCTTTTTCCTGGCTCTCCCGGAAATTTGACACTGAGCAACCCTATCGACCGGACCCCCCGCTGTCATTTGCGAGCACAAAGTGAAACCTTTTTGACCACTGATTAATGTACGGCCTTAATCAAGAGACATGCTATGTGAAACGGGAAGTATTGTCTATACTTATAGAGATATTCTACATTAGACATGGTGACCCAGTTCTATAATTATACTCTTTGGTAAGCGTATAGTGTAAGAAGTCCGATTTATTTAATTACGTGTTACCATGACAACCGATCCCTATGTTTAAAAATTAATTAATAAAGATAAATTTGTCTTAATAACTAAGTTCTTCGGACTTCTTACACTGTACGCATACCAAGGATCATAATCATAGAACTGGGAAACATGTCTTATTTTGAAAATCATATAGTTACGTTTAACTATATGATATTCAAAAAAAGGCATTTTCTTAATGTTATTCTTAAAACTGTCCTTCTATTCCGCCCGCTGATGGTTGTCAAAACAACGCGCCCGAAAAATGCTGCCCCACCTTGTTGAGCCATTATTAACCATCGGGTAGCTACCAATATTATGTAAAAGAAATAATTAGACTATGTTACTGGACAGCTAGTACCTTGATAGTTGATTGTTTTGAAAATGAGGTCAATAATAAGATTAGTCATTTTACACGTTTGACTAATGTCGTACCAAATCCTAACACCGTCTTCAAACTAGTTGAATTGAAAGGAGATTATTGGTCATAATTCAGCTACATACTACGGACAACCTGATTTAACCCATTAAAGTATTTGTAATCCAAACCTACATAACAGATGATTTTTAATTTTGAGTAAAAATAACTAAAATCATTCAATATAAATAATGGCAGGTAAGCTATCATCCAATGGTTATTAATTACCATACTGGATTAAAATACTGATATCGATATTCATCGCCATATAATTAAATATGGCTGCTGTATGAGTAAATGGCCACATCTATTAATAAATGTTGAAAAAAGTTTTGGTTTTCATTATTTTTGTTCTAAAAAAATGTATTTACATTTAGAAGATTATTGGAAACTTCGTATAAATAGTATTATTTATAGGCCTTTTCCTTTAAAGTTGTTTAAGTCTAAAAGAATTAGGAATGCTAAATCAGGAAAATATATTAATTTTTAAAGAAACATTGTCATCTTATAGTCGTTGGAAATCAATTTGTTTACAAGTTACAACATATACAACTTGAAAAACAATTTTGTTTAAAGAATAAAGTTGGTTTTTAAATTTCGTAAGCATACTTATTTCAAAATAGTAATTGAAAAGTGTAGTTTCCATATTGTTTTGAATTTCATCTCATGTGCGCTCTATTTCACGTCAAACTTACACCAAAACAGAACAAACATCAAAGTAGAAAGAATACATCTTTATTAATGCAGTTATACCACACATCACAACTTGTTTTAATAGCATGACAATACCAGCTACGTGTGGCATTCATTACCCAGACCCAGCTCAGCATAATATAGCTGCTACTAGCTTTTAGAAAAAAGCAGCACCGAGTTCAGCTGGGCCACAGTGCTACGTCAAACAAAGCACTGTATTCTGAACCATAAAACGTAAACATAGGTTGGTGGCGACCTCCTATCGAAGATGGTTTCAAGATGACCGCCTGGCAAGTTGGAATTCGATTAAAAAGTATATTTCGAATAATTTAAATTCGAAATATAGAAAGAACTAATATTGGCAGTGAGGAACGTCATTCTGATTGAGACCAGAGCTACTGCCGGCAGCGGCTCCCAAAACATAAATTTGTAGTAATTTTATTTTTCATTGTATGTATTTTATTACAGTCATATGCCAATCACGTATATCATTTGATCAAGCAACCTTTTCCCAAATTGGTGACCCCGATGTGATGCGAGCGCCTCGAAGTACGCCGGGAGCCATGTTCTAGCGCTGGGATGCCACGGAGAGCGTGCGGCGTAGAGCGGTCTAGCACGTGGTCAGATCGCGACACAGGCCCACAGTTCGCCGGCTGCGATAATCATCAGCGCTAGGATTCCGGGGCGCCGCATCTGAGCGCGAGTTCGGTAAATCACTCACTTGTTTTTAGCGTCGGAGGTTACCAATTTGTCTTCTGACTCCAGATCAGATGGTTGCGTGTTTATATCACGTCGGGGTCACTAATTTGTGGTATTTGAAGAATAAGAAAGCCAAATAAATAACATGACACAAAATATAATTATATTAAAATATGAGTACTATGAATAAAAGTGATTAACAAACAATTTGGCAGGCCGCCCGTGGCGCTAGTCAATCTCTGACAATTTTGATCGTGAAAAATTATGTTTTATCGCTCAATATTTGAATACAAAATATATTATTCTTAATGATGAATTAATTACATTACACAGTGGCACCACGTGATTAAAAAGCCGACCCCGATTAAACGGAAAAAGGCTAGGCCAGAGAAGAAAGGAGAAGATGAATTAATTACATGTCGCCAGGATTTTAACAGGTTTTATATACCACAGGTATTGAGGTCTACAATTTCAGTGGTAACTATGCGCTTTCAACTATAATAAAACGACGCTACTTGGCAAGTGAATTACGGATAGAGAAAGAACTTTCTTAAAAGTTTTTAGTTACAATTACATTAGTTCAACCCATAAATAAGTTCAAAATATCAGCTATTAAATATTACTTAATAATACAAATTTTAAAGTACAGAACAAAATTTCGCGGATGCTTAGTAATAGTTATATAAATATCCATAATCGAACTAGGTATTCATAATGAAGTTTGAATTTTCGCGTGAATTTTTACGATAATCTTTACAAAAATTTGGGTCAGTTCTCTTGAAAAAAATGTCCTATATCCAATAACCATAAAAACTTACGCGTAAAGGTTAGGTCGGAATGGATGTTCGTTTCGACCTCAGTTTCCGTCTGAGCGCGTTCTCGAGCCATTTATTCGTAAATCAGATCATTCCCTATACCTAAAGACTCATTGATTCCTATCACTACCAGATGAACGCGCGCCCGAAAAACAGACAGATAAAAATTGGAAAACGCATTAGAAAACATCGAGAGTAAGAATAATAGAAATCAAGATACGATCGCGACATTTTCCTTTCAACGTGTACGAAAGTTGGAAAATTGAGAATTGGAAATCGTGTTGAGCTTTAATGTTTACTTAAAAGTACGTCGCGTCGACTTCTTTGAAGGGGTTTAAGTTATTCAATTTGTATACTCGAGAAGAACCTGAATTTAGACATGTATTTTAGTGTTGATTTGTATAAAAAACGATTGTTGACTTTAAACCTTGGGATAAAAAAGGAAGAGTTTGGCGGATGTTTCTGTGTAGCTATCGGTATCGCTATCGTTGCTTTTAAACGAGTTAAACTGTTCTGACGCCGGTGAAAATTGCTTTCATAGTTGGTGGAAATTTTAAAATAACGAATGATAACAAAATCGTAGGATACGAGTAGCGAGTGGTGTTGCAGTTACATACTCGTATCTACTAACAGTTATGATATATTTTTGATTTTTTGATTTACGGGTATGTGTCGAGATCGGAAATTCGATATGCATTTGAAATGGTGACTTTATGGCGTAGGCATATAAATGTACCTGCTCTAAAAACAATTTCTAATAAAATAAAAGTAAACAAAACAATTCGTCGTCATTTAGGTACTTTTCTTCTCCTCCTCCTAAGTTTTGATTTGGTCAGGCAGTCTTTGATTTTTCTGTCAGTAATAGTACGACATAACCTCCACGTTTCTCCATACTGCGGTTTTAGGATGAGGTTCCTAAAAGAAAAGCTCTGATTTGTTTGCAAAACTTCAGTAGTTACTAGTTACAACCTTATTGGTACATACACCTATGTACATATGTAAAAGTTTGTTTTTTAGTACGACACCATCTAGATACCAATAGATGCAATAGGTATAAATAAGTTAAATAAACTTAACAACATTCGATTATTCAAATACAGTATCAGAATATTGAATTGGAAAACTAGTATCTATACATTGCGGTTTCCCTTGCGGTATTTGAATTAAATTAAAATAAACATAACATAGAGTCGGATTAGCAAAATATTGATTCTTTTATTTGATAACAACACAAAGCAGGACACAAAAAGTTTGTTTATTAGATATTATTTTAGTTTTTTCATATATAACACTTTACTTGTTAACAACTCTTCGACAAAAATCTTACGATTTTTTTCGAAAGATCGTCACAAATCTAAGTATCTTGCTACTCACAATGATTTCTTTTATCATTTGGAAAATAAAAAAATAAACACGTTTTATACTTGGATGATAGTGAATTTAGATTTTGAAACTTGCTACTTCTCTTTAAAGCTACAATGATCCAAACTCCATATTTGCCTTCCGTAGGTACTTATCAGAACTAACATACTTTCAGCTTTTATAAATTAAGGAATGTCTACTTATCACAGACTATCTTTCCATTCCTCATATAATCGAAGATAATATTAATATACTTTATACTTGGAAGACAGCGGGCTTGGACTTTTAAAACCAACCTCCTAGACCTACCATTTCCAACACCATTGTAGGAGCACAGGCCGATAATTATTTTAATTATTAACGGACCACTTCAGGGTCAGGCTTCCCTTATAGTAGAGGGGATAAGGAGCGTAGATAAGCTAACCGCTAGACCAACGAGGCAGTCAAATAAATTTTTAGCTTTTATGTAATGTCGAAGTTCTGGCTAACACTGGCTTTATAGGTATTCATCACTCAAGCGGCAAGCCCTTGTAATAGCGGGAATGAAATAAGATCCATTTTGCTTTCCATTTACTTTTCTCTTTTCAATGAATGAGTTTTCACGTTCAGTTTTTAATTAGGTGAAAGCTTTTTGTAGCTTTTGCTTTGTAAATCGTTACTGTTACTAGACATTATTATTATTACCATTAGCCTAAAATGTTCCAAGGTTGCTGGTAAAATTACAGGCGCAATATAGCCCCCCTTAAGACCTCTTTGGCAAAGTTAGGCGTAATAACTGGTAGGTTCCGGGTTCAAGACAAGATGTTCTGTCTAAGCAATTCAAAAGTATTATATTTATTCTACTGGTTTGGGCAAAAGAAACAGTTATTCCTTTCCTTTAAACAAATTCTAGGAATAATTCTGCAATTTTAAACTTCAATATTAACGAAAGTAAAGGTTTCACAGCATGGTTGTGATAGTGAAAAATGTTGAAAATAATTCGCTCAACCCAAATTTTTTTTTGTTACTACCATTTTGGTATGTTTTTAATGATCTCCTTTCACCTCTATGCGTTCCTGAGAAAAAGGGTCTTGACAGACAGACGGACGGACAACAAAGTGATCCCTTATATATATATATATATATATGGTAAAAAATCGGTCAAGCCGTTTCGGAGGAGTATGGCAACGAAAACTGTGACACGAGAATTTTATATATTAGATATATATATGTATATAAGGGTTCCGTTTTTTCATTTTTAGGTACGGAACCCTAAAAAATTGTAAATAAATAAATGATAGAAAATAATTATTTCTTGTGGAATAAAGAAGCGGGTTTACGTAATCTTTGTCATCATACTGTTAAAACTTTAGCCGATAGTTTTTCATGACGGAGACCAAAAAAATCAATTAATCAATAATAATAAGGAACTTCCGCATAAAGGCCTGCTCCCAGTCAATATAAAAACTTTAGGCAATAAATGTGCGGTCTGCAGGTCATTAATCCAACTCATGATGCCCGATAATAAATGGACTCGGAACCAAGATGGCAGAGCAATCAGTCAATCAATTAAAGGGTGAATGTGTCCGTTATAGCGGTGTAATTGATAGATTTGCGGAAATAGGTTATTGATAACTTGTTTTATCCTTGATTATAATAAAAATATGTCTTTTGTACAAACACGACGTACTACCGGCGTATTGTGAACCAGATGGTAGCCTAATGTACAATTAGCTTCGTCACTATTATGTTATACGAGGTCCTAGTTTCAAATCCTGGGTCGCGCTAAGGAATAATACTTAGTTTTAGTAGAGCAACACAAGGCATGGTCTACAGGAACACGTTCTAATATGTGTGGTAACGAAAGAGCATTATACTGTGTAAGATCCTTTGCGCACTTTTCATTTTAATAGCAAGATTTTTTGATAATTGTAAAAGGATTCATAGAGTGAAATTCAAGCAATCATTGAGTGAGATCAGATTTCGGGTTAAGGGTGAGAAAGACGATAACATTTTGCCAACCCCAAATGTCATCACTTGCACGTGGTGACCCCTGCTGGACTTCGGACGAAGCTCTGACGAGCGATCAATGGCGGAATATCCATTACATCCATCTGGAAAAGTGGATAATGGTCGGGATTTTTTGAACTTTGCTCTAAAGAAGCACCAAGTAATGAGAGCGAGATTATGACTAAAATTTTTATATTTTTTTTTATGAAATGTGTATTTCTGTCCGCATGATGCAAGTGGAGTCAGAAAAACTCTAGTAACTTTATATTTCAATTTAATAAAGCGATATACTGGGGTTGGAAATGCGCGGGAAAGCGGGACGCGGCGTCAATATGGCGACGTCGTCCCGTTCCATTTCCGTCCCGCTACGTGCCCCACTTGCGAATGAGTGTGTTCCTACATTAATAACTGGTAATATATCTTTTCATAGGCGGGATTGAGCGCGTCTACGGCCTAACCGGATGGTGTGAGTAAAGACGGGAACATATTAGTCTAAGATCACTTCATATTGTCTTTGAGGATTTGCTTTACGTATTTAAGAGGTATAATGGCGATATACATCCAGCGGTTTGATACGCTGCCTCGTTTGTCCAGGGGTTAGCACGCTGCTTCGGATCATTAACACCTGGGTGGTGCTATGAAATATTGAACTTCACTATCTTTCAATAAAATTACTGAAACGTTAGTGGTGTTAAATCCCAAAATCGAGGAGCACGTTTAACTTTCGTTTCCGGTCATTAAATCAAAATTGAAATTCGTATATTTCAAGTAGCCTTAGTTTACGAGCACTTTGGAAACGTCAAATTCACCTGTATGTGATCATCTGCTAAGATCATTATCATTAACGCTTGACTGAACTCACATTGATAACTCTAAGCTCTTTAAGCCCACTCTCATAAGGAGGGAAGATGTTATAATAGGCTCATAATGATGATGATAGATTCATAATCATCATCATCATCATTATCAGCCTATTACCGGCCCACTACAGGGCCAGGCCTCCCTCCTTATAGGAGATACGCTGCTCCAATGTGGATTGGCGGGCTAAGGGGGATAATATTTTATTTGTTAACGATCACTATCAGATGTTGATGACAGTGACCGGGACCGACGGCTTAACGTGCTCTCCAAGGCACGGGGGTGTATCACCACCAACTTCCCGACTCCGGGCTCGGAATTTACTGAGAATTGAATGAAAAATTCAGAATTATTCCGTGACCCGATCCAGGATTCGAACCCAGGACCGAAGCCAGATAGGCTAACCACTAGACCAACGACGCTAGTCAATTTTAGATTAACATTCCTAAAAGTAGCCGTGTGGATTCAAAGTAAATGTATATAACTGCCAAGTTAATTCACTATCATCTTAGATTATATCGTCGCTACACATGAGGTGAGATAGCAAAATGTTCCGGCTCGATAGCACACGTAGCGATTGTTTGGCAAGAACTGCTTCCATTTTCATTTCACGAGCAAATATAACCGCGCAAACCGTAATTATGTAAGCTATACTTAGACATAGTTTGGGAGGGCGTCTGAAATGTTCTCAGCCATTTAAGCTGTATTTATATAAATTGGCTTTTTTAGGTTTTACTTCTGTTGTTAATACATACAGTACAACCTAAACCATTCTAATGAATGATTTCCCATCCCATTTTCGTAAAGACTTGAAAACGTAAAAATATCGCTTCATAGTCGTCGTGTTTCCTACGCGGTGCTTTTTGCGAATTGCTTTTGTATATAAAGTATTTATTTATCAGTGATATTTTTTTTGATATAATTGCAATCTTATCTACTACCGATATCTATTTTTAGGAATCGGAAGCAAAACTAGCTCATCAAATATTTAACAATTTATTATATAACACATTCTATTCTTCACAAAACTTATGATTAGATTAGAAACATAGAAACAACACATTCGCACAGCATGATGACAGGCATATTAATGATTTGTGGCTACGCTCTACGTTACTTATATAGCAATCATTTTATTGAACTACCCGCAGTAAACTCTATATTATAATGAGGGGTTTGCTTGTACTGCTGTAAGGTGAATCTTAGCATTTCATGGATAGATGGGTGCCGGGTCCATCGAGGGGCAGAGAGAAAACCGCCGAACAGAGTCCGTAAACGTGCGACACAGATGATGTCGACCGGTCACAAAAAGGTACCCTTTGTGACTGGTCAACGCTCGCCTTCTCTGCTCGAATTATTCTCCCTGTCCAACCAAATTTAGTAGGATCCCGCTTGAGCTTTGGACTTTCGTTCTAGAATGGAGCTTACTGCAGTTCTAGTCAGGCAAGATCTTTGAGCAGGTTGTAGAAACTCTTCTCCCCTCCCCTTCTTGCAAAAAAATAGGCACAGTAGTACCCCTACCCATAAACTATGTTATTATTATTACAAGTGTATGACAGAATGTTTTATACATTATAACCGTGTCCTTTGGGAGACTGCACGCAGTTTATAATATTAACAACCAACATTATTGAGTGTGTACCTGTGTGTCCCTGTCCTGGGAATTTTATATTGAGGAAAATCAACCCGAAACGCAAAAATACTTTTACCTTTTCCTCCGGTACGAGTAGATAAGAAAATTAAACACTGTAAAGTTTCAACAGTGTTTACTTAATTTTCTTCTCAAAACTGGCATATACGCAAACACTTCTCATAAAAGCTGTATTTCAATTTGCGAGAGTCAACACAGTTTGTTTAAATTGAAAGTCTCCGGTTTCTATTAGCGAGTTTTCTTTTTCTCTCCGCTAATGACTTCAAAGAGACGGAGAGCGGAGAAATGCCACTTCCTTTGCTTGTTCAGCGAAGCTATTTGCGAATCACTTACGAGGTCTCGATATTATTAAGGATTTTTGTACGGATTCCTAAACGCATAAATAAATTATTTTTAATGAAAACTTTTATTTTTATTTGATATTTGACTAAATATATTTTTTACTCAATCAAACCGTAAGTACAATTGATGTCTAGTACTTTTTTCTTAGCCTGGACTTTGGTTATAACAGGTAGATAATGACGATATTTCAGATCGCCTCTTCTACTAGTTTATTCAATAAATAGAATCAAATTAAAATTACTTATAATATTTTCATATAAAGTATATGTAATAAAAAAGTATTATAATTAAATAATATACTTTTTTATGTCAATTAGTTACTAAGTAATTGACATAAAAAAGAAAACAAAACAAAAGTCAAGTCTGTCAGTAAGTTGTGACTATCACCGGTTCGAAAAGCAAGTCTTGCTAGAAAGAGTCGCAAAAAAAATAGTTAAGAGTTGCTGTTTTTAAAGTATGCAAGTAAAAATAATGTGAATATCTAATATATGTATAGATTACTTGTAGTATTTGCTTGAAATTATATTCACGTCCCCAAATCTAATACATCTCAAAATAACTTCCTCTAATTTATTAGTAAAAATTTAATTCACGTTCCACGACTTTACCATCAAGGTTATCTCAAGGCCCATAAAAACAACTGGGTCAGTGAAAAAAAAATATCTCGAACGTATCTGAAGTGGCGGCGTCATCGAACACGGAGCATTGTGTGGAGATGCCTCATTTTGTTTAGCTCTCGAGTCGAGGGAGCTTCAGGCTGTCAAAGGAACATGCTGCCTCCGTCGAGTGGGAGGATTAATGTGTTAAATCGTTAAACACTGGGGCGGCGACACGGTTTATTGCGGATATTGCTTTTTATGAGAAACACGCCATAACTTCTCTATCTAATTTAATTTAGTTATATGTATGTAAAGTATAATTTAATTAAATGGTTTTTATTGAAGATATTCACACTTTAAAAGCTCATGTCATACTTCTAAAGCTGTCATTATCAGAGCCTGGAGGCCATCAGGTAAGTAGTTATCATTTGTTAATGAAAGTACTTCTGTCACAATTGCTATTTAGAGGTGTTCCTCTAAATAGCAATTGTGACAGAAGTACTTTTTAATAGTAGAGAGCTCTACATTGGAGTTAGATAATAAAAAGATTATGATTTATCAACATCATCACCGTCATTCTCAGATAGGTACTCCCACACGCCACGGTCTCAAGCCACCTACACCCAGGGTTCATTCCCTGTATCATATTTAATGTCATCATTTAACCTAAATAGGATTGAGCAACGCTTTCGTGTGACCATTCCACCACCTTAAAAACTCAACATTTAATGCTGTTTGAGCTACATGTCCAGCCTTTATGATGATAATAAATATTGTAAACTTCAATACCTAATACAAAATAATGAATACTCTGTTAGTTCAGCGTAGATTTCTTCATAACCTGCTTCCCGAGCCGGTGGTAGGATCGCAACTAACAATAGTCTATCATGACGTTTTAAATATCCTTGTAAACTAGGATACTAGTAACGAACGATTTTGAATTTGAATTTAAGTTTTCGTAAGTCACATTCTAGGGTTAGATAAAAGTTAAACTTCATTTAATCTGCGATGTTGACCTATTAACATTCAACAGCTCACTGGAGGAGGGCAGAAACAAAAGGCCCGTCCACAATGGGACAGCGCCCTTGGGTCAAATGTTGCCAGTCGCAGCGTTTTATACTCCCCGCTTTATTTAGGACGCGGGCCAATGTTTACTGTGCCTTCACTTTAAGTAAACAACTCATAGGTGTTAATGTAGTCAGTTACTATACTGGAAAGAATAGCAGTAATAATAGAATATCGAGATAAAAAGTCTACAAACGTCTAACCCAGAACGTTAACTTGTATGCATGCATTTATGTGTTTTTTCTGTATTTTTTAATCTTGAACGTTTCGATGTTTTTTATTTGGAGTAAAGACAAATCAGAGATAACTAGAGCAAAGTCAAATCATGGTCAAATCCAACAAATCATAAGTAGGTCCAGCCGTTCGGATTATAAGTTCAATTATTATAATATCTATTTTGATGAAGGCGCAGGTGTCCGCTAGTGATCTATTAATATAAAATGCAATAAAATATAAATTGAGCTCGACTCGACTAAAGCCGCACCTGAGAGTAGAACACAAAAGGCGAAAGACAAAAGTACAGTGAATTCCGCTGCCGTTCTCGGGCCCGCAGTCCGACTCCGACCGCAGCAGATTATTTATTTACTTTATTTTGTCTGTGGTCGCCTAATTGTTGCCCGAAAAGGATTAATCTAAATACGAAAAACAAATTTTGTTTAAACTTTTTCTGTGGTTTTTGCTTATTAGTTTGTTTTGTTTGTTTATGCTTGTTTCATTTTACTGCGATAAAGTTTTTCAAATTATATTGTGTTTCAGACCATAAGAGTACGTAACATTGTCGCAGTGACAATTCCTATACTACATGATGTCCAAATTTTTACATATTTTGAAGCTAATTATTTATAAAACTTAAAAAAGTCAAAATATTTATTTCAAGTAGGTTGTTTTACAAGAACGTCTGAAACGTCAAGTCTCTCTGTACTCGTACGTAGAGATTCTTCCACCAGTTCGACAGGCAGATACTGGTAAAAAGAGCCGCTAAGAAACTCAATTGCCCTTTAAAAAATAAATGTTACAATTTCATAATGTAAATTATGGTTATATATTGGTTATTGCGTCTTGTATACAAAGAAAATTTGATTGCTTCCAAGAATCAAATTGTCGTTGTTTTACTTTTAAAACACCCTTAATTTTGTCTGATAGAAAGTTTATATGGTTAGTCACCGGTAAAGACATCTCGCCAAACGATTTAGCTTTACACTACCTAAGTAAAAACTGTATGAAAAGACGAACCTCTTCCCATTAGGCACGATTGCAGTCCAGCTTATTATTGAATAAAATTTTTCAAACCGACTCAAAACGCACTAAATAGTAAAAAAATAACTGTGTCATCTAATTGCTTTAATTTACTTAAGCATATCTATGAAGTCGGTGCCAGCAAGTTTAAGGAACATCTATTTAACGTAGTAAAGCAGTTTGTGGGTTCTAGGTAATGTCCTTAAAGTAGAAACCTTGGCTGGCACCGACTCCTAGATATGCTTGTAAATTAAAACAACTAAATGACACAGTTATTTTTTACTTTTTAGTGCGTTTTGAGTCGATTTAATATTTTGTTGAAAATTTTTATTTCTTACTTTTTAGCGATATATCGTCACGCCAAAAACTACCGATATTTACACAAAAACCGAAATCGCTGCAAGTGTGTCTATAAAATTTGAAGAGTTCCCTAAATTTTCCCAGAATATCATCACCAGATCCTAACATGATGACACCTTGGAAGTGTGCCCTTTCTGACAAAAAAAGAATTATCAAAATCGGACAACTCTGTAAAAAGTTATGCGTGGTCATACATAAAAAAATAATAATATACGTGTCGAATTGAGAACCTCCTCCGTTTTTTCCGTCGGTTAAAAAATAAGCTGGCCCTTATAAAAGACTTAATAAATTACTGTATTATGTACAGAAGACCACTGGCCACAAGCGATTCAGGATTGTAGTGTTTGGAAGTCCAAACAAAAAGAAGTGGAAGTGAAAGTCTGCATGGGACGTCCATTGGCTCTTGATAATGACGATGATGAATCAGTTAAGCCACATTTAAGAACTGTAGTAAGAATAACAAATAGCTAAATAGTAATCGGAAATGGGTTCAAATTAAGTCAGTTTATGAGACTTATTTTTAATCAAATTACTACATTCGACGTCAGGCTCCCGGCTATACGAGTGCGTATATTACGTGGAAGGTATCTTACTTAGAATGGCTCATTTGTATGCGCGAGAAACCGCTACTAAAAGGGGATGACAGTAATCCTGGCTTAGGTGTCTCTCCCTTGATGTGATTCTTTGTTACCCTGTACTATGGTGAATTACCATAGATTGTTTTAAAGGTGTGTTTTTTAACGTATCTACAATTAAATATGTTTTTAAGAGAATTTGTGAGAGACTTTGTAGAAATGTGTTATTAATGTGTAAATGTGAAATTTACAGTTAGAATATTCTAAGTATAAAATAAATAAAAACCCATCCTGCTTCTTGGATTATAGATGTTGATAAGACCTTATTACTTAACGTATAAGGTTCACAATGTTTTATAACACTATAGATCCTTATCTTGTTTATTGCTTTTTTCGAGAACCGGTTTTGTTTGAAATTCTAGGAATCGATCGTTCTAAATTAATCTGGAGAGTTTCACCATCTATTTACGTAAAGAAAGTTCTGGAGAAAGACTTCTGTCGGCCGTGGATAGTTGAATTTGGAAAGCAAGTGAAGGCACATCGAAGCGACACCAGCGGTGCAAGTGATCTTACCAACGACCCTTCGTGATAAATTTAAAGAAATAGGAATCCTTACAGTAGCCTGTCAATATAAATATATAATAACCTAGTCTTTGTCAAACAAAATATAAATATGTATAAACAGAAAAAGGACTTAAACGATCGTCTTCTTAGGAATCGACATAAATTAGTTTTATCAGCGTATCGCCTCCGAAAAGTTCAAAAGTCATTCGTTGGACTGGGTGTACTCTTCTACAACAGGATGCCCAATTCAGTTTTAGATCTGCCATTGCATAAGTTTAAGCAATGTATTAAAACTCACTTACTGAGTCAAGGTTATTATACTATAGATGAATTTTAAATAACAAAGAGGTTGAGAGGCAATTGGATCAGCTTTCAACTTCACACAAGTAGTAGAATAAATAATTTTATGTAACAAAACAGTTAATATTGTAAAAATTAATAATTTTAAAAGAGCAACTGTTGAGTTTCTTGCCGGCTCTTCTCAACAGGACCTGCCTTCCGAGCCGGTGGTAGAGTCACTACAAATAGTCTAATTTGACGTTTCAAAAGTGCTTATAATTGGCCTAATTGAAAAAAATGATTTTGAATTTGAATTTGACCTTGGTTATCAATTTGGACTACGAATGACTATCATTACAAGTTGATTCTTTGTGCTGAAGAACTGAATAAAGTCTCATCAGAGTCATCAGGTGTTCTGATTCCAAATCATCGAATCCAAGCATGTGCCAATATTATCAATCTAATCCCGCCAACGCGCATTCGAGAAGCCAGGGTGTAAGCTCTATACTTTCTCTCCTAAAAGGAGCGTATCCTATATTTGGCTGATGTACAATGAAGTGATAGCTTCAATACAAAACATCTATAAAAGAGTATATAGAGAGTGTTTAATTTTATCCGAGCAGATGCAACAACATCTTTTTCATTTTATTTACCGCTGTAGATTCCAGCTATATTGATGGACGCGCCGATGGAGATTTTATTTTTGAAATGAAGGTGGGTTGAGGTGAATAGTTGAATACACTGAAAGGCGGAGATTTTCAATACAACTGACTGTTTTGTTTTTTTAGTAGTCTTTGTTTTGGTAGCGCTTTCATCGATCTATAGAATAAATCTATTTAAATATTTGGTCTATATCTAAACCCACAAATAAATAAAATATTAACTAAAATAAAAATTAAACTGTCTGTTTGTAATTTTAAATTAACAGCTTTTAATTGAATTCATTTATCAAAAAAACTTATCTCTGAAACTACCAGATTATAATAAATGTGTGCGTGTACTAGCGTACACTCGTAAGAGTTAATTGTAAATAACGTGGAAAAATTAATACCATAATTACACCTAAGTATTAGAAAAATGTAATTACATACTTTTTTTAGAAATTCATTGGAATTAGAATTAAAATAAGCCCTTTGATTTTGCTGATCACTTCAATATAACATAATTTATATATATATATATATATATATATATATATATATATATTTATCACGTCACTTCCATAAGTCAAAGATGGCGCGTAACGGAAAAATGTGACGCGTAACGAAAAAATGTTAAACTAAATTTTTTTCCAACCCCGATTGTTTCACTTCAAAAGTTTCACTTCAAAAATATTTTAGCACTAGACTCATGAGGAGTAACATTGGCCAATTTTTATCCCGATATACCCACAGAAACGGGAACTCCGTGGTTGAAACCGCGAGCGACCGTTAGTATAAAATATAAAAAATAATTTTTTTGAAAGGTGAATGTGAATGTGAATGCGATATATTTTAAACAGTTATCGCTCCTAACTTTACACGCCCTTACCTTACTCTCGTAAGGTATTGTGTTCTACGAGAATCCTTGTCTTCTCTGCAAATCGTATGAAATTAAATTCGAATATTCCAAGTAGGGTTAGTTAAAACGCACTAAAGGATCCAACGCTTGGCAGAGAAAAAAAATTGGAAAAAAGCCCGAGACTGTGAGAGGAGTGTTGGTTTATAAAAATTTTTAACAAAAAATAGAACCGACTCAAAACGCACTAAAAAGTAAAAAATAATTGTGTCATTTACTTGCTTTAATTTACTTAAGCATATCTATGAAGTCGGTGCCAGCCAAGTTTAAGGAACATTTATTTTACGTAGTAAAGAAGTTTGTGGGTTCTAGGTAACGTCTTAAAGTAGAAACCTTGGCTGGCACCGACTCCTAGATATGCTTAAGTAAATTAAACCAAGTAAATGACACAATTATTTTTCACTTTTTAGTGCGTTTGGAGTCGGTTCTATTTTTCGTTAAAAATTTATATTTCTTTCTTTTTAGTGATTTATCGCCACGTAACGTACTCGTACTATACTGTCATAGTATATTATACGGCACTAGTAGCCAAAAAGCTACCGATAACGAGACAAAAACTGAAATCGCTGTAAGCGTGCCTCCAAAATTCGAAGAGTTCCTTTAATTTCCCCAGGATATTATCATCAGATCCTAACATGGTGACAATGGGACCACCTTGGAAGTATGCCCTTTCTAATAAAAAAGAATTATCAAAATCGGATAACTCTGTAAAAAATTATGCGTGGTCATACATAAAAAAAAAAAAAAAAAAAAAAAAAAAAAAAAAAAAAAACGTGTCGAATTGAGAACCTCCTCCGTTTTTTTTCGTCGGTTAAAAAGGGATCGCCATTATGCTCGCTCTGCTCGTGTGATTCTCCCTGTCCAGACCAATTTCGAAGGATCATACCAAAGCTGCATTGTAAACCCGTTCTGATATGGAGCTTGCAAAACATCAAGTTTGTTTGTATGTATATCTTGTAAAAACATAAAAGCGGTACGATAATGTTGTTTCTAAACAGAGGTTTACAACTATTTTTATACTTAATTCGACATAATATCCCTACACAAGATTTTTGCTAAATAAAAAATGTTCGCATCTACCGACTTACCTACACAATAATTAATAATAAACATCCCACATTTAAAATATAATCCCAGAACGATAAATAAAGAACTTAATAATTTATCAATGCTTTAAAATAATGTTTTCCAAACTGAAAGAGCGTATGTACAACTTTGCAAATTAGACAATATGATGAGAGCAATACGATTCATATTAACGTGTCTGGTGTAAGTAATTCTGAGCATCCAACATTAATTTTATATATCTGCTAATAACGTCTTATATTTGCGGGTGTTTCTTGTTTTGGATGGAGATATTACGGTATAATCATTCAGCTCTTATCATAATCTAGTACGTCTTATTTTTGTACCTATTAGTTTGACTATTTATTATATTTACTACGATTTACTATTTTCAAGAACTCTTCTATTATGTCGAGGTACTCGTATATACCATTGATGAATTTCTCAATGACAAGGATGTTTGAAGGATATTAAACGGGTTTTCATTTTCTTCCGAGAAAGAATAACTTATAAATTAGTTAATCAATACTAAGAAACTGCTGAGTTTCTAGCCCGGTGATAGAGCTACTATAAAACTAAGTCAACTTGAAATACCGAAAAATAACGAAATGAAATTGAATTGGGGAATACATTGACAATTATAACAAACCAGAGGAGATTTTCAAAGCACTCCAACTAGGCAAATATGCAAGAAATGATTTCACATATCATTGTGATGTACGAGAGACGAATAGAGACGAATATCTTAGCATTCCATGGATTCACCGTGCGGGTGCCGGGTCCATCGCGTGGCTGAGAGAAAAACTCCGAACAGAGCCCGAGACTTGTGACTCGGGTGTAGGTTTAAGGGTACCCTTTGTGACGCGCGTCAACACTCACCTCCTCTGTTCAAGTTATTCTCCCTGCCCAACCATATTCGGAAGGACCCTACTAGTGCAGCTTTGGACACTCGTTCCAATATGGAGCTTACTGCGCTTCTAGTAAGGCCAAGGTCTTTTAGCAGGTTGTAGAGAGACTTCGCTGGTATACCCCTCGCACCCACTTCTACCGCGTATAAACTAACCACATAGCCATTTTTGGTTAGTTCATTAGTAAGGTCATAGTATTTATTCACTTTGAATACATGGTCTTTAGGGATGTTTGTTTCCCACGGCATTGTAAGCTCAACAAGTACTATACGTTTGATTTGTTTGGAAAAAAGAAATATGTCCGGTCTAGATGTCGTAATAGCTAATTCTTCCGGGATTTTATAGTGCTTATCATACGTGTCCATTAATATAGTCCAATCAGGAGCAGAACCCAGAATTGAATAAGGCTTGCTGGTGGAATTTGTACTTGAGCCTGCTTTAACGAAGTTAGTTTGTCTTTTATTCGTCGTCAACCCTTTTTGAGCCCTAGCTACTGAAAGGCTTATAGCTTCACGTATGATTTCTAGTACTCTGTCGTGGCGGCGTGAGTAGAGACCCCTGTCCAGGAGCACCTTGCATCCTACCAATAAGTGCCTTGCAGTGCCCACTGCCTCACCACAGGTATAGCAAGATTTTTCCGAGGCTTTTCCCCATCTTACTAGGTTACTCTGATCTGGGAGAGTCAGTTGAAAGGCATTAAGATAAAATTTCAATAAGGCAGGAGACCAATCGTACAGCAAGGCGCGCCACTTCAGAGCCAGAGGGATGCAGAACTCGCCTAAGTTTAACCACTCGTTTTGCATTTCTAGGTTCATGGCATGCACTTTGTAGTTGTCGTCCTCATCTTGTTTAAGAAAAGATTTTATTATGTCTTGGTCTTCCTTTTTACGTCTTGCACCCAACCCGGTTCTATTTACCTGATCCCCTGCCATAAATTGTTTGTAAAATTGAAGCCTAGAGTCAAGTTTTCCGGCACCCTCGTCTTTAGAAAGTGATGCAACTAGTTCGTCCTGGGACTTAACTAGAATGTGCGTTCTGGTAACCCTGAGGTGTTTATAGAGTTCCGATGGCCTTTTTAGTTTTAACCCAAAATTATTGTAATCTCTGAATAGAGTTGAAGGGTCAGCCGAGAGTGCTAGACCAAACCAAGACTTCAATGTTTTTATGACATTTGCATCTAGTTTTGCCAGATGGGTTCTGCCAATATCATAAACGAGGAATGGCCAAGTCAGACGTGAAGTGAGATAGTTGTCATAGACCCACGCTTTTTTTATATTGTTAATGGGCTGTTGGTCTACCTTATTGAGGTCATTTATGAAGTTATCGACGACTACCTCAAGGGATGGTGTGCGTCCTTTGTAATCAATCTTTCTACCGAGGAACTTAAAAGGCAATGGTGGTTACACTTTGGCCACTAATAGAGAGACCCGGATCATAAGATGTATATTCTGTGATATTATGTACTTCGAGTATTTATTGTCCATGTGAAAACTAGCAGCTCGTAAGTTAGCAAAGCAAAACCGTGTCACAGTGACTTCAAGCGATATCAGTGCTTCGACCACTCTCTAACTCAGAAGGGCGATATCATGCAACGAATGAGCAAATGAAGCAAAACGAGCTTTTCAAACTCGCTTTTACACAATAAGATACGGTCATCTGTATAATGTATTATGTACATAACTGATGTCGTTTGTGTGTACCTACATACGTTACATCTACGTCCACGTAGGAACCATTGCGTGACATGAGTTAGGATGTAACCACGTGAATAATTCCGTGTCGACTAAAACTCAGGTGCTCGAGATGAATGACTAATGATTGTTTTTTTATTCATTACAAGTTACAGCCCTTCGCTGGAACTGTGATGGGTAAATGATGATGAAATCTAAAATAGTAGCAGGCTAACTTATAGGAGTAAGATGAAATCCATATCCTTGTTGGTTTCTACACGACATAGTACCGGAACGCTAAATCGCATGGCGGTAGGTCTTTGTAGGTAGGTTGCCATCGGCCAGACATGGACCGACTTTGATAATCATAACCGGCTCAGCCGGAAGTCGATCCCAGGATCTCCATTTTATAGATCCAGTGCGCATACCACTGCGCCACGGAGGTCGACAAAATGATTGCGTGTAACATTCGCGGTCGCGGGGACTGTATTGGGTTTACCTGTGAATATTATCATTATTTTAAACATTGTGTTAATAACAAATAAAGTATGTTTATTTAATCGTTGTTGACGAACTTTTGAAGCGGCATAATTAGGTAAATTGTGTTAAATTGTAAAACGTTGAATATTAAAATAAAATGGTCATTATGGTTCAATGTTTGTATATGTTTAAACAATAGAACTCGTTATTTAACGAGGCGGATTCTCCCCTTTACCTCCCTTTAACTTTTAAATTAATTGTAAAGACTGTGCATGAAGTGTGTACAGCGATGGTTTATTCGGCGTGGATCAAACTCAAGGGACACCTCTGGCTTAAATGCCCTAAAACCTTGCAGTCGCTGCGGCTCATTATAAACAATCTCTAATCTCTTACCCGCACTTATATTGATGATTTCTATTTGAATATAAACATTATATCAACAATTGCAGAACCGGCGGGATTCAAACCCGTGTCTCTTTGGCAATCCGGGCCAGAGCACCCTACCGCTACTCTACGGTGTCCGACTGATGTCGGTGCCGATATTATGCATGATATTTTGTTTTGATTTTTTATTCAGGTATATGGCCTGTAATTCCATCTTAACCAATTTGGCTAGTTGAAAGTGTGAACTTAGCATATTGTAATATTATTTAATGCTTATATCATTCTCCAATTTTCTAAAGTCACATTTAAATTCCCAAAACTGATATGAATTATTTTTTTATTATTTAAATGACACAATGGTAAATAACCAGTAAAGAGACACCCAGCAATGGATTCACACGATATACAACAGCAAAGGCTTGTGAAGTTTTTATTTGAAATCGGATCACATAAGGATGCAAATCCTCTCGCCGTTTGTATTGTTCTTTGTTGGTGGGTTTCAACATACTCGTACATAATAATGGGTATTGCAGGATTTCAACAGATTTATTCTCATAAAACCCACAGAGGAGTGATAATAAGAATAAAATTTACATTTACTTGTTATTTTGTGAGACTGGGGATACAAGAATTTTTTATTTGATTATGACATCTTATTTTGGACATAGAATAGATATAAGAATAAAGAAATATTCGTTATCAGCCTATTAAAGGCTCACTACAGGGCCAGGTCTCCCTCCTTGTAGGGGGAGCGAAGACCCACCACGTTACTCCAATCCGGGTTGGTGGGCTAATGGTGAAAGATTTATTATTTAAACGATACCTATTAGATGTTGATGACAGTGACTGCACCGGCGCCAAGCACTTAGCTTGGACCAGCAGCCTAACGTGCTCTCCGAGTTACCATCATTGGCCCGATTTGTCCGATTAGGATGATAATGAAAATTTCTTAGATGAAAGATAACTTCAGTTTTTCTGTAACCTGACCCACGGGCTAAACCCAGGATTTCTTGTTCTGTAGCCACATATGCTATCCACTGGACCGACGAGGTAGTTGGTAAGGAAATAGTGTGCACATATATACTGCGCACAGATTTGCGCTCTAGAATATTGCTTATTAATCTCCTGATATTGCCCGAAGTGGATGAAGTTCATTCAAAAATATATTATGATACTAATTCTTCCAGCCAGCCGATGACGTAGGTAGCGAGTTTAGATGATCTAAATTTAAACGCGTGGCACTTTGGAGGTTTTATTAAATAATTTCCGTTTGGTTCTGAAACGTTTGCCACATGTAATTAAAAAATTAATTTCCGATAAGATCTAAACTGTTACGCCTACGCAGTTTTAGCAAAGTTCTTATATTATTATCAATTACCCTATTTTTAATAATAATTAGAGCTAGCTAGGCCGAGTAGTATCTCGGTTGAAAATACGCCGGTATTTCGCTATTTCCTTGAGTTTTTTATAGCGATTTCGCTACAGATACATAAAGGAAGTGATGAAACGTTTCTCAAAGCGCGCTTTCTGTGAGACTTTTTACAATTTTAAACCCACATATGCATAACGGTCAAACAGGCACTAGTGCAGTCAAAATAAAGCGATTCAGAGTCTTAGTCATTCGCTAGCACTATTAAAAATATAAAACACTTGGATATAAAATCTTATCGAATTTTACCATTATTCATTAGTGTACAGTAACCGAATATAGATCAATGAAGCAGGTTTTTTAAAAACTATGACGTTTCAATGGCTCCATGACTAGATCAGAGTGGGCGAGTCGATTGGTTCGTCGATGTTTGTCTCGTCAATAGCGTTCCAATGCACCCCGCGTGCTGTGCTCGGATGCTGCAGAGATGTAATTAAAAATCAATCAATGCGCTACACTGTCGCATATCTGTGACATTTAATTAGTGTTTTAAAAGTGTATTCTGATTTTTATAAGCTCTTTTTATATCGAAATGTTTGTTTAAGTTAAATCTTGCGGCAGAATTTTAAAACAGATAGGAATACTTATACCGCGACTTCGCACGATTTTAATTTACATATTATTATAAAATAATGCTTCTGTTTGCACGCTTTGGTAAACGATTTGAATGCAGATATATCATCAAATATACAGTGATAAAAGATAAAGGTTTAGGGCGCCATATCGTAGGCGACTGCCGGCCACGAGGCCCAGCTACAGTGGTTTGTATGTATTTCTTTGAAATAAGATCCTTGTCGTTTTCATATAAATATGAGTATAGAAACCTACGTAGTGTCGCTACGACACGTCACCTCCTGTCGCAGTCTTAGGTCGGCTACGAACTTGTACTCTAATACCATATTTACTAAATAATGTCGTGGCTCAGGGTTTCATATGAACAAAGTCGCGGGCGTTCGCTTGACAGCTAGTTTTATAATAAAACTTTAATAATAGTCATATTATCGTGTAAAGAGTCTTAAAGAGCCATTTAATAGATTACGGTAAAACTTTTAATGAATTTATGAAAGAGTTGAAATTGTTCCAACCATTAATAGCCTCAGCCGCCGTAGCTCTTCGGTGAGATGTAAAGTTTATCTCCAACGTAAATGGTTAGGAAGCCGTTTCGAATTATTATTCGGCTTTTAGCTGAGTGCAAAGATAACAGCAGTGCAGATTAATTTCGTGTTGTCGCTTTTGCTCTTGGCATTAATCATTTCGTTCACCTTTTTACCCTATTTGCTTAGGTAAAAGAGATTTCTATGAGATGTTTTCTTTAAAAAGCTCTCTGTATCTCTTATTCAGTTGTTGACTTCATAGCATTAGGTGTTGCCAAACGATTTTGCAGTATAGAAAGGAGTATACAAGAGGCGATAATTATTATCCAACTAACATTATATTTGCGAATGTGTTGCATATTTGTCACTCAGTCTCGTACTGAAGAATCTTTTGGGTATACAGATAGTATTATAAAGACGTATATTCCCTTTCACTCCTAATTGTAGCAGTACTTTGGCCCTACCAACAAAATCGCACCGCCAAGCGATTTAGCGTTCCGGTACTTTGTTGTATAGAAATTGAAACGTGTTTCATCCTACTCCTAAGGAGTTAGCGCGTATCTTAGATTGCATCATCACTTAACATCAGTTGTAATGGCAGTTAAGGGCCAACTTGTAGTCGATAAAAAAAAATTGTGTAAGAATTGGGAAACAGAATTGAACCCATGACTTTTTGATGCTGAGTCCAGCCTGGTCTACACTAAACGGGTCGGCTATTAGACGATACCTAGATATTGGCCTATCATCATCATCATCAGCCTGTATTAGTCCACTGCTGGACATAGGCCTTTCCGAGAGCGCGCCACCACACACGATCCTCTGCCTTTCTCATCCAGCCACTTCCCACTACCTTTTTGAGGTCGTCAGGCATACATTGGCCTATGTATTGCGTGATTTGTATTTATATTGTTATTGTGTATATGAAGATATGTGAGTGCATTTATAATGAAATGGATGGTGACAATACGTTTTTGTGATATGAATAGATAATAATTTGAGTTAAACTTTGCGCATCAACTAATGGGGTGGGTATTCCACGGGGTTGCATAATCGTGTCATTATTAGCGAGTAGCAGGTGCTGGCTGTTTTCTGAATAATTCACGGGCGCTTCCACTCGAGTGGTGTAAGAAATTAGCTTGCTCATTTACTACATTGTGCGCCGCTTTATATGTGTAATGAGAAACAAAGTTATACAAGAATGTAGATAAAGATTTTCTTGGTTGTTACAATATATCTAATATATGAAATTTCCCTGTCACAATGTTAGTTACCGTACTCCTCCGAAACGGCTTTACCCATTTTTACCAAAGTTTGTATATATTCAGCAGGTCTGAGAATCGGCTACTATCTAATTTTCATTTAATTTTTTTTAATGCAAAACAACGTTTGCCGGGTCAACCAGTGTATTATAAAATAAAATTTTCTGCCGTCTATCTGCATTTTCTTGATTGACAGAAATATATTAACGGATTTTCATGATTTCACCAGTTAAAGTGATTCTTGAAGAAGATTTTTTAATATATAATTTGTGGAAGTTTTGAGTAAATTGGAGTAGATGAAAGTGAACTATGTGTCTACTTTTAACTCGGAAAACTGCAGAGGTCCAATTAAAATTGTACATTTACGCAGACTTAGTCCCAGGTATTAGTTAGCAAATTATATATGAATAATTCTTATGATCCCAAATACGCTATATATTAACACTAGCTCTGCCTCGTGGTGTCACCCGCGTAGATCTCCTTCCTGTGGTAACTTTGGTATATAAATTAGCCTCTGTCACCCTTTGTGAGTCTGGCTATAATATAAATAAGTTTTACGGTCTGACTAGTAGTTTCATAGATTAGTCAACTTAAACAAAACTTCCAGTTTGTAATAAGAGATGAGGTGAACCACATTTTCCTTTACTATCATGTACTATGTAATTTATAGCATAATATGAGTTATATAAACTAAGTATACCATATAAAGAAAAGTAATATATAAAATAAGGGAAGGCTGTGGCCATGAGGTTTCCGGTGTCTACAAGAGCTTTGAGAAAAAGTGTTTAATACCATGTGGAGCGTTCGATTCCTACAAAGTGCCGATCAAGCGGAAACTGCCAACTGCCAATGACTTATTTTATTGGTTCATTTATTATTACTTTCACCTTTCCCTCTTCAACCTTTTTTTTGCGACAGTTGTCCCTTGCCGAAAGAACTTTTAAAGAACTTTAGCACTCCTTTTACCTGACAAGACTTTATCTATATTTAAAGTTATGCTAGTTAAGCTTTTGGCTTTATGAATATGCAATATTTAGTAAGGCAGTTAAGCACTCAACAGGTTTTTTGTGGTACATAACCTAGCTATTGACTACAGTCATCCTAAGGAAAACCATTGATGAAGTCTTGCTTAATAAATACTTTTTCACTCTTTTCTTAAAGATGTTTGTATTGTAGGAAGCATACAATAACAGCGAAGTACAAACAGTTCGCCTGGAGATACCACCATCCATAGCGTCTTGCTGTTCTGTGGTTGAAATGAGAAGTAGGAACAAGATTCTGAAGGTCGTGAGCACACTCTCCAAAGTATCTATATCCGTTAAAAAAACTAGCAAACGTGTGAATTTATGAACTGGTGCAATTTACACATCACTTTGAAAAAGCTTGAACTACTTAAAAACCCTTCTAGTGTTGATTCAGCCTAACATTTTAATGATCATTTTCGTCTTATAGAATTAATGCTCGTGTAAAAGCGAGGACCGGGGCGAGACTTTAGTTCGTCATTCGTATAACATTTAATCAGGTTATATTACGCCAAGTCGTTGCACTAAAAACCACTAAAGACCCCGTTTGAAACTAGACGGGCATTTGACAAATTCACGTGAGTTGCTATTTTTCTTACTATTACAGCATAGTATAACATACACTTTTGCTCGTTCGTTTTATTCAATCTACAACATATTACTATCTTAAATCTAAGGTGAAATGCTGTCCTTATATTTTCTTTTCGAGAAGAGTAACTCTAGGATAAATTGCCACGTCCATATTGTTCGCACAAAATAAATGAATTTGACTTTGACATATTATATTATGTATTGTTAGATGGATGTATACTTACATCCATTTTCACGTTATTCTGTATTTTTCACGGAAACGTAAAAGTGAAATTCGTATTATTTTATTATTTCCCCACGCTCTCGCAATGTTGCTCCGAGTGAGGAAATAATTAATGAGAATCAGGTGGCCCGCCGAGATAAGGAGGAATTATTTCTCTCGCTTAGGCTCAGTTCAGATCTTGTGTACATAATACACTAAAAAAATCAAATTCGTCCTCATTAAATTTTTCAGTTATATTATGTTGGGACAAAACGCTGAAAATAATAACTAGGATTTTCTCAACATAGCCATAACAGAGTAACAAAGACGGAATAACTACAAGATATGTGAATGGACTGCCTCGTTGGTCTAGTGGTTAGCCTATGCGGCTTCGATCACGAGGTCCTGAGTTCGATCCCTGGGTCGGGTCATGGAATAATTCTGAGCTTTTTCATTCTTCTATGAAATGTTCAGTACATTCCAAGCCCGGAGTCTGGAAGTTGGTGGTTACACCCCCGTGCCTCGGAGAGCACGTTAAGCCGTCGGTCCCGGTCACTATCATCAACGTCTGATAGTGATCGTTAATAAATGAAACATTATCACCCTAAGCCCGCCAACCCGCATTGGAGTAGCGTGGTGGGTGTACGCTCCATATCCCCTCTTCTGTAAGGAGGGAGGCCTGGCCCTGTAGTGGGCCATTAATAGGCTGATAATGATGAATGATGATGTGAATGTAATTTCAGAAAATGAAAGCCATCGTATTCATATGATATTTAATGTTTTGCCTTAGAAACTACCATGCTTGAAGCTATCAGCAAGCTACCTACCTCAGCGTCGAAATTATAAGCCTAGGTTTACTTGTGATAAAATATAAATTAAATGATCTTATGGCAATAATTTCATCAATACTAAAGCCAATATCAATGTGGAAAGCATATCAACAAACAAATTTAAAATGAAGGTAGAAAATGCATATTATTGTATTTATGCAACACATTTAATGCCTAATAAATTTAAAATTATGTTTTGTTTTTTTATAAAATCTTATTTTGAAAGATATTGAATATATTAATTAGTTTTAAGCTTACTTATCTAATTTATTGTCATAAATTTGTCATTAACAATTAAAAATATTAGGTGTAAAATGAGTAGTGTTTTCTACTTTCATCTTTAATTTGTTTGTTGATAAGCATTCTCCATCGAGTTTGGCTTTAGTATAGTTATTAAAATTTTCAAACTAAGTAAATACGAATACTTAAATTTCGCGACACACTTTTATACGATATTAACTAATTGTGTAAAATGTAAAATGGCATTGTAATAATATTCGTATATGTTAACAATAAAAGTCTTAGTGTAAAAGTTAATTGTTTCTTTTAAACAATAAAAGCTTGCTTTTTAAAAAGTTTTTATTTTTAATTTATTCATTTCAGATGAAATGTTAGGACGTCTTTAGTAATTTGGCAAATTGACAATTGCGACACATTTGAAGGTTGAAACTAGAGTCGATCTTTGCGATGCAACGGAAGCGAATGCCGATGTTTTAAATTTCGTGAATCGCCTTGCAGTATGGTACCTCTACACCATATACCAGCGATTCCGAGCGTGTAGAGGGCACACAAATGCTCATGATGCCGAGCGAGGACAATAGCCGTCGTATCGGTTAATCGACTAAACATAAAATAAAGTCTAGCAGGTGTTAATACAATATGTAGGATGTGGAATTATTTGGATAGCGGAGCAATGTCTATGTCCATCATGCGTTGATGTTGTGAAGGAACCATTAGAAATACCTAGTATATCAATATTTAAGCCCTCAGCAAGAATAGTTTTTACTATCAAACATAATATATAATAAACATATGTCAAAATCTGTGTATAAATACAAATTGTGTATAAATTACGTTTAGAACAGACGGTTCCCACGGCGCTGATTAAGAATACTTAATTTGGCACAATCATACCACATGAAGCTTTCATTCAAATTTTGTTGGAATGTTGGTCCACCTGGGAGAATTGTGCAATGTGTATAATATACTCTTGTGTATATATTTTATTTATACATTTATACTAGTGTAATAGAGCCTTTTTCTTTTTAATAAACTTTATATTTGTTGTACCCCTATCAACTGTATGCAAATCCGCCATTACACAATATATATATAATTATCTACACAATGCCAATCTTAAATAGTGGCGTTTTAATATGCCTGTTCTTTTGTAATACGATGAATTTAACAATAGTGTTGCGACATATAAAAAAAACATATATTTCTGTTAACATATATTTTTTTAATGTAAAAAATTGCTTGAATGTAGAAATGTACAAATACAGTAATATACAGCTTGAATATTTGTTTGAGTTTAAGTTAAAGTATGTAAAATGTAAGGTAAATATTCAAGTTAAGCTAGACATTTGGACGAAGTTGTGAACGAACGCTTATTGTGTTACAATTCACATGATGAACATAAGTCTATAAGCATTATATTTTAATCAAAATTTAATTGATAGCCAATTAAGATTGTAAATCATTAGGTACACGATCAACAAACAGCCAATTTAAACCGCCCATTAGCCGTGTAACCGTTTTTGGAATATCGCAACATCCCGATAACATGGCGACCGGATGTTCAGCCATATTGATTGTCCCACCGGATATTGGAAGTGGCGTGGAGCCGTGTAATTGCAGATATGCACGTGTTTACGCTGGCAACACCATATCCATATTCATTACAATATCTGCGTCAATGTTAGGATAAAATGTAATCAAGCTTTATTGCTTTTTGAACACATTTCTGCACACTGAATTTGACCTCAGGTAATTTAGGATGTATCTGAAAACAATAAATATGGCAATTAATAATGTTTTATGCATTAGTGCTATACCCATATTCATTAAAATGTCTGTCAATATTGGGATAAACTGTTATCAAGCTTTATTGCTTTTTGAATATATTTCTACACACTGAGTTTTGCATGCATTTAATTTACGATTTATGTGATAACAGAAAATATGACCTTTATAATGCAATTAAAATAACAAAAGGAAAAAAGCTAGCGCCATTTTGGACCGCATTGGTTGACAACTTCAGATTTTGTAGTATGATTCTTTTATTGAGAAATATTTAACTTGTACCCACACAATTATGTATTCTAGAAGAGCGAAAAAAATTGGTTGTCTGTAAAGTCGGTTTACTGACGATAGTTGAACGTGACAATGTCTTAAGAAAATACTGGAATGGTAGCATTTAATTGGTTATTAAAATTTTTAATTTAAGTATATTTTTATAAATATTAATTTAAATTAATAAAATAATTGATTTTGATTTTATAAATTTATATTTTAAATTTATAATAAATATATTAATTTTTAATTTAAAATTAATATGTTTAATAATTATATTTAATAGACGGATGTCGAACGCTGCCGAACGCAAGGCCGATTGTGCTTCTTTGTCGCTCGTTCCACGCTCTCGCTTGCACTTCAAGCCTTACATGGAACGCCTCAAAGAGAGGTAACGACGCATGACGTCATGTTTTTACGTGCGTGCAGCCGGCTCTATCGAATTATAAGACGTTGTCACGTCAAAAATACGAAAAGCAAAATTTATTATGAAGCAACAAGGGCCATTGTCGTCATCCTCTAATATCTCTCGAGTCCAATGCTCTGTTCTTTTTACATGATTGACTTCTCGCTGCCAATCGTCTGCTG
The DNA here is from genome assembly GCA_034621355.1 of Mycalesis mineus. Classification (NCBI taxonomy): domain Eukaryota; kingdom Metazoa; phylum Arthropoda; class Insecta; order Lepidoptera; family Nymphalidae; genus Mycalesis; species Mycalesis mineus. The sequence goes on from CM067890.1 coordinate 16,675,961, forward strand.
TAATGCTTTGAACTGCTAATGTTGATTTTTCAATTTCACTTTCTAGATGGCTTACATTCTTATCTGCCACTCTTCTTTTGTTGAGGTACCGAATAAATTCGATAGGATTAAGGTCGCAATTGTATGGTGGCAACCTTAGCACCGTCTCATATCTGTAGCTTCTAAATAAATTGTCCATCACGTAAACTTTAGGCGGTTTTATTTTTTTTATTATTTGTCGATAGGAGCAAGGCAGCCATCTTAGATCGACACTTTATGATTATTTGCTCATATTTATCAATCAATCAATAAGTAGTTATTATTTAACTTATGTTAAAATAATAAAGTTTTATTTTATTATTTTAAAGTAACTTTTAGTGTTCGGTGTTTGTGGTAACGCTACGCTGTTGTCAGTATGAAGTTGGTCCAAGATGGAGCCAGTTTCATTCCTAATCTTATTTGAATCGCATTATAATTGCAATGTGTGTATGTTTTATACGTTAGTGCTGGCAACGCCATATCCTGATATTATCCATATTCATATTATCTATGTTAATGTTGGAACATGGTGTAATGAAGCAATATTACCTGTTGAACATATGTCTGCACAATAAGTTTTGACGGCAGGTAGTTTACGATATATACTGTAACTGAAAATACGACATTTAAATATTATAATATGTGATTTACACAAAATATAAGTAAGTACGAGTACATATAGATGTAAAGTAAAAACAGATCCCCATTTTTTAAAGTTTTCAGACTGATTTGAGCATCTCATTAAAGTGGGAATTACCGAATAAATGTTTCATAAATTAAAAAAACCTATTTCGACGTGAAATGAATTTACAAGCATTATAGTATTTTTTATCACTAAAATTTCCGTTTCTGCTCCAAGTTAGCGAGAACCTTGTCCTAAGATAAGATAAGAAAATATTCGGACAGGCGGAAATCGAACATAAGACCTTTCATATTAAAGTCCGTCTCCTTAACTATAAAGCAATTAAAGCTATACTACTAGGTTGACATTTCTTAATAATTCAGCATGACAATCCCTGCCTAAATCTGGCTGCACATCCCAGTATGCCCACAATCTCCTCTGACACGGATGTGAATCCAATATGAGGTAATTAATTTCCTTTGAGACCGCTACCGCCTACTGTCGACACGGATAATCGATTATTCTGGTTAACCAACGTTAATACATGATCGAGTGACTCGTTATCGTTAAGTTTTGTAATAAATTTCGAATTGATGTAATCTATAAATTGTTTTACTCCGACACCAGAGTATCGAGAACTGTAATCGTTTTTCGTCGATAATTTTTTTTTTTAAATTGGACCTTTTTTCACTAAACAACAAAAATATTTTTATCTATTTGATATGGATTGAACAGCAAATAAACAAGTACATTTGTAAAATATTGTCAAATATATGCAACACTGTTGTTCGAATTTGTCAGGACTTAGTGAAAAATAAATATTTTTTTTGTTAACTATGAACTTCTACTACTACTTACATACAGGACAATTTGCCTTTTTGGCGTATACTGATGCAGAATTTTATGGAAAGAAAAATATATACTTGTACTGGTTTATTCAATATCAGAAAATGCCATGAAAAAGATAAAACATTCAATGAAAAAGACAAAATAATAGGACCAGTAAAATACAAAAGGCGACCTTATCGATTTGTAGATCTCTTCCAGGCTGTCTTAAATTTAGAAATTATAATACATAGGTACATAGATATTTATTAAATACAAACCAAGATCACAACTAATATCGTTATTATATCGTTCATTCTCATTCAATAATATTAACAATAGGCAATAAGCATTGTTCACAAATTAGAGCTCGGAGTGCGATGAATGGGCGTAATATTCCCGCGCCCCGTGGGCATATTGAACAAAAAACTCATTTCCATCTCGCCCAACAAATGACGTCCCCAGCCTCCTAAGAGCGGTTCCACATTTTTCAATATGGTACGGATACACTTGTAACTTCAACAAACATAACATATAACATATACGTTTCCAAAAATATTTCGTGCCTAGTGTGAGTTTTTTACGGAATTTCTGCGTAAAAACATCAAAACACGTAACGTTTTATTTATATGGAAATTAAATCGTTTCCTCATTTACTTATGATTAGATGCCGCTTTACTGACTCAGTAAAAACTTATTTTGCCTATCCTATGTCCCTACCACATAGTGTAGACAAGTATGGAAATGGAGATTGACTATGGTGATTTTAGGAGACAGCAGTTTATAAAGGTCTAGACCCTCAGTCGTCCAAGCGTAGTTGTTTATGTTTTCAGCATACTCGTAATATGAAAAATTGCAGACCTAGTCGCCAGACCCTTGGCTTTGTTGCAACTCTACGAAAAATACCCACTAAGTATTAAATTTTAAAGTTCTAAGAAAATCTCTTCTTCATTTTTAATGTCATCTCCTATCAGCGTTTAGCAATCATTAACATTAATTTAACTTTATATAGGAACCACGGAAATAAAAATAAAAATAATTTGAATTTTCAGTTGTATCTTGTAGGTAGATACTATTTATTTGTATTCTGTGGTATATGTTACCGGAAATGTATAAAAACCAGGAATTGTATTCAAATCCTAGGAATGTTATACAATTTTTTTTAAATTAAGGAGTTTAAGGAAATTATTAAATATTATGTCTAATGATTGGTATGGTAAATAAAATTATGAAAATCAATACGTATGACACTCGTATCTTATGGCATCTAAGTTTCGGGCAATTAAAAGTATGTCATATGTCTTTAATGGCAAACAAAACATTCAGCCGAATAAAATTCGAGCAAATGAAATTCGGGAATATGATGACTATGGCATATAATCTTCGGGCAAACATTACCAAGCCCTTCCCTCGCCCTGCTATCCCCGCGCACCAATTGATGTCTCAAGTGTTTTACATTTCCGATTGCTATTTAGAAAATGTATAGATTTCCTAGGAAATGTATTTAATATTTGGTTTACACATTTCCGTGAGTTTTTAGGAAATACATACGTTTCCAAGGAATTGTATACAATGACGGATTACATACATTTTCGGTAACATATATAAAAAGTGAAATATTATTTGTAGACATTTAAATGTTAATTAATATAGTATACTAAAAATACGTATAATTTTAAATAAATATCTAATATATACTCCAACCCCTAAACTAGAGCTATTAAAAGCTACTTGATATAAACTGTTATACGGAATCAGGTAATGTGAAAACACCTTAACCCCTTTCATTTTGTATCGATAGCACCATTTCCTTTATTCTTATCGTCGCCTCACAGGACCGTGTGTATTTTCGGCGTCTTTTTTTCCAAATTGCTATAATAAAGATCAGCTGTAGCTCGTAGACATTGTTGTCGAAGCCGAAAATCTTACAAAGGACTGAACGAAATGCCAAGAAGAATGGTTTATGTTTACAATACAGGCGTTTATTTGCTTTAAGTTGTTAGTATATGTTAGTAAAACCTTGAAAGCTTAATTATGGCTAAATGAGAATTCAAAATTCGCGTATTTCAAGCACTTACCAAATGTCAAATGTTATGCTATGTTATTATATCTACATGTTATTGGTTTTCTTGTAGTAACTTTACTACGGGTTCGGAAGGCTGAAACTGAACAGTTTCTACTTTATCATATAATGTAAAAATCATCATCATTGTTATCATTATCAGACTATTAACGGCCTACATGGCCTTGAGGATATGGAATGTAGACCCACCATTTTTCTTCAACTTGGCGAACTTAGGGTGATGATGCTTCATTTATTAACGATTATTATTATTATTATTATTCTTTATTTGTATACCACACACATAAGAAAAATACAGATACAAACACAAAGTACATAAGGAATATGTAAAACACAAAAGATGGCCTTATCGCTTAGCAGCGATCTCTGCCAGTCAACCTTAGGCTTAGGAAAACGATAATAGTTACATACTAATACATAAACCAGACTACACAGATAATACCTATGATAAATATAATATATGTCATAAAATAAACTAATATATATATACCCACATTAACATGTCATAAGCAGAACATAAACAAATTGTCATCTTTAATGTTTAAAATAATGAATTTTAACTGTTTTTTTTTGAAAATATAAAGCGATTCCGACTCACGTATACCTAATCACGATCGATCAACGATCACTATCAGATGTTGATGGTATTAACCAGGATTGACTTAACGGGCTTAACGTGCTTTCTGAGGCACGGGGGTGTAACAAACTTCCTGATTTCCAGCTTGGAATCAGTACTGAAAATTTCATAGAATAATTAATAACTCAGAATTATTCCATGATTCAAACCCATGATATCGTAATCCTGGGTTTGAATCCTGTTTGAAGCCACATAAGCTAACCAATAGACCAACGAGATAATATGTAACGTAAAAGAACTCATAATAATTTTTTTTATGTCCACTGTGTATTTTTTTATTTTCTTACAATTTTTTTACCATGGCCTATGACGCTGGTCTGAAAAATACGGAAGATAGGAATAAACTAAACAAGATGATCCAATATGAGTTTTGGCTCCTCTTGGCGAACAGTCTGCTGTTACATGGTAACTAGATCTTTACATAAAACCTTGTTTTTTGACATATTTTAATATCATTGTTTCTGGGATAAATAATCTCTTTCTTACACAGTACAGTACAGTAAGTTTATGTTTGAGAGAAGAAAATAAAATATTGTTGCGCAACTGTATAACGTTTATTAGAAGAGAGATATTAAAACAAGTAATCTTGGTAAAAAGAAATATTTGCTCTCATTTAAATGAGGTCATCATTAATAAAACAGAATTCTTAATAATGGGTTTGTGAAAATATTTTCTGTTTTCCTGGAAGCATTGTATAATATTATAATACGAAGTTTGTTTGATAAAATGGATTATCTCGTATTATTATAGAACTTGAACGTGGTTTTACAAGAATTCTAAATTCTAGTGTAGAAATTTAACTTATATTACTATAATTTAATTTAACTTATTTATTACATTATTTTACCCTTACCGCAAATGTAATGCATAATTTATATTTTTTGCAGTTTATTGCATATTTAAATAGTGCTTGTTAGTTGTTTATGCTAAACTAGCAGACACCCGCGATTTCGCTCGCATGGTTGCATACCCACAAAATATAAATAATCCATCAGATAATAAATACATCCAAAAAGATATTTATTATAATTATTATAGTAAAATAAGTGTACCCTTTTTAAGAAAAATAGGTAAAGCCCGTTATCCTCAAAGTTATATGCTACCTCAGATTTTTTTGTAGTTCCAATAAAAAGAAACGGATCTTTTATGCATTATTTTGTTATAACTCAAATAGATAAAGCAGCGTTTTCGATGAAAGCTCCCAGATAGCCTTAATTTCTCCGTCATTTCCAACAACTATCGTCATATTTCACCTAATTTAAATAACATATAATAATAATAAAAACCTCTACAATGTATATATTAAAACCTTCCTTAAGAACCAATCTTTATTCTATTGGTGAAAACCGCATAAAAGTCCGTTCAGTAGTTTAGACATAAAGACGCTGCGTGGGACATTGTTTTATAATAAGTACGATTACATTGAAGACATTGAGCGAGTTCAAGATAAAGCTATTTCTTGCAGGTAAATATTGATTTTGAAATCTGACCGTTCTAATTTTAAAACAGTGCTCCGATTCTGGAACGAGCAATTCGTCACCTTTATTCAAAATTATCGACTCAAACGATTTGCCAGCTCAGCCATCTTTTTAAACTTTTAAATCACAGTTTAATATTAAATTCTTTAGATTATAAAATTCTATTGAACGCTCTCATTTAGGCTGTCTCTCTAGTCTACCTAAAAATAGGTTAGAAAGTATTCAATTCCAAATTTTTGTGCTTAGGTATTAATATAATTAATTAAACTTTACTATGTCAAAGTTGAGTGGTCTGTGGAACGCAGTATGATAAATTACTCCTATTGTACTTGCCTAAGAAACTTGAACTTAGAAGACTGGGAGTCATTATTACTGCCTCATTACTTTTGGGTGACATTTGAAAACTGCTGCAGACAGATAGAATATTCAGCTGATTTTGTCATAGACATCAGCTTAAGGCTAGGCGTTTTTAAATTGACATAGATTTAGGTATTGATATATCTAATAACTAACTGCCTCGTTGGTCTAGTGGGATCGATTCCTGGGTCGGGTCATGGAATAATTCTGAGCTTTTTCATTTTTCTTTGGACTTTGGAAGTTGGTGGTGTTACACCTCTGTGCCTCGAAGAACACGTTAGGCCGTCGGTCCCGGTCACTATTAGCAACATCTGATAGTGATCGTTAATAAATGAAACATTATCGCCCTAAGCCCGCCAACCCGCATTGGAGCGGCGTGGTGGGTGTACGCTCCATATCCCCTCTCCTATAACGAGGCCTGGCCCTGTAGTGGACCGTTAATAGGCTGATAATGATGATGATGATGATATCTAATAAGAAATAATTGTAGGTAATTATTTGGGGGTCAATGAATAAGTTAGGTCGCCGTTTTAATTTATTATGTAAAATACTGTCGCCATATTTAGAGACCTTTATAAATTTATATAATACATATTATACTTCGGCCGATACAAAAACTAAATAAAAATTACAAAACATTACTTACTACTATTTTACTTAAACTACAAAATCGCTTTCTTTGTTATTAAAAAAAATACCTGACACCTTAGAGTAACACTTCACACACAGATCCGATGAAAACAAAAGCGTTTCGACACGTATATTGTTTTTTTCTTTTTTTTATGTATGACCACGCATAACTTTTTACAGAGCTGTCCGATTTTGATAATTCTTTTTTTATTAGAAAGGGCACACTTTCAAAATGGTCCCATTGTCATCATGTTAGGATCTGATCTGATGATATCCTGGGAAAATTTAAGGAACTCTTCCAATTGTATAGGCACTTTTGCAGCGATTTCGGTTTTTGTGAAAGTATCGGTAGCTTTTTGCCTACAAGTGCCCTGTAATATACTATGACAGTATAGTACGAGTATGTTACGTGGCGATAAATCTCTAAAAAGTAAAAAAAAATTTTTTAACAAAAAATAGAACCGACTCTAAACGCACTAAAAAGTATAAAATAACTGTTTCATTTAGTTGCTTTTATTTACTTAAGCATAGAAGTCGGTGCCAGCCAAGGTTTCTACTTTAAGGACATTACCAAGAATCCACAAACTGCTTTACTATGTTAAATAAATGTTCCTTAAACTTGCTGGCACCGACTTCATTGATATGCTTAAGTAAATAAAAGCAACTAAATGAAACAGTTATTTTTTACTTTTTAGTGCGTTTAGAGTCGGTTCTATTTTTGTTAAAAAACTTCATGTTACAAAGTTTTACTTCGAATTGCAATTTATTGAATTGCAATTCAGAGTAGGTATTGAATTGTAAGTTGTAACATCTGAAGAAACTTGTCCAATTTCGCATCATGGAATTAAACTTAGAGGGAGAGAGTAAAACTTTTGTCTTGATATTTTTGCCGATAGAAACTAGTCTATATTAAATAATCTTTATGACATATTGTCGTGGCTCTACCATTCCATTGCAGCAAGGTTGACCACCGATTTTAAAACTTTGTGATAGATGCAACATCAATTGAGTTAAATAATATTTTTACTATGAATAAACTGATTAATTGATGCGCCATTTATAATTATCGACGTTCCAATCACTTTGCTTCACATTTTTGACGAAGTATTTTTTAATATAAAGAATGTAATATCGATATTATCCCTTCATTTCGTGTTGAAGTTTGAGCTTCATTAAAAAGTTACTTTGTTAGGGAACTCCCAGTATGATAAATTACTTCCATTATCGTCGAAGAAACTTATACACTGCTTTCTTTATTAAAGCTTCCTCACATCATCGAATTTGTCGTACGACTATTTGCGCAGCATTGCTGTAAACGGTTTTGAAACGAAAACTCATTCTTATCGATACAGGCAAAGTAAACTGTGCAAAGAGTGTTAGCTTATATACAAATCTATCACTATGCTAAAATTCAATCAATTATCTAAATGTACAAATTGTTGCACTCACGATTTGTTGCCCTGGCTGATATACTCGCATATGTAGGAATTTCCAACAATTTGTTTTTTAGTTTAGGTTACGATAGGGATTAAGTATTTCCTTTTTATTTAGTTTAAAATTATTTTATTTATCTGTACATATATTTAAGTTATTCCTTATTATGAAATAAAATTATAATTTGTTCATGTTAAACACATCGTAAACTGAGTAGGTAATTTAATCTCAATCGAGTGTATAGTCAAGACGCTTATATAGTACAGGTGTCCCATAAATGATGGATCTAACATAAATGGTAAATACGTCATGTAATTATCTACAACTAATAATAAGTTATTTAGTATCAAAATACTTGGACCTTGCTCACGAGATTACCGCCATGTGGAATGTTGAGTCAACTATTATTGTTTCGATAGTCATTTCGGTCAATGGTCTTTTTACGAAAAGCTTCGACCAGCACATTAAGAAGCTTTCGCTTAATTGTTGGATCAAGGGTCGGATACAGAAGGCAGTAGTCCTTGAAACGGCGCATATTGTGAGGAGGTCCTGACCACCGGTTGCTTGGACCCGCAAAGGCCCCGCAAGTGGAGAAGCAGATTTTTTTATAAATTTTAAATAGTATTTTTTTATGTATTTTTGTATTATATAACATTATTAAAAATTTTAAAAATATATGTAAATAAAAATAAATGAAAGAAAAAAAACAAGTTATTTCTAGTAACGATATCGGATCGAAAGGTCTAGAAAATCTATTTAGTGAATTTCTCCGCAACATTGAAGTGATACTACTAACTGTTGCTTCGAACTTCGGAGTAGCAGAAAAATATCTCAATTAACAGCTACCTAGTTTCGATTATTTCACCAATGATCAAATAAAAATAAAATGGAGATTTTACTATCGGATGGTCAAAACTTGATTTACTTCCCTTCGTTACCTAAGTTAAGCTTCAAAAGTTTCAGGGTTGGTGTACAATTTGGATATTTTACACCAACATCCTAATAACAGGTTAGTCACTTTTAATGAAATAGTCTAAGGCACAAGTACTTGGCCCATCTGATGTTAATTCAACCTGATATCAGCCTCATATAAAAGCCACATTCCGCAAGACAAGTACAATGCGTTGGCCTGTACACGTCATTCAGGGGCGTGGGTGTTATTACTCATGTCCTAGTAATTATTATACATACCTTTTAGACTGTACACAGATAGAAATAATGCTTAGCGGCAAATATATGGCGGTAGAAATTTCTCGAACAAGCTCTATCACTAAAATTTACTAGATACCCTCACCCTCTGGATGGCTGGTTATCTACAAACTCCTGATTTTCCAGATCTTTTCTGTCACCCATGAAACGCTAAATCGCTTGGCGGTACGTCTTTGTCGGTAGGGTGGTAACTAACCACGGCGAAAGCCTTCCACCAGCCAAATCAAAAATAATGGTAATCACTTAACATTAGGTGACCCGTATGCTCGTTTGCCCGCTATAATAGCAATAAAAAAAGAAAAACATATTATATACCTACCTATAAATAAGAGGGTAGAAAAGCATCTAATAAAACTCCCTTGCACAAAAAAAGAGTTCGTAGTTCAAAAAAGTATTGAAACAAAAAAGTAAATATCCATTCAGAAACTCGGACGGTATTGTTCTATTTTTTAACTGCATTTCAAAGTTCCAATACGCTATTTCAGTAGTTCTCTGTTCTGTTCATCTGTTCAAGTTAGAATACACTCTCTACCGGAAGTTTGTAGAGCTTGCACATGTATGTATGAATTGCAAATATTGGTATACTTTAAAAAAAGAAATGATTGAATTCATTGCAATGGCTTACCCATGAAACTGAAACTACCTTCCTGGTCCAATAGTTAGCCTTTGTGATTACGGTCTATGATGGATTTAAGTCTTGAAATTTCGTTCTTCCAAAATATTCTCAGTAGTAACTTATTTATTTATTACAAGTTCGCTTATGACTGCATTCACACTTGGTGGTCAGTTAACGTATTTGGAGTAGGATGATATCCACACCGTCTTCGGTTTTTACCGACATCATTCCCGAACGCTGAATCGCTGAGTGGTAAGTCTTTAAGGTGGTGATGGTATCAGCAGCCAGACTTGGACCATTCAAAAAAATCTCAATTGGCTCAGCTGGGTATCGAACCCAGAAGCTCCGTTTTATAAATCTACTGCACCTGCTGTGATACAGAAGCAATCAAATTACACAGCATATATATTTATATGTACTTTTGCTTCACACACTAAATGTAAATAGGTAGGTACTCGAAGTTAAACATCGGACTAAATTACGTCCAAACTTTATGTTAACGACGCTATTACGGTTTCGGCATGTTGCTACAAGTTTCAACATGTTTATCAGATACTTGTAATGAGAAGTTGTGAAGGAAGGTAAGTACCAGTAATACACTAATCATTTATCAAATTTTCATATCTATCCCATTAAAACTATGCATAAGTAAAACTAAAATTATTAAAAATCGCTTTTACGCATATATAAATAGCGCGCTTACAATAGCTCCCAAGCGCCTATTAAGCAAACCACAAACTCACAATTCGAAAAATAATGCAACACGTTCGTTATTTGAAAATGTGCAACAAACAATAAGTGGTGAAGGAATCCAATCATTATGAAAACGGGAAACGGAAACTGAGAAAAGAAAAAAGAAAGCTCAGGTATGAGCGGAAGTTTCATAGAAACCGCGACTTCAAACCTTATGGCATCAACACAGAGTCGGAATTTGCTTGTAAAATGAGTTGAAGAGTTTGAGAATGCATTCAATGCTGGAAATTCATAAACCGACTGCCGAGTCTACGTTCTAAATGCTTTGGAAGTTTTACAAAATATGAAACGAAATTCTACGGTTATACGATATCATTAAAAATGTTCCGTTTATTTCTGGGTTTCAGTAAGTCAATATACGTCTACTTGTACTGAATCTACTACTAGTTTGAAAGGCAGATGTAGTTAGACACTTGATTTGCTCTAAAAGTCGTCATAAGATCAAACAATTGTTTGTTTTTCCTAAATGTTACGAAAATTTACCCTATAGCTTCCAAGAATCTATGCCGTTAAAAAATTAATTTGTCATTGGTACTAATTTAACAATCAATTTAATTCATTATTTAAACATTTATGATATTTATAAATGTTAAAATACACTCGCACTGATAAGTTAAGATAGGACCTTACAGGAACATAAAAATTATACATATATCTAATACTTATGATCAGAGACCACATTATACTTTGTTCTATAATACTAAGTATGGTCCTGATTGCTTTAATTCCATACTTGTTTTGGGTTAGGTATGTTCCCATCATTACTTTGTCGCAACTTTACCCCGTGAACTTTGTTTGGCAAGTCAGACTCGAACAAGTTCCTCGCCAAGGTACGACCAAGTTTATTTCATTAATGCTATATATTCAAAATTCAAATACTTTTCATGTAGTTGATAATTTATGATGACTGCTGTTTAAATAAATGAATGGTTAAACATCTATTTTCTTTTTATTTAATTTAAGAAGTGGGTGGTCTATCTAGGATGAACAGTTATGTCTATATCGGTAATCATCAAATTTTTGTAAAAATAGGGGTGTAGCATCACCAATTTTCTAACTCTTCGAATTTTTTTGGAACGAGAAGCCAATATTTACAAGCCCGAGTTATACTTGAACCGAATGATTCATATTAGGCAACAACAGGAACAGTACTAGTTATGATAACGCACGGTATGTTAAAGTTTAATAGGATAGTAATTATAGTAATAATAGTTTAGGCTGTAGAGAGTTCCAAATAAAATAATAAATACATGGACCTTGCTCACGAGATTACCGCCATGTGGAATGACCAATGTAAATACATGGACCTTGCTCACGAGATTACCGCCATGTGGAATGACCAATGGTCTTTTTGCGAAAAGCTTCGACCAACACCTTAAGAAGCTTTAGCTCAACTGTTGGATCAAGGGTCGGACAGAAGGCAGTAGTCCTTGAAACTGCGCGTATTATGAGGAGGTTCCTCGCTCTGGAGCCCTGATCACCGGTTGCTTAGACCCCGCAAATGAAGGAGAAGTTATTTTTTATAATCAAAAATTTTAATAGTGTTTTTTATATATTTTTGTATTGTATACCTATAACATTGTTAGAAATTAAAAAAAAAATTAAATAAAAAATAAATGAAAATACATAATTTATTGATCTAATAAACATAGGCACAAGAAATTTACGTGTGCAATTGTGTTAAATCTATATAACTTATATTATTCTCATAAAATTCGCGGATAAACAGTAATCAACTGTCCCTAAGCTAAGATAAACCTGTGTTTAAGCGACAATGCTCTCCTTTTATTAAAGAAAGATTTCCAAGTCATGTCGACGTTGCATAATTATGTCTTTCGTACGGACATATTGGAAAAAAATTTTTTAACAAAAAATAGAACCGACTCAAAACGCACTAAAAAGTAAAAAATAACTGTGTCATTTAGTTGCTTTAATTTACTTAAGCATATCTATGAAGTCGGTGCCAGCCAAGTGTAAGGAACATTTATTTTACGTAGTAAAGCAGTTTGTGGGTTCTAGGTAACGTCCTTGAAAGTAGAAACCTTGGCTGGCACCGACTCCTAGATATGCTTAAGTAAATTAAAGCAACTAAATGACACAGTTATTTTTTACTTTTTAGTGCGTTTTGAGTCTCTTTTTTGTTAAAAAATTTTATTTCTTGCTTTTTAGTGATTTATCGCCACGTACCGTACTCGTACTATACTGTCATAGTATATTATATGGCACTAGTAGCCAAAAAGCTACCGATACCGAGTCAAAAACCGAAATCGCTGTAAGCGTGCCTCCAAAATTTGAAGAGTTCCTTCAATTTCCTTAGGATATCATAAGCAGATCCTAACATGAGGACAATGGGACCACCTTGGATGTATGCCCTTTCTAATAAAAAATGAATTATCAAAATCGGACAACACTGTAAAAAGTTATGCGTGGTCATACATAAAAAAAAAAAAAAAATACGTGTCGAGGATATAGATATAAAACGGCGTAGCTATCGTCTACGACGTTCTACGCTTTATTGCTACGAAGGCTCACAGTATGGGAATAAACAAAGCTACGCTCTCCTACTCCTTGTTACTAGATTTATAGTCTACTTTAAGAAAACTTTGCTTTACTTTTCGCTGTTGGTGTTAACGTATTGTATTATAAAATACTTACTGTGCACAGAAATTTCACAGAAAGCTTATATGGTACCTTTGTTTAAAAGCATAAAATGTACTTGAAGTTATTTTAAAAGATGATTTTCTACATCTGTGTAAGAGAGCTGACAAAAGTATATACTCAAATTTTATTTTTTGTTCTACGACTAAAAGTAACTTGACAAATATTATAGCTAATCTTTTTTTATTGACTAGAAGTTGGTCCTAGACTGCTATCACACCCGATGTTAAGTGATGATGCACTCAAAGATGGAAGCGTACTAACTTGTTAGGAATAAGATGAAATCCACACCCGTTTGATTTTCTACGCGATATCGTACCGGAACGCTAAATCACTTGGTGATATGACTTTGTTGGTAGGGCGGTAACTAGCCCCTGCGAAAGCCTTCCACCAGCCAGACCAAGACAAATTAAGAAAAATCTCAATCTGCCCCGCCGGGAATCAAACCCAGGACCTCCATCTTATAAATTCACCGCGCATTCTACTGCACCACGGAGGTTATCAAAATCTTATTTGCAACAAAAAATGATAACTTATTTTTTTAGCTTTTTGAACCTCTTTACAAGATGGCAGTCGTTGGACAAAGATTGCAAAGCTTGGATTTAACTTTAAAACTTTGTATCTAAAGAATAAAATTGCGTCTACTGATAAATGCAACCCCCAAATGTAACTTTTCAATGTATAAAGTATCTAATCAATATTACCTATCTGGACAAGCAACATAATTTCACTTTATTTAATTGATAATAATTTAGTATCGAAATTCGGCGTAGAAATGTCCGACAAAAAATTCACGTGGACAAAGTCGAGAACGTCCACAAGTTTGTAAATAAAATAATAATGTAAGTACACGTTTTATTCCCTTGTAGGATACTTTTATTACCTACCTTCATTTATTTCTCGGTAACTACAAGTACTATAACATGCCGTAACGTAGAGTTAAGCAATTTAGCAAGACCTTTGCGAAAGGGATACGGGCTTAGTGTTGTGTAGGACTTTATAGTTTATCGGCAGTTTACTTCAGGGTAGGCAATACTAAGAGCTTGTACCTACTTTCATTACAAAGTCATTAAAAAAGAATTCTATTTACATAATAATATCAACCAAAACATTTACTTACCTATTATGAAAAATGCATATTTTTACGTTGCAAATATCTATGACGTCGTTGCTAGTATTTACCAGACATCGAACTTCTATACAGATTACCTCCCATTACTTTGCGTGTACTAATACCGTGGACTTTTCCAGTTTTCAATAGTTTTAATATTTAATTATTATGGTCTAATTACACTGCATCTACACAGACTACACCTCTTCAAATTGAAGCTAAACACTAACGTGTTATTGAAAAACTGTAGTTCACTTTCATACATCCACCCTATTTTAAAGGCACATCGCAATGCCAAGCTCCTCTCTTGGAGGTGAGCTTAAACCTACCACTTTGCATCGACGCGTGTTGATGGGTTTTCATTTTATACATACAAAATGTATATGAATGAATGCGAGGCTTAACTGTTTGTTGTTTTTGTGCAGTGCGCGCGGGAGAGACCACGGAGCTCTCGAGTGCGGCTCCGCTCGGCGAACCCTCGCCCACTAAGCTTCCAAGTATGTCCATAAGTTTCTCAACTCATAACATCTACGCTTCAATAAGATCTCTAAATTATATAATCACATTACTAGGGTACTCGCCATTCTTTTTAATTTGTTCTTTAGAAGACAAGCGAAGGTTAGTGACCATGCTACACTAAATTATGAAAGAAAATATTGAAATATGAAAGCACTACATTCTCGTTACTGTCGTAACTACTTCATTAAACATTTAAAAATCGGTAATTAAAAGTCTATTTAATCGTTGTTTAATATTGAAATAAGATATTAAGAAATTATAGCATTATTTACTCGTTATTGTTTACAAGTAGTCAGGCAAAATAATATTTTGCTAGGCTTCTGCAAGCATGCCCATAAGTTTAGTATCAAACGCTTCATTTGCCGTATTATTAATTAATATTGCGTCCTAAGTAATGAAAATATGGCTTTAAATATTAATTATCAGCTGTATCTGCTAAGCATTTACATGCATCATTAACTAGTGTAGTATACACGTAGAAGTAACAGAGATCTTATTCTGGCTGAAGTTAGCGTTCGATCATAGTAACATGCACTTGAGTTGATCTCGTCCCCCGAGCACTTGCCCTACATCCAATATCAAGTACCAACACTCAAAAACTCATTGACGACCTCACAAATGGTAAAAATATTTTTTTAATCAGAAAAAATATACGCACTTCATGATTAAGAGTAGTAAAGCTTTTCGTGACAGTTTGTCCGGTATTTACCATATGCTTATTTCTAATACCAAGCAGTTGTGTTCGTGTTCAAAGGACATGGTTGCTGGTAAAGCTACAAGTACATATACTCGTTCGCCTACGCCTCAGGTTGATGGATGGAAGGTTCAACTTTGTAGGACGTGTTCCTTGCAGGTCCTAAGAAGCCTTCCCCTGTTAATAAGAGGCGATGGTACGATCGTTATAAGTATAAAATATTTACCCAAGTGTAGACCAATTACGCGTTTTAAAATACTTCGAAATAAAACAGAACGTAGGAGTACCAAAGGTTAGAATGTTTTAGAGGTCATTTGAAAAAATGGAGGCATGTTTTTATTCCGCGTAATCCTTTTTAATGAAGGAAATAATTGAGCTCGCCTCCAAGCTCTGACGCTCGTGTGGTTTGCGAAAAAGTTATAATGACCACGGACAGGATATCAGGTACCCTGCGGCACGTGGTATTATAATACTTTTAAGGGTTAACAAAAAGAGTTTGGGCGTTCCGAGTTCTGCATTTCACATCCTTTGTAACGTTTGGAATTTGGAACAGTTAAGTTGGCTGCATAAAAACTTGAACACTTCGTTTTTCTTATAAGGAATGCGAGTCACAGATTTCGAGTGATTATAGTGCGAACCATATAAGTTGGCAATAAAGGGCATTGAACCCTCGATAGCAAAGAAGTAGACAAACTGCTACCTATCTCTCTCTTAGCCTAAGTATTTGCAATCCACTGCGCGAGGCTCAATCCCACGTAATTAGTTTCACCGGTTAGCAGTTTTGCCAACTAACAAACGAACGAAAACTATGTATATTTGCAACATCCGAAACACTGCTAATACGTTTCCGACCTTTGAGGAATTTGCTTATCCTCCCCTTAAATAAGCCCCTTGTTTCTTTCAGAGATCACAATTTGTCAGCTTGTATTTTAAGCCAATTTTTCAATGATAAGATTACGAAGTGAGGATTTTTGGAAATTTTCAGTGTTATGGAGGGTGGTAAACTGTTATTTTTTAACCGACGAAAAAACGGAGGAGGTTCTCAATTCGACATTAGTATTTTTTTTGTATAAGCACGCATAACTTTTTACAGAGTTGAGAGAGACTTCCAAAATGGTCCCATAGTCATCATGTTTGGATCTGATGATAATATTCTGAGAAAATTGAAGGAACTCTTCAAATTGTATAATTGTGTATCACACAACGGTAGCTTTTTGGCTACTAGTGCCGTATAATATACTATGACAGTATAGTACGAGTAGGTAACGTGTTGATAAATCACTAAAAAGTAAGAAATAAAAATTATTAACAAAAAATAAAACCGGCTCAAAACGCACTAAAATGTAAAAAAATAATCTCTGCATCATTTAGTTGCTTTCATTTACTTAAGCATATCTATGAGTCTGTGCCAGCCAAGATTTCTACTATAAGTGTTCCTTAAATTTGGAATGCTCCTTTGCGTTTTGAGTCTGTTCTATTTTTTGTTATTTAAAACACTGTTTTGAAAATTTAACAGCGTGATTCTCGAATTGAAAAGATAGAGAGAGATAGAGACAAATTGGAAACTCAACGTGTCAGTGTTCATAAATGACCAACAGAAAAACTCTCCTTTTTTGCGAACTTAGTAACTTAACACTTATTTACAATTCAGTTATCATTTAAATTAATTATATTTTTTAACCGACGAAAAAAAACGGAGGAGGTTCTCAATTCGACACGTATATTTTTTTTTTATATGTATGACCACGCATAACTTTTTACAGAGTGGTCCGATTTTGATAATTCTTTTTTTATTAGATAGGGCATACTTCCAAGGTGGTCCCATTGTCACCATGTTAGGATCTGATGATGATATCCTGGGGAAATTGAAGGAACTCTTCAAATTTTGGAGCGATTTCGGTTTTTATCTCGGTATCGGTAGCTTTTTGGCTACTAGTGCCCTATAATATACTATGACAGTACTTTACTTAAGCATATCTAGCAGTCGGTGCCAGCCAAGGTTTCTACTTTAAGGACGTTACCTAGAACCCTAAAATAAAGGTTCCTTAAACTTGGCTGGCACCGACTTCATAGATATGCTTAAGTAAATTAAAGCAACTAAATTACACAGTTATTTTTTACTTTTTAGTGCGTTTTGAGTCGGTTCTATTTTTATTTAAAAATTTTTTTTACTATGTAATCTAGTGGGAGAAGTATGGGAATGAAAATGTAAAATTAAATATATGGATAATTATTTATATTTATTTATTAGGATAGCATATTTATTTATATTTATTATTTAAAAGTTTACATTTTTATTTTTATAGCTATTAGCATAAGAAACCACCCGATTTGTAAAGTATGCTAACAGGGTGTTAATTATCTAGGTTGGTTAATAAGAGAACAATTGTCAGTTCAACATGCATTATAAGAGGTGATTTAGTACCTATTACTGTTAGCCCAATATTCACGAGATGGCGGTGCGAGATTATAATAAACAAAAAATACGACCCAAATCATCAAGCGACTCGGCCTTCTAGATATTAATAATAACCAATTTTCTTATAATATAGTGGCAATCATGTAAATTAATTTCTCATTTTCTACAGATATTAACTCGCTAAAATGAAAAGTATCTTAATCTTTACCTGCAAAGTATCGTTGCGAATATTAACAGCTTTGGTTCTTTTGTCGGTAGGTATCCACTTTGTGAATTCTTGTCTTATTTGCGTAAAGGCTCGTCAGAACGAAATACCTGCGTTAAATATTTTAACAATTCCCTTCCAAGAATTTTGAAAGCCTATCTATCATAAGTTTTATAAGTAGGTTGTTACAGATGAAGCTTAAAGTATTTCTTAGGTACATTTTAAGCTCCTCGTGTAAGCGCAGCTGTTAGCGTTTTCAACGAGCGAAAGGCGTGTGCTTTTTCGTTTAGTTGGAGAGGATAAGTGAACAATTCTGTTTATCGATATTTGTTCACCTCTTTTTTTTTTATTGAGAAAAGAATGTAATAAGGAACTTTCTTTTTTTTTATTGACTACTAGTTGGCTCTTGACTGCTATCACACCTGATGTTAAGTGATGATGCAGTCTAAGATGGAAGCGGGCTAACTTGTTAGGAGTGGGACGAAAATTCACACCCCTTTCGGTTTCTACACGACATCGTACCGGAACGCTAAATTGCTTGGCGATACGTCTTTGTCGGTAGGGTGGTAACTAGTCGCAGCTAAAGCCTCCCACCAGCCAGACCAAGACAAATTAAGAAAAATCTCAATCTGCCCCGCCGGGAATCGAACCCAGGACATCCGTCTTATAAATCCATACCATACGCGCATACCACTGCGCCACGGAGGACGTCAAAAACTTATTTAATCTTATAACTATACCAATCATGTCCATGTGAAATAGTGTCAAGAATACTAGCTGCATAGCCAGGCAGATCCTTTACGTAAAAAACTTATGCTTTTATTAAATTACGTGAGTATCGAGAAATCCGTTTTTAGGTTATCGCGTAATAAGTAACTATGCTAAATTTCAAACCAATCGATTTGTAGATTTATAGAACAAAACATATAAAACTTTGTTCTAAAAGTAAACAAAACCCTGTTTGGAAATGTTCTGTTTCATTTTATCTTCGTAGTACAAAAACATATCGCAAACTAGATAAAACAATAAAACAACAGCTTTTTCCTGTTTTTAAACAGATACACCCGCATTTGTGAATTGCTAACGGTTTTTATACGAGTATGTACTATGAGATATGTTTCGCGTAGCATTTTTGTAATTGTGTTTATTTTTCAGAAAAAAAATAATGTCGCCTTGACACAGATGGGTACATGATTTTCTGTTGGTGAATTGTTAACAACGTACACAACTTAACTGACATGTAGTATTATCATCGTCATCATTATCAGCTTATTAAAATATCCCTCCAGTGTTGCTAGGCAACAACCAGCTTCCACAAGCTGACAGTGCTAAATATCTAGGCATGTATCTGGATAGAAGACTTATCTGGAAGAAACATATCCAAACCAAGCGGGATGAGATCTACCATATATACAGAAAATTGTATTGGATGATGGCGAGAAACTCTAATTTGTTTCTGGAGAACAAGCTGCTTCTGTATAAAGCTGGAATCAAGCACATATGGACGTATGAAATTCAGCTATGGGGCTCAGCATACGACTCCAATGTTATCATAAAACAGAGAGCACAGAATTATGTCTTGAAACAAATCTCGAACGCGCCATGGTTTCTACAAATGTCTGAAATCCATGAACATCTACATATGCAAACAGTGAAAGAGGAAGTAAAAGCAAGTAGCATCAACTACCAACTACAAAGCTAGACTCATAAAACATCCGAATCACCTGGCTGTGCTTTTGACGACGACACCTCAGGCGATTCGACGTTTAAAGCGACGGCAAATTCTAGACTGAAAGCCTCATTTGAAATTGATATAGAGCTTTTCCCGCTTGGGAGATTGTCTCCAACCTCGCCAACTTTCTTTAAACGACTCTGCTCGTAGTCTTCGGACTGATCACATGAGTAAAACATCACAAAAAAAATCCACAACATGGCCAGATCTCCTTATAGAGTGGGGAATATTATAGAGTTTAAGCCTATTATGTAGAGCTATTGTGAATGAAAATGCTTTTTAAATCGACAGTGTGATGGACATCTCTCTCTCTATCTTAAACGATACCACAAACAGACAAAGAAGAATTCTAAACTCTCACTACAGTATTAGAGTAATTTGTAGATCCCTCTGATCAGCTTCTTATACAACGACCTTAAGATAAAGTTTTTTTTAATGTCTAGTATCAAGTATTTCTATTTTAGTTAGATCATTTTTAGTTACACTACATTTATATTATTTAAAACGTCAACCACTTTACACACCAAAAAAGCTGTAATACATTCACTGGTTAGCTACATCTACTATTCTATCAAAACCTTCATAAAATGATCTTCATTATAAAAATTTTATTAGAAATCTGTTCAACTGACATTCTTGTAAGATTATAAAATTAATTTTGTCAATAATAATGATGGACGGAAAGCTTAGAATTTATATAAAATTAAGTCGAGGAAGGGGACTGGGAACGGCAATCGGTTTGACCCATCTCGATACCAACGCGAGATAACAACTAAATTGATTAACTTGTCAGCCTGCCATCGAATATAACTTCGAATTATCAAACTTTCTAAGATGCTTTATCGTTCAATAACTTCAAATCATTTATTATTTTATCATTGCGTTAGTTTAAAACTTCAAGTTAACAAAATATGAAGAAAAAACTGAATGGTGGATGTTTGTCCACAAGCAATCATATCAGGGAATCACATGCATTAGTCAGTCGTCAATAATCGTCGATAGAATGCACACGTATTGTGATTTGTATTCTCAAATATTACCTGTCCGCAAACTGAAGTGAACTATAAACGCAACAACATTGTTTTTGAATAATTTTATTGATGAGTTTGTATTTGTATCGTTCCAGAGTGCGACCGTACGTTCGTGAGTCGCGGCGGCTTCAGCAACGGCACGTACCACGCCCCCGAGCTGCTGAACCCCAGCAACCACAGCCGGCAGTGCCTGTACACGTTCCTGGCGGCGCCGGGCCAGCGCGTGCTCGTCGACTTCCGCACCTTCAACCTCAGGGGGAAGCCGCCAGAGTAAGTGACCTGCGATTTGATTCTAACCCCAGCAACCGCAGCCAGCAGTGCCTGTACACGTTCCTGGCGGCGCCGGGCCAGCGCGTGCTCGTCGACTTCCGCACCTTCAACCTCAGGGGGAAGCCGCCAGAGTAAGTGACCTGCGATTTGATTCTAACCCCAGCAACCGCAGCCAGCAGTGCCTGTACACGTTCCTGGCGGCGCCGGGCCAGCGCGTGCTCGTCGACTTCTGCACCTTCAACCTCAGGGGAAGCCGCCAGAGTAAGTGACCTACGATTTGATTCTAACCCCAGCAACCGCAGCCAGCAGTGCCTGTACACGTACCTGGCGGCGCCGGGCCAGCGCTTGCTCGTCGACTTCCGCACCTTCAACCTCAGGGGAAGCCGCCAGAGTAAGTGACCTACGATTTGATTCTAACCCCAGCAACCGCAGCCAGCAGTGCCTGTACACGTACCTGGCGGCGCCGGGCCAGCGCGTGCTCGTCGACTTCCGCACCTTCAACCTCAGGGGAAGCCGCCAGAGTAAGTTATCTACGATTTGATTCTAACCCCAGCAAACGCAGCCAGCAGTGCCTGTACACGTACCTGGCGGCGCCGGGCCAGCGCGTGCTCGTCGACTTCCGCACCTTCAACCTCAGGGGAAGCCGACAGAGTAAGTGACCTACGATTTGATTCTAACCCCAGCAACCGCAGCCGGCAGTGCCTGTACACGTACCGGGCGGCGCCGGGCCAGCGCGTGCTCGTCGACTTCCGCACCTTCAACCTCAGAGAGAAGCCGCCAGAATAAGTGATCTACAATTTCATTCTAACCCCGGCAACCACAGCCGGTAGTGCCTGTACACGTTCGTGCCAGCGCGTGCTCGTCGACTTCTCAAACTAACGAAGTTTGCCAAGTAACAATTTATTGATTGCACCATTAAACCTGCATGAAAAATACTCAAATCGTAACATTTGATTTTTCGGCTAAGTCAAATTGCACTACAACTTACGAGAACATCTACAAAGTGTAATAAAAAAACATTAAGAATAATATATTTCGACGACATCCACTGAAATTAATGCTGAAACTTTTCCACAAAACCATTCAATCTCATTACTTATTCTAACACTTGTTTTTGTTTTTTCAGTGGAGCGGCAGTGGGGGAGCTTCCAGCGTAAGTACTGTTCTCTCATGTTTTCAAGTTAGTTATGTAGAAATCGTTTTAAGAAATGGGTCAAACTTTTAGTGGTAGGCTAGATTATGATAACGCCTAACGATAACTAAACTTACGAATATATTTTATGAAAATTTCTTCATCTCGCTGAACATCCGATTTCGGAACCAGTTATTTTACTATGTAGCTATCGTAGATTATAGATTATTGTAGTTCAATTATTTCGTCTGATTATCCTCCTAATAATATAACCTTAACTTTGCATAAGTAATGGCTTCAAGCAAGCCCGAGGTATCACCTTTGTGAAAAAGCCCTTATAAGGTGCTTTTAGACAACAGCATTTTCCTATCACATATCGCTAATTATTATCAAGAAAAGATAACTCTTTTGAAAGCTGGACTTTTACATGAAAACAATTGAAAAACTTTAAATGACGTATTTGCTGTATGACGTCAAAGATAACTTCAGTTTGCGATTAGGAGCCGTCGTTTGATCATTTGCAAATACACGTCATTTCTTTCTTGTCATTAAGGCTACGAGTTTGTAGCCTACTACAGACAGCTGCAATGGCGAGTATTTTGTACAAAAAACCAGAGTGTCGTGGGGATGTGTCGCCTGCTGCTGCTATCTGTAGTCGGATACGGTCTGATACTCTCGAATTTAAGTTAGTTTGATTGAACCCTGCTTCCTGTGCCGCAGGTGCATGCACGAGTACATGGACATCTACTCGGAGATGGTGTCTCTGGAGGCGGGCGAGCTAGTCAACTCCGCCTTCGGTGGACGTTTCTGTGGACCGATCCCACCACGCCGCCGCGTATCCCTTCACCGCGCAGTCGCGCTCGCATTTTTTACCGATCTTACATACACGCCGCCTACGCTTTTCGCAGGAACCTACCGCTTCATCAACGCTTGTGAGTATTCAAATGGTTTTGTTTGGAAAAATTATTATTGCATGTATGAAAATTGTAGCTTACTCTCTTTTATTGTTATTTTTGTAGTCGTATCATTTTAAGGAACAAGCAGATTGCTCAGAGTTTTAACAGAAAACCACTCTCTTTAACAGAGCAACATTTGTAATACTTACATGTAAAAAAATGCCCTGGACATGTACCTCCAAAAGAAAGGTGCGTCACGTGCTAGTAATTTTATAAGCAGCTACCGTTAAATATGCCGTTAAAGGTTGTCTGGCAAAACGATATAATTAGTCTAAATTTCTGGCGTCTTCATTTTTCATATTAAAAATATATATACAAAATTACGCCTAAACTAAGCGAAAACGATTTCGCGTGGAGTAGATACAATCCAAATCTCAGCTGAAGATTTCCAGACTCCAACTACTTAACTCCGAGTATTATGTTCCAAAAGCAATGTTCTCCCCACAGCGGAGTACGAGGTAGGGACTCCAGTGCCGAACACGCTGTGCTCGTTCGTGATCGAGGCGAGCAAACGCAAGACGGGCCTGCTGCTGTCGCCCACCTACCCCGGCATATATCCGAAGGACCTCGTGTGCAACTACCAGTTCAAGGGCCAGCCCGGACAGCGCATTCGGCTCGAATTCCGAGACTTCGACCTGTTTTTCGGCGGACCACAGTAAGCCGGAGTGTTATTCTGTGCTGGAATATTAGTAAATATTTAGATGTTTTAAAACAAATCCACAATATGCATTGGAAAGTTTGTAGCGCTACGCCATCGGGGCTCGAAGAGTATATTGAGTCTGGTCTTTTTTGGATCAGAATGTTATCGTTACTGTGTAATACCTTATCACCCAAAGGTTGCCAATCAGCACTATTAAAGCAGCGGCCTAGATGTACGCTCGTTTCCTAAATAAACAACCGAAGCCTGTCACTGATTTTAGCCATTAAAATAAACCAATGATGATCATGGTTACGAGTTCCGCTAACTCGACGGTCGTTGTGCCGGCAGCTG
The DNA here is from genome assembly GCA_034621355.1 of Mycalesis mineus. Classification (NCBI taxonomy): domain Eukaryota; kingdom Metazoa; phylum Arthropoda; class Insecta; order Lepidoptera; family Nymphalidae; genus Mycalesis; species Mycalesis mineus. The sequence continues at coordinate 16,700,341 of CM067890.1, forward strand.
CCCGTTCGACTGGGTGCGCGTGTACGACGGGCCCGACAACTCATCGGCAGTAATCGGCACGTACTGCGGCCAGCAGCGCAACCTCGTGCTGTACTCCAGCGACGAGCGCCTTTTAGTCACCTTCTATACTTTGCCGAGATCGGCCAATACGCAGAACCGCGGTTTCAAGGGTATCTTCGAGTTTTCAGAGAGTTTTGTTAAGTTAGGTAAGTTGTACACATTGTCTATTTTTGTTTATCCTTTCTTGATTAATTCCTTTTCTTCGTTTTCCTTGTTTTGCTTTATTATACCTATTTCGTTTATCTTTCTAAATTAAAATTGGTGGCTAAAATGTTATTCTACAGGCACTAGGTACACTTTAGGACTTGTATCTTCCAAGAAATTCCCACTATCTTGTAAGAAAGTGGAAGCTTTAAAGAGAGAGGGAGAGAGGTCTTCGGCCATTACCTAGAAGTCAGGGCGGTGCAAAATTAAAATACGCAATAGAGCATGTCTATTGCGTTAATTTGAGAACAATGTCGATGACAATGTGTGAAGTTTTTAGTGCTTAGTTATCATTTTAACATAAAAAATCCTTCAATACAAGGCAGTATTGTTGGTGGGTGATTGCAACAATCAATGGCGATATTACTTTCCCAAGAACATTGTATCCTGAAAAATTATAAATTCTAATTAAAGTTATAAACTAAAAAAATTATTCTTCCTGTTTCAGATTTTATAAGTAAACACGATGCTGAGCACATTAGGGGCTCGGAGTGCGATCAAAAAATACTTAGTAAAAAGGAATCTACAGGATTCGTGTACCATCCAAATTATCCATTCCCCTATATACCAAAAGTTGTTTGTAGGTGAGTTTTTTTAAGTTTATCTCATATATAATATGCGTTACCTCATAAGTTTGAATTTAGTATTCTATTGAACATTGGGCTTTCGGCAAAGAGTTTTGTGATCCTAACGTTTTCCTAATTCCAAGGTTGCCTAGAAGTTCGTATCGCTGTCAAGCGATAAGGCCGCCTTCTGTACCAGTTCTAAGTATTGCCTTTTATGTCTATTTTCTTTGTTTTCTTCGTCGTAGTGTACAAATAAAGAAAAAATAAATAAAGGGTTGTCATGGAGGTTTGTTGTCACAAAGCTCATTATGTCCAGAATGTGTAGTGACTGCGAACATTTTTCATATCATACTGAAGAAAATATAACAACAACTAAATTGTTTCCGATATAACTAATTTTCTAAGCTCTTTATTACAGATATTTTATATATGGTATGCAAGATTCACAAAACTTGGAGAGAGTCCGGTTACAGTTCCAGAACTTTTCTATATCAAAAATTATACCAAAAGGAGAAAGTCCTAAAGCGGAGTAAGTGATTTTCTTTCATCAATCAAAAGAGTCATACTCTTTTTTGAAAGGAACATCTTTTTTGAGGCTTTTTTAAGTTCCTTTCGCCTTTGCAAAAGTATAGTTCGTATCAGTCGTATTCTAGTCCCCTCTGATTTTGCAACACACCCAACTGCGCAGATCTCATGATGGTGATGCTAGTTAATGATTGGTACGAACTATACCTATTTTGCCTATCCTTACTATAAATTGTTATTACCGCTTCGGCTATTTTGTTTTTCTCCAAACAATGCTCTTAATTGTTTTTTCTTGATTTACTTGAAAAACAAAATTTAATTTACTTTTACAATTACAATTACCCATTGTAAGCAGTAAATACATATTTATCTTGCAATACGATCCGAAATGTAGTCAACATTTCTGGTCGTCTCAGCAGTTCACACACCTAATGTTATTCCATCACAACACATCTTAGTATCAGGCATCATTAAGTATGTTATCATCAATACCTAAACGTATATTCACATGGTGCATTCTCAATATGCAGCAGCGCATGTCCGGATGGATACCTGAAGGTGTACCTCCGCGGGCAAGAGGCGACGGACTCGTACGACAAGCATGACGCCGAACTGTGTGGGGAGCTGGAGGGAGGCCTGACCCCCTACCCGCCGCCACTGTTGTCCGATGGACCTCGCCTCGTCATGGTGTTCAGCTCCGGGGACTTTCAGGGGCGGGGGTTCAAGGCGAAATATACCTTTGAGACTGGTGGGTTTGTGTAACTTCTCCTTCTGCTATTACAATCATCATCTTCGATATAGCATAATATCTCCATATCAGCCAATAGACGCCCAGAACTAGACGTAGCCATATTGCAGTTACTTCCAAGCACAACGACTTACAGACGTCATCCAATGGATTTAAAAGAGATGTTTCAGAAAACTTAAGATTGTGGTACATGGCTCCATCAGCTGATTATAACAACGCTTGTGGCATCTAATATGTTGACCTCGACTAGGCATGTTAAATTCAAAGTACAGATAAAATATAATGACTGATCATTTTGGTGACAGAATACCGCGTGCCGGGCACCGCAGCGCCGGGCGGCGAGTGCGCGTTCACATATCGTTCGGAAGCGAAGAAGCGCGGCGAGTTCAACTCCCCCCGCTACCCCTCCAACTACCCCTCGCGCACCAACTGCACGTACACGCTAGTGGCAACGCCCAACGAGCAGGTCACCGTCGTGTTCGATCACTTCAAGGTGCGCGCCGACTCGTGGAACGCCACCGCTGGCTTGTATGGGTAAGTGTTCATGTACCTTTATTCTATTACTTTAATAAATTTCGGACTTTAAGTTATACAATACCAAGGTACCATATGTACAGAAAGTTAGCTTTATGGGTCAATGCTCCATATATGTAAATATTTCAGTGGCGCGACATGCATGGAGGACTGGGTGGAGGCGTGGTGGACAGGGCGCGAGGGCAGCCGCGTGCCGCTGGGGCGCTGGTGCGGGCCCGCCACGCCCGGTCCGCTGCAGTCCCCGCGCGGAGCCCTGGGCCTGTTGATAGCGCTGCACACTGACTATGAATCAGTTGCGTCGGGGTTCAAGGCGCGATACGTCTTCGAGGTATGATTCTATCATTGTGTTGTCGTTTTGTGTAAATAGAATTTTAGTTTTTTGGATTTGAACTTTAGTCTTAATAATAACTTGATCTTTATTATCATTATCGGCTGATAATCAGCTGAACATAGGCCTGTAGTTCCATTTACAAATACCACGCATTTAAGCCAACTTCATCTAGCGGCTTCCTAAAACCCACTTGAAGTCGTCGGTCCAACAAATGGTGTCGACTAACATAGCATTTTTCAGTGCTGTCTCGCCATTCAAACACCAAAAAACTAATAAAAAATATTCAATGACTCTTGAAATTTTGTAAGACCCATATCCAGAAATGTTTTAATCGCCACGCATTAACAATAATTATGTCTGTCATAATCCGCAGCCAGCGAAGTCAATATTCGGTGACTGCGGCGGCAACGTGTCGGGCTCATCTTGGGGCGCGGTGACGTCACCCCGCTACCCGCTGCCGTACGAGCCGCCGTCGCGCGGCGCCGCGTCGCGTGTCTGCAACTGGTTCATCACAGCGCGCCCCGGCCGCCGCGTGCTCATCAACTTCGACCACTTCGCCGTCGAGGGACATCTCACGGGTAACTGAACGAGCTACCGACCGTACATTTTATCCACATATACAGTTCCGCCACACAGCCGGCGTGTCATCAAGCGACGCATTCTGTAATAAAAATGTAACGATCACTTCTTTCTGAATAAATCATGGAGAAGAAGTGTTGACATTGGCACGTTGTTGCAGAGCGCGGCTGCCCGGCGGCGGTGTTGCGGCTGTGGTACGAGAGCCCCGGCCCGCCGCTCGAGCTGTGCGGGGAGAAGGCGCCCGCCGACCGCTGGCAGTACCTCTCCACCTCCAACTCCATTCGACTCTCGTTAGTATCACCTGCTCACTACACAAACACTGCGGCTGTGGTACGAGAGCCCCGCCCGCCCCCGCCGACCGCTGGCAGTACCTCTCCACCTCCAACTCCATTCGACTCTCGTTAGTATCACCTGCTCACTACACAAACACTGCGGCTGTGGTACGAGAGCCCCGGCCCGTCCCTCGAGCTGTGCGGGGAGAAGGCGCCCGCCGACCGCTGGCAGTACCTCTCCACCTCCAACTCCATTCGACTCTCGTTAGTATCACCTGCTCACTACACAAACACTGCGGCTGTGGTACGAGAGCCCCGGCCCGCCGCTCGAGCTGTGCGGGGAGAAGGCGCCCGCCGACCGCTGGCAGTACCTCTCCACCTCCAACTCCATTCGACTCTCGTTAGTATCACCTGCTCACTACACAAACACTGCGGCTGTGGTACGAGAGCCCCCCCCCGAGCTGTGCGGGGAGAAGGCGCCCGCCGACCGCTGGCAGTACCTCTCCACCTCCAACTCCATTCGACTCTCGTTAGTATCACCTGCTCACTACACAAACACTGCGGCTGTGGTACGAGAGCCCCGGCCCCCCTGTGCGGGGAGAAGGCGCTCGCCGACCGCTGGCAGTACCTCTCCACCTCCAACTCCATTCGACTCTCGTTAGTATCACCTGCTCACTACACAAACACTGCGGCTGTGGTAGCCCCCCGAGCTGTGCGGGAAGAAGGCGCCCGCCGACCGCTGGCAGTACCTCTCCACCTCCAACTCCATTCGACTCTCGTTAGTATCACCTGCTCACTACACAAACACTGCGGCTGTGGTACGAGAGCCCCGGCCCGCCCGAGCTGTGCGGGGAGAAGGCGCCCGCCGACCGCTGGCAGTACCTCTCCACCTCCAACTCCATTCGACTCTCGTTAGTATCACCTGCTCACTACACAAACACTGCGGCTGTGGTACGAGAGCCCCGGCCCGCCGCTCGAGCTGTGCGGGGAGAAGGCGCCCGCCGACCGCTGGCAGTACCTCTCCACCTCCAACTCCATTCGACTCTCGTTAGTATCACCTGCTCACTACACAAACACTGCGGCTGTGGTACGAGAGCCCCGGCCCGCCCCCCGAGCTGTGCGGGGAGAAGGCGCCCGCCGACCGCTGGCAGTACCTCTCCACCTCCAACTCCATTCGACTCTCGTTAGTATCACCTGCTCACTACACAAACACTGCGGCTGTGGTACGAGAGCCCCGGCCCGTCCCCCGAGCTGTGCGGGGAGAAGGCGCCCGCCGACCGCTGGCAGTACCTCTCCACCTCCAACTCCATTCGACTCTCGTTAGTATCACCTGCTCACTACACAAACACTGCGGCTGTGGTACGAGAGCCCCGGCCCGCCGCTCGAGCTGTGCGGGGAGAAGGCGCCCGCCGACCGCTGGCAGTACCTCTCCACCTCCAACTCCATTCGACTCTCGTTAGTATCACCTGCTCACTACACAAACACTGCGGCTGTGGTACGAGAGCCCCGGCCCGCCCCCCGAGCTGTGCGGGGAGAAGGCGCCCGCCGACCGCTGGCAGTACCTCTCCACCTCCAACTCCATTCGACTCTCGTTAGTATCACCTGCTCACTACACAAACACTGCGGCTGTGGTACGAGAGCCCCGGCCCGCCCCCCGAGCTGTGCGGGGAGAAGGCGCCCGCCGACCGCTGGCAGTACCTCTCCACCTCCAACTCCATTCGACTCTCGTTAGTATCACCTGCTCACTACACAAACACTGCGGCTGTGGTACGAGAGCCCCGGCCCGCCGCTCGAGCTGTGCGGGGAGAAGGCGCCCGCCGACCGCTGGCAGTACCTCTCCACCTCCAACTCCATTCGACTCTCGTTAGTATCACCTGCTCACTACACAAACACTGCGGCTGTGGTACGAGAGCCCCGGCCCGCCCCCGAGCTGTGCGGGGAGAAGGCGCCCGCCGACCGCTGGCAGTACCTCTCCACCTCCAACTCCATTCGACTCTCGTTAGTATCACCTGCTCACTACACAAACACTGCAGCTGTGGTACGAGAGCCCCGGCCCGCCCCCTGAGCTGTGCGGGGAGAAGGCGCCCGCCGACCGCTGGCAGTACCTCTCCACCTCCAACTCCATTCGACTCTCGTTAGTATCACCTGCTCACTACACAAACACTGCGGCTGTCCCCGACCGCTGGCAGTACCTCTCCACCTCCAACTCCATTCGACTCTCGTTAGTATCACCTGCTCACTACACAAACACTGCGGCTGTGGTATGAGAGCAATTGGTACATATATAACTAGACATTGCATTTTGATCATTTATTTAATTTTGACGAGCTTTTGTAATATTTTACTGAAGTATTCAGCACACTTATTGTCTCTTCTTCTTCGTTGACGTTTTCTTCATCTTTTCATGGTGTTCACAATCTCCTTCCACTTAGCCCGGTCCTCTGCTATGCTGGTGACTGTGGTAAGTGAGCGATTTAACCTGGTCTGACCAGCGGCTAGGTGATCGGCGGGTCGAGTCACCTTTTATATCGTAGTGAAATTCTTGGATTTCATTTGTTAATCCCAAACTCTCCGGATCTAATTCCCTAGTATTGACAAATATATGTTTAAACAAATGGCTTTCACCTTGAACATGTGCAGGTTCATAATAGCGGACAAGTCGGTAGGCGCGGGCGGCTGGCGCGCTATCTGGTCGGAGGTGACGGTGGGCGGAGCGGGCGACAACTGCCCCGCGGCCTGCGCCGGCGCCTGCCTGCCAGAGCGCGCCGCCTGTTCCGGCCTGCAGCATTGCGCCGGACAGTCCACCGCTAAGCCGGACTACTGTTAGTATACACGACTCACTGACACACCTGCACCACCTAGCCGGACTTGGGTTAATATACACGACTCACACAGTCACATAGTGTACTACGCGACGGCTGTTAGTATACACGACTCACTCACACACGTACACCGCCAAGCCGGACTTTTGTTATAACGCAAACGACTTACACATCAATACCGCTAAGTACCGCTGCTTAGCTACTGTTAGTATACACGGCGCACTCACACACCAGACGGCTGTTAGTAAATAGGACTTACTTACAAAGTTGTGTGGAGTAGATTATTATTTATTATTTGGCAAAAAGATGTCAACGAAAACAAGTCACATAACCTTTCATATTCCATAATATTGGCCGAAATTGCACCTCAATTATTACGCGCTTGAACATTGCGCACGCGCGCAATGTTCATGATTGTACCTAGCCTCCGACGCGTGTGACCGTGGCATCTAGCGGCGCTCATCTGATTTGTAAGCTCCGCCGCACGCGCCTGCGCTGTCCATACTATTTTTCATTATACACCCGCGAGCGTGCACCCGCGCGAGTTTTAGCGTTAGCCCTTAGTGTACATGATTTACCCACACAATTACACCGCCCAGCCGGGCAACTGTAGTGTACACGACTCGCAAAGTCACATACCGGCAGTGCGTACGACTGTCAATATACGATTCACTTACATACAAACAGAAAATTTGAAATAAAACGATTATAACTATATAATTACAACAATTAAGAACTAATATAGTTTTCACGGCAGGAAGTCCAGACATAATAACAGTTAATTATGTTTCTTCGTTCGCCTTATACAGCTAATACTTAAACTTATAGAAAAATATTTACTTTACATAAATTATCGCTAAATATAACAATAGAAATCGTTCAAAGTCCAAACATAGATCCGAAGGTTTACGTGTAAAAAATATCATTTCGACATGCATTTAATTTGTTAGTGATGACTTGGCTTGTGCGTAATAATAATCATTATCACAGAATCATACAGCATATAGCGCTGGACATTTGCTAACACTAACTGCAGTAAATAAGCACAAAATAAATACACATGCACTTTAACGCACTTGTTTGTGAAATGTACTCAATATGTGGTTTAATAAAAAGTGTATACTGTATAGAGAGATTGTTCTAAGATGAAATATTTTTCGGAATTAAATTATTATATAAGTATTTATGTATATGTTAGGTTATTAAAATGTAATTTTCGAACTAACAATAAGTTATTAACTTAATATCAATGTTTGACTTTGTAAAGTTTAAAACGATTAGTATACTCGTAGTAATCGGTGATGTGGAGTTGACCAAAAACGTTATCATCTTTACTAGGTAGTTGTTCACAACTTCACTTATTTGATTCCTATGATGGGATTTAATCAAAATCAATAAAAAGGACCAAATTTTACTTAAATGTACAATTGGCGCCCAAAATGGGGCGTGAGTCCCACGTTGGGCGCCAATACGATCTTTAGCATGACAATTTTATTCGTATTAACAAAATTAAGGAAAGATTGACAATTTTACGTTCACTTGCTAACTTATCCACTTTTGCCGATTGCTATAATACAGAAAACTCTATTTTGCTACATCAGATATAATAACTTGAATGCAAACTATTATAATATTTCACCTATTAGGTGCAGATTTCAAAATTTCCATTTAGTATTTATAGATTAGATTGTTATTCGTATGTTGTTCTGCGCACTTTGCAATTTCACATACAATATTGTATCTACACAATTGCATTTTGTTGTTGCAAAGAATATTAAAAATAACTACTTATTATAAATGTAGATATTCATGGAGTAAGCAGTACCCTTTATTGTTCAATTAAAAAGCCGTATGTTTGCGTTTTTCTCGAAGGTTGTTGTTAGAAATCGCATCTAAAAAGTTGTTTAGGTACATTGATTTAGAGCAGTTAATTTTAAAGGTAAACAATAAGTTCGTATATGCAAGCGCTTCTTGCTGCTTACTCCTGCTTTCTTCTAATAATTATCGTAAGATGTTGTATTTAAGTAAACACTGTAGAAATGTTAAATGTAAAACTTAAATAACATAAATAATATTACAATCACTGTACTTTTACCTTCTCAGTATTGACGGTTCAATGCAATCTTTGTCTCAGAGGATATTCTTGTATGTTAAACATTTGGTAGGTGTTTATAGAATCAATGACAATTTGAATTATTGTTGGTGAAAATAGCGCAATATATTGACGATGTTGCAATATTGTGGATCTTTTTATTTACAAGATAAGTTACTCCTTATATAAAAAAAACTTTTTAAATCTCTTTACATAACATAATAAGTCATTCTACATCCATAAACTGTGCTCCACTTAAATAGTTGTTTTAAATTCGTCTTAATTTTTTTTTCTTATATACTGTGATGACTCAGGGGAGATGACGAAAAGAGATTTGTTGTTAATCGTTTTGTGATTGGTATTTAATAGGTGCGAATTCCTTATGGGACGAAGCTTGCATTGAGTCATCGCACTATAGGTCCCGGGGTACCGCGCCCAATTTTAGAAATACTTGAATCAAATTGCTTGATCAATGCAAAATACACGATGATTACGCATGTCATATTCAATTTTTTTTTCTTGATTGAAACAAGTATTTCTATTTCTAAAAAGATATCGTATGTTTTCCAAAATTAAACAGAGTATGATTTAGACTGCATTTGCTAGTGACTACACAATTTTGAAAAGCATACGGATTTCATAACCAACCACTTCAGTAAAAGCAAAAACTTCTTCTTGAGATGGAATAACTCAACTTTAATATGAATATTATGTTGAGGACTTTGTCCGGATGGTTGATTGTGTTGCTTAAATTTCGAGCGTTCTCATCAGTAATCTGAGTTGATTTTGGTGCGAACGCATCGGAATCTGCGTGTTGGGTTGGGGCGGTCCCCGGGCTGACGCGGCGGTGTGCGCAGGCGGCGTGGCGTCGGGCCAGGCCGCGCCGCGCGCCGCGCTCGTCGTCCTCTCGCTTGTGCTCGCCGCCCCGCACTGACCGGGCGCTGCACACGTGAGTCTATATATTCCTTCTTCACCTCCCCGCCCTTCACTTTGCTTCCACCGGCGCCTTCGCTACTGCCTAGCACGTGGAGCCCTGTCAATCCCGCTCAGCTTGTCATGTGCTTTGCCTATAATCATCACCATCATCATCATCATCATGCTTTCTCAGGCTAAACTGTTTAAAAATATTGACGTATAAGTTGCAACATTGCAAAAAATTTGAACAACAAAGTCGTGGTCCTTCGAGCCCGAACACACTCTGCACGAGACTAAGGTGCTGATATGACGCTATAAAACGTACTAAAGACTAACAACTACTAGAACAAGTACTTTAAAATGGTTCTCAAGTATTTTAAAGTTCTTTTATGTTTTTATAAAAATATAAATATTATTTTCACTTCCTTTGAACTTTGTGTTAAGTTTATGGGCCAAGATATTTTTGGCGACAAAACATTATTATTTGTTGTGTAAATAAACGACCTTTTTTACAATATTTTAATATTTTTTACAATAATTCATTGTCATTCATAACGCTTTTTACAAATACGTATGAGTTCAAAGTCAAATGAGAGTCAAGTAGGTAGATCGCTTTTTGTCAAAACATTTCACCGATCACCTTGCATCATGTACTAAATACAGCTTCCTCTAAAACAGAAAATATGCATGTTTTTAAAAACTAAATTTAAAAAATTGCCATTAAATTTTAATTTTAAAATATATTTCAATATTTACGGGAACAATCATGAATACCTACTACATATCGCAAGGTAACATACTCCTCAAAAATCGAATTACTAGTTTTATATTAGGTAGCATAAATATAATACAATCTTGTTTCAATTGGTACATTCGATTTATAAGTAGAGTTCAGGATTGTTTCTTTGTATTGAAATAATAAAACAGGTACCTGTTTACTTTAAAACCTATACTCCCTGACAAAATGAAATACTTTCTAAATTTTCAAACTAATTCGACCAAAATTTGTTCGAAATTTTCATCGGCAAAAGTTGTTTATCAAAAATTCGGCCTATGCATTGTGAAACTTGAAATTAAAAAGCAATAGCTGCAACTTTGTTATTGGCTGCGGCGGTCTTAGTTATATAAATGTTTGAGGTTCCGAGTGCCCACATTATAAGCTCTAAATATTATTCAATTTGTTGTAATAGAAAATATGTAAGTCTTAAAAAGACACCATTTAAAGAATTTTGTTTAATCGGTAGGTAAGTTTTTTTCGAACCTTTAAATCAAATCTACAGTGCGATCGATTCTAGAAATTAGAGAAGCATCTTAGTGGTGCAATTATTGCTTATGATGGCGACGAGATGTCACCATTGCTGTAAGTTGGTAAAGCACAATCAAGTATTCATAATTTTACGAAAGTTGAATAGCTTCAAATCAACTGTAAATAGGTGTCTACCCTCTAAACAAGTGCGTTCCAACCATTTTTAATGATTCAACCGAAAGTAATTGTAGTGGAGTTTAGAAATCGTACATTTGTAGACCGTCCATAATTAAGCTGTGCGCAACATATTCAGCACAACAAATTAGAGTTTTATAGATATTATATGTGTAGATACCTAGTAACAAAAAAATCTTTAAAACACCGTGAATCCAGAATTCTACCGGAATCTAATTTCTATACATCTAATGGTAAATAAGGTATTTCATAGAAATTTCTTGTTAAGAAAAGTACAACTATTATTTAATTTCATGTGCGTCATTCTGATTTGTTTTGATTCGTAATAATGTGTTATTAATAAAGTGAGAATATTAAAAAATGTCGCCGCGTAGTATAACAGGCGCAGTCAATAACAAAGTGTGCCGCTATAGCACTTGAGACGCAAGCGCAACAAGTTTCGCTACTCACACGGCCCCGTACTGGCACGCACGCACTGCGCAGGCGAGAGCGCGTCGCCGAGCGGTGGGCCCGGCAGCGCGGCGTGGTGGGTGGCGGGGTGCGCGGGCGGCGGGGTGGTGACGCTGGCCGCCTGCTGGCGCCGCCGCCGCCGTGCGCCGCGCCGCCCGCCGCCGCCGCCGCGCCCGCCGCCGCGCCCGCTCGCCGCGCGCCTCGCCGCCCCGCCCGACACCGTGTGAATACACCAATACAACACTTTACATTTATACCGTGTTTTATTTTACTATTCACCCTTTAATCTAGAGCGATAACCTGTGAATGATGGCCAGTTCCTTCAACATTCTGTAAAATAGCTGGAAGTTTGTTAGTCCCTTCACTCTTCTATCATCGATAAATGGACTCAAAAATACATTGCGGCATTGGGATAGGAGATTTCAAATGTTCAGTTAACATTTTTTTTCCGGATAATTTAACAAATCATGTCCGCCTCATGACAGTCATTTTTCTGAAATGCCGTCAAAAAACAAATGTTAAAAATTTAACTTTATGAAAGTCCAACGAACGGCTGACAATCTCAGTGCTTTTATAAACTAACGTAGATCTGGTATATAACAAGTTCGTAAATTAGTTAATGGAGAGGAATTTTTTAATGCTCTAGGCTACAACGGCAAAGATGCAGCCTACAGTGGAACGCGCTTGCTCAGAAGATGCCTAACTACTCTAGACTTAATAACAAAAAATAGAACCGACTCAAAACGCACTAAAAAGTAAAAAATTACTGCGTCATTTAGTAGCTTTAATTTACTTAAGCATATCTATGAAGTCGGTGCCTATGGGACCATATTGGAAGTGTGCCGTTTCTAATAAAAAAAGAATTATCAAAATCGGACAACTTTGTAAAAAGTTATGCGTCATACATAAAAAAAAATATATACGTGTCGAATTGAGAACCTCCTTCGTTTTTTTCGTCGGTTAAAAATACCCATATTGTAGGTGAAAGGGAAGCTTAAAGGGCATTTAACATTTTAGCAATGCGTATGAGGAATCAAACCGCATCCATCAATGCCGTAAGTCAGTCCACTCCACAAACACACAGTTACTCAAAGCACACGAGATGCTGCTGATTCCAAATGATGCTGAAGTCCACGGTGACATATATCTATCTTTTAGGGATAACTAGCTATACCTTCATAAAAATATATTATCTTTTAGCTTCATAAAATAATTATTTTTGTGAAGCTTATGGTATTAATTTATATCTTTATAAATAAACACACCGGCATATTTAGCGGAACATAAAAAAGGTCCATAATTAAAAAAATATGGTTTAATAAAATTAAAATCTACTTACACTTCTTTTGTTATTTAAAGTTTCATTTGTTTTACTTAAAATGAGATCACATTAAGAACAGATTTTGCGAGTAAAGGCTATTTGTGAAAAATGGTACATTTTCGAACTTTTCATGTAACAGGGAAAAGTAAAAATTAATATTAAAATAACAATTAATTAAATTAGAAAAATGGTGATTAATATCGCGTATTTCCTCCACGTGCTCTTATTAAAGTTTCTATCCGTCTAGGCATACTGAGAATGATGCTATCGATGGTCTCCTAGGATAGTCTCCGCCATTCCTCAACTACCTACGGCGATTCGCAGTTCACCCACGTTGGCAGGAGCTGGAATTTTGGACTTAACTTTTCTTTTCAGCAAGTCCCAAACGGTGATTCGGTGTTCATATCCGGTGATCTCGCCGGCCACTCCATAACAGCGATATTCATATCATTAAGATAAGCTTGAGTTACCAGAGCGGTATGCGGCCGATCCTGCATAACAACAAAATCGTCACCGATATATGGGGCAAACGGTACGAAATTTTCTTCTAAAATTTCTCGGGGGGAACGGGGGTTCCTACGTACACGAAGCCGAATGAAACGATCATCCCTAGTCGAAGTGCATCTTTTTCTGCCTTGTCCTTCTCTTCTCACATAAGTACCGCTCTCCCTGTACCGTTGGATACTGCGATGGATCGTTGAAACTGGTCGACGAAGATCTCTGGATATCACTGTAGGTTTGACCATTTCGAGTGCCCTGGCAATATCCGTTGGGGCTAAGTCAGGCATAATTCAGTCCTCAACTCCAGAAAGATACGCGATTAAAAAAAAACTAACAAAAAACAGTATTTCAATGTAATTTTAAATCAAACTCGGAAGGAAGAAATACTCGAAGTTCGCTCCAGATATTTGAATAAAATTAAAACAATTGCATAAAATGTGATGTTCAGTTATTTTCTTAATTTCAAAATATTTCTTTTTAAATTAAGTGACGTATAAACCAGCAACCTTATATTATACTGATATCAAACCTTTTTTTTATGTTCCGCTAAATATGCTGGTGTGAGAATATTTATCGGACCAACATAACAGGGAATCTAGCACCGAATGCTCGCAGCGGCTTGCCAGCCAAAGAACCTTACCTCTGCAGGGCGTGTAACAGAGACTAGCACTGAAAGGTCTCAGTGACTGGCTAACCACAGGCATAATACGTCGAACATACTTGATATGGAGTCTAGCATCGAACGTTTCCAGCAGCTTGCCAGTCAAAGAGCTATTACCTCTGCAGTACGTGTAAAAGAGTCTAGCACTGAAAGATCTCAGCAACTGGCTAACCACAGACAATATGTCGGACATATCACATACGTAATAGGAAATCTAGCACCGAACGTTCGCAGCGGCTCGCCAGCCAAAGAGCTATTACCTCTGCAAGACGTGTAAGAGAGTCTAGCACTAAAACGTCTCAGCGACTGGCTATCCACAGACATAATACCTTGAACATACGTGATAGGGAGTTTAGCTCCGAACGTTCGCAGCGGCTTGCCAGCAAAAGAGCAAGTACTAGACTTGCTATCATCATCATAATTTTTATTTATCCCGAACTTTCTTCCTAAAGCATTACGCGGTACAAACTGGTCGAGACAAAAATATTTCTAACGCGGAATGGAGTCCGCGGGCACTGCTAGTTAACTGATCGTTCGGTAGGTACTATTTGTTAATCAATATTCTGTAAAAGTAAAGGCTTCCTTTTGAGTGACGTATGTAATTTAAACGGCATTCGTGTAATAGCGCAAATATTTTAAAGTTGCTGAGTATTCAGGGTTTTAGAATAGGTAAGTTTTAATATTAAAATCTATGAGATTACTAACAGCCATTTGCAATTAAGGCGGCACTAAATACATAGGCTGTGTATGCGCCACTTCCGTTTACATTTAATATGGCGTAGCTATTGTTCGGTGACGTATCTGATAAAGATGACTTCCGCGTATTTGTTTAAGAATCGATTTCGAAAGAATCGATTCAAACCTCCTTTAAGTAGGTACACCGTGCCGGGCTTGGATCAGAAAAGTCATAAATGTATAAAGCAATTTATACCATAATGCGATTCAACTAACAATAGGAAAAAAGCTAGCGCCAACTTGGACCGCATTGGTTGACAACTTCAGACTTTGTAGTATGATGTGCAAAAAAATAGGTAGTTAGGTATACTAACAAAAAATAAATTTATTTTTATTATACATTTTCATTTTTACTCTATTGAGTTTGAGTAATCACTATCAGAGAGATCTAAATATTATGTAAATAAGTACGAGTATCTGTAAAAAAGATTTTAATGTAATAAAATATCACTTTCTTTAAAAAAAAAGGAGTTAGTAATAGAAGTATTTAACTTGTACCCACACAATTACGTATTGTAGAAGAACGAAAAAAAATACGAAAAGCAAAATTTATTATGAAGCAAAAAGGGCCATTGTTGTCATCCTCTAACATCTCTCGAGTCCAATACTCTTGCTCTGTCCTTTTTATATGATTGACTTCTCGTCGCCAATCAACAGCAGTAATGCTTAGAACTGCTTCTAATGTTGATTTTTTATTTCACTTTCTAGCTGGCTTATATTCTTATCTGCCACTCTTCTTTTGATGATGAACCAAATAAATTCGATAGGATTAAGGTCGCAATTGTATGGTGGCAATCTTAGCACCGTCTCATGTCCTAGCTTCGAAATAAATTGTCCACCACGTAATTTTTAGAAGGTTTTATTTTTATTATTATTTGTCGATAGGAGCGAGGTCGACACTTTAAGATTATTTGCTCATATTTATCAATCAATCAATACGTAGTTATATTATTTAACTTATGTTAAAATAATAAAGTTTTATTTTATTTTACTTTAACGTAACTTTTAGTATTATGTGTTTGTGCTAACGCTACTTTTACGCTGTTGTCAGTATGAAGTTGGTCCAAGATGGCGCCAGTTTCATTCCTATTTTCATTTGATTCGCATTATACACGCGAACCGTGCCGTGTCCCTGCGTCGGCTGAAGCTCGGCGCCGCGTCCGAGCAATGAGCAACAATAATATTTTGGGAGAAATCAAGAGTAAGAAGTAGATACTCGTTTATTTTTTAAATATTGTCTAAACCTGTTCTAACCAATGAGCAGATTTACGACCACTTTAAAAGCACATATGAGGTACCAAGACAGGGGAGGCTATATTCAGATCCTCAAACACTAAGGCCCAACAATCCTCTAGCAAACTTTCAAAGTATTCCACCCACCATAGAGGAAATAAACAATACAATCAGAAAGAAAACATCTAAATCTGCACCAGGCCCGGATGGCATTCCCTATATTGTGTACAAAAAATGTGCTTCAGTCCGTAAACATCTCTTAAACATATTTAATAAGATCTGGCTAGGACAACAAATACCAGCGACATTTGGCGAAGCGATTTTTGTCCTCATCCCAAAAAAAGTCGAAGTAACTCATCCAAAGGACACTAGACCGATAGCTTTAACTAATACTATTTCCAAATTATTTTTCAGTATATTGCAAACAAAAATGACAAAGTACATGATAAACAATAGGTATTTCAGGCCTAATCACCAGAAAGGGTTTTTGCCCGGGATTTCTGGTTGCCTGGAACACAATTCACTTCTAGGCGAAAGTCTCAAGGATGCTAGAAAATATGAGAGGCAAATTACGATCTGCTGGATAGACCTAGAAAATGCGTTTGGTTCTGTGCAGCATGATCTATTGACTTTCGCCCTGAGGTGGTACAATTTTCCTGATATAGTTATTGATTTAATCACTTCTTACTATTCAAAATTGAAATTCACCATAGCAGTAAACAATGAGTACTCAAAACCCCTACATTACAATGTGGGGTTGTTTCAAGGTTGCTGCTTATCTCCAATAGCTTTTAATGTAGTCATCAATATTTTAATAGATAAATTAATTGTTCAAGAAAAGAAATGGGGCTATCGGTTTAAAATCAACAATAAATATACAGAGTCCATCTTAGCTTTTGCAGATGACCTTGCTTTACTGACACGAAACCCAAAACATTGTCAGGAGCTATTGAATGTAGTGGATGAGTTCTGCTCATGGACTGGTGGGCTGAGGGTAAAGCCAGGCAAATGTCACTGTCTATGTCTGGGGAGACGAAATACTAAATTTACATCATATGATCAGGGTCTCTCTATTAGTGGCCAAAGTGTAACCACCATTGCTGAAGCATTGCCTTTTAAGTTCCTCGGTAGAAAGATTGATTACAAAGGACGTACTCCATCCCTTGAGGTAGTCGTCGATAACTTCATAAATGACCTTAATAAGGAAGACCAACAGCCCATTAACAATATAAAAAAAGCGTGGGTCTATGACAACTATCTCACTTCACGTCTGACTTGGCCATTCCTCGTTTATGATATTGGCAGAACTAATCTGGCAAAACTAGATGCAAATGTCATAAAAACATTGAAGTCTTGGTTTGGTCTAGCACTCTCGGCTGACCCTTCAACTCTATTCAGAGATTACAATAATTTTGGGTTAAAACTAAAAAGGCCATCGGAACTCTATAAACACCTCAGGGTTACCAGAACGCACATTCTAGTTAAGTCCCAGGACGAACTAGTTGCATCACTTCCTAAAGACGAGGGTGCCGGAAAACTTGACTCTAGGCTTCAATTTTACAAACAATTTATGGCAGGGGCTCAGGTAAATAGAACCGGGTTGGGTGCAAGACGTAAAAAGGAAGACCAAGACATAATAAAATCTTTTCTTAAACAAGATGAGGACGACAACTACAAAGTGCATGCCATGAACCTAGAAATGCAAAATGAGTGGTTAAACTTAGGCGAGTTCTGCATCCCTCTGGCTCTGAAGTGGCGCGCCTTGCTGTACGATTGGTCTCCGGCCTTATTGAAATTTTATCTTAATGCCTTTCAACTGACTCTCCCAGATCAGAGTAACCTAGTAAGATGGGGAAAAGCCTCAGAAAAATCTTGCTATACCTGTGGTGAGGCAGTGGGCACTGCAAGGCACTTATTGGTAGGATGCAAGGTGCTCCTGGACAGGGGTCTCTACTCACGTCGCCACGACAGAGTACTAGAAATCATACGTGAAGCTATAAGCCTTTCAGTAGCTAGAGCTCAAAAAGGGTTGACGACAAATAAAAGACAAACTAACTTCGTTAAAGCAGGCTCAAGTACAAATTCCACCAGCAAGTCTTATTCAATTCTGGGCTCTGCTCCTGATTGGACTATATTAATGGATACGTATGAAAAGCACTATAAAATCCCGGAAGACTTAGCTATTACGACATCTAGACCGGACATATTTCTTTTTTCCAAACAAATCAAACGTATAGTACTTGTTGAGCTTACAGTGCCGTGGGAAACAAACATCCCTAAAAAAGTCGAATCTCTAAATAGCTTTTAATACTATTTCCAAATTATTTTTCAGACCATGATAAACAATAGGTATTTCAGGCCTAATCACCAGAAAGGGTTTTTGCCCGGGATTTCTGGTTGCCTGGAACACAAACTTCAAAGTGCTATAAACCATGCTATGACCTTACTAAGAACTCAAAATTGAAATTCAAAACCTGGGGTTGTTTAAGGTTGCAGTAGTGTAGTCATCAATATTTTAATATAAGAAAAGAAATGGGGCTATCGAAAATCAACAATAAATATACAGAGTGCTTTACTGACACGAAAAAGCTATTGAATGTAGTGGATGAGTTCTTGGCTGGTGGGCTGAACTACAAATTTACATGCTCTCTAGCTCTGAAGTCTTAAGTTCCTCGGTAGAAAGATTGATGAATTTGGTAGTCGTCGGACCTTAAAGGAAGACTGATTAACTCAACTAGACTTGGCCAGAATATTGGCAGAACAATCTGACAAATGTCATAAAAACATTGAAGTCTTGGTTTGGTCTAGGGACCCTTCAATTACTAAAACTAAAAAGAAACTCTATAAACACCTCAGGGTTACCAGAACGCACATTCTAAAGTCCCAGGACGATGAGGATGAGGACGACAACTACAAAGTGCATGCCATGAACCTAGAAATGCAAAATGAGTGGTTAAACTTAGGCGAGTTCTGCATCCCTCTGGCTCTGAAGTGGCGCGCCTTGCTGTACGATTGGTCTCCGGCCTTATTGAAATTTTATCTTAATGCCTTTCAACTGACTCTCCCAGATCAGAGTAACCTAGTAAGATGGGGAAAAGCCTCAGAAAAATCTTGCTATACCTGTGGTGAGGCAGTGGGCACTGCAAGGCACTTATTGGTAGGATGCAAGGTGCTCCTGGACAGGGGTCTCTACTCACGTCGCCACGACAGAGTACTAGAAATCATACGTGAAGCTATAAGCCTTTCAGTAGCTAGAGCTCAAAAAGGGTTGACGACAAATAAAAGACAAACTAACTTCGTTAAAGCAGGCTCAAGTACAAATTCCACCAGCAAGTCTTATTCAATTCTGGGCTCTGCTCCTGATTGGACTATATTAATGGATACGTATGAAAAGCACTATAAAATCCCGGAAGACTTAGCTATTACGACATCTAGACCGGACATATTTCTTTTTTCCAAACAAATCAAACGTATAGTACTTGTTGAGCTTACAGTGCCGTGGGAAACAAACATCCCTAAAGACCATGTATTCAAAGTGAATAAATATTATGACCTTACTAATGAACTAACCAAAAATGGCTATGTGGTTAGTTTATACGCGGTAGAAGTGGGTGCGAGGGGCATACCAGCGAAGTCTCTCTACAACCTGCTAAAAGACCTTGGCCTTACTAGAAGTGCAATAAGCTCCATATTGGAACGAGTGTCCAAAGCTGCTCTAGTAGGGTCCTTCCGAATTTGGCTAGGCAGGGAGAATAACTTGAACAGATGAGGTGAGTGTAGACGCGCGTCACTAAGGGTACCCTTAAACCTACACCCGTGTCACAAGTCTCGGGCTCTGTTCGGAGTTTTTCTCTCAGCCACGCGATGGACCCGGCACCCGCACGGTGAATCCATGGAATGCTAAGATATTCGTCTCAACATTATTATCATTGACAGCTGAAAGATGTCCACTTTTCTTATTTTTATTCATTACAAGTTTCAAGGCCTTGACTGCAATCATATATGGTGGTAAGTGATGATTATGCAATGTAAGATGGAAGCGGGCTTACTTGTTTAGGAGTATGATAATATCCACACCCTTTCGGTTTCTACACGACAGCGTACCGGAAAGCTCAATCGCTTGGCGGTACGTCTTTGTCGGTTAGGCGGAATATGGAGAGTAGAGGTAAGGAGGACAATCTTATATGGGAGAAAAGTTGAAAAAGTGTCCAGTTGTATGCGTTAAATAACCGTTCAAAAATCCTCCACAATGGCGCTGGTGGATGCACAGGGTATGGTATGAATGTAGCAATCGTAGATGAATAGAAGTATGCCGAGTTAAAAAATTTAATGTCATTATCGACTAAAGTAGTTAATTATTGAGAACTTCAACAACTTACGTTGTACAAAATATTGTGGTAAATATAACCTTACAGAATTATAACCAATTTCAAAAAAAATGATTTCAAAAGTTTTATTTTGTATTTGGCGCTTCTTTTGAAAGTTACTTTGATGCAACTGTGGCGCCATCCTAATTTAATACATTTTGGCGGACACTTTTTATATACACAGATTGTCCTCCTTACCTCTACTCTCCATAGGCGGTAACTAGCCACTGCTGGACATAGGCCTCTAGCAAGGACTTCCACATAACACAAGCTTGCGCCAACTACGTCTAGCGGCGCCCAGTAACCCGCTTGATATAGGCAGTTTACTACTAGTGCGGGGGTCACCATTTTAGCACCTTACGACACCAACATACACGTACATCAGCTTTTTGAACTATGTGCCGCGCCCATTTGATTTGCGACTGGTTTTGGAATTTAGGAAAAATAACAGCGCCTAATGAAATTTCTATAATAAAGACGAATACAGGTACATATAATGATCCTAATGAGCAATGTGAAATATTCAATGATTATTTTATTAACGTTAACAACGCAAGCAAATTAAACAATCATAGTAGGAAACCATATAGCTACCCACCCAACAGACAATCAATTTTTATTACCCCAACAGATGCATATGAGGTTTTAGCTAATATTAAAACACTCAAAAATACTAAAGCCGTAGGATATGACGAGATAAGAACTGATATTATTAAACAGTGTGCAAATCGTTTATGTGAACCACTGGCATTTTTAATTAACAAATCATTTGAGCAAGGAATTTTTCCAAATAATTTAAAAATGTCTATTGTCAAACCTTTATTTAAAAGAAATGATCCTAGTGATATTAATAATTACAGGCCTATTACATTGGTGCCAATATTGTCGAAAATTTTTGAAAAGTCCATGTTGAAGCGACTGAAAAATTTCTTTGAAGCCAATAAATTATTAATTCAGGAGCAATTCGGTTTCCGAAACAATAGTTCCACTACTGAGGCCTGTTTCTATTTAAGTAAGATAATTAATGACAGCCTAAATGACAAAGTACCTATTACTGCTATTTTTTTGGATATGACAAAGGCGTTTGACTTTGTTAATCATAATATATTATTAGACAAATTAGAAAGGTATGGAATTAGGGGATGTGCTCATGATTGGATAAAATCATATCTAAACGGTAGAACAGTATGTACAGAAATTAGTAAACTAAAAAACAATACTAAAACTACATACAAATCCACTTATAAATTAAATATCAAAGGTGTACCGCAGGGCAGCATTCTAGGCCCATTCCTTTTCTTAACCTACATAAATGACATCATTGCGGCAACAAAGCACCAATGTGTATTGTTTGCAGATGACACGACCGTACTAGTTAGGGGTAATAATATCAACAGCTACGAACAAGAAATAAACGAAGCTTTAAAAAATATTATAATTTGGTTGAATGAAAATGACTTACAAGTAAATGTAAATAAAACTAAAATGATGCAATTTAGTTACTATTATTCAAAAACAGTTCCAATTAGCCTTAAATATAATGATATTAAAATTGAAGAATGTGACACAGTAAAATTTTTAGGATTAATTTATGACAAAACAGGTAACTGGAGATTTCACATTGACTATGTTTGTACAAAATTAGACAAATTCGTTTATGCATTAAGACGACTGAGACAGACAATCTCAATAAATGCAGCGTTAAGCGCTTATCACGGTCATGTGTCTTCAGTGTTATCATATGGTTTGATACTTTGGGGTAACTCTGTGGAATTCATAAGAGCGTTCCGACTACAGAAGAAATGCATTAGAGCTATTTGTAATATTGGGCCATTAGACAGTTGTAAACCATTCTTCAAACAATTGCACATTCTTCCATTGCCATGTATGTACATACGAGACATATGTATTTTCGTTAAGCGTAATCCTAAATATTTTCAGCGAAGATGTGAAATAAATGCCAATAAGCAAGTCAGACATCCTAACAGATTAGTTGTAGCAAAGCTTAGCTCTTGTTCTTACATGAAAAGCGCATACTGTATGGCTGTAAAATTATATAATAAATTGCCAGAAGATATCGAACGATTAGATTTACTTAACTTTAAAATAAAAATAAACAAATGGCTTCTAGAAAAATGTTGTTATGACGTAAAAGAATATTTGACTTAAAAGAATTGACTAGACTGTAAATTATTATTATTATTTATTTAAAGTTTGACATTATTTTTAATTATAATTCTAAATATTTTTTTTGTAATTTTACTATTTATAGAATTAATATTAATTACGTAAGTTTATACTATGTTAGCAACGCCCTGCCAGGGTCCATGTCATGTAAAGCATGTTAGTACAATAATTTGACATGAACGCTAAATAAATGAATTTGAATTTGAATTTGAATTTGGTTTGAGCTATGTTGGTAACTTAATTTCATCTGTGGATCTCATTTCATCATCATCTCATCTTAGCATCAGCTCGCTCTTTCGCACACTGAGCCTTTAATGACAATAATCGAGATTTAACGTGCTCCTCTGATGCGGACAGTAACACCAAGATTTTTCAGCTTCGATCTAATACTGAAAATTTCTTGACAAGTGGAACATGAATATTTTTAGAGACGTGCACAAGTCTAGAACTAAGGATTTCATGATGTGTTACCACTTCTTATTATGATCAGTATCGAGGTCTGAAGTATTCCGCAAAGAAAGAAATGCGGTCTCTTTAGACTTACTCGTTACGCTGGTACTCTATTACAGCAATCCCCTGAATCTTAGGTAGGTAGTTTTGTGATGGTGATAAATATAGTTAATGTAGATACTAAAGAGTAGATATTGAAGCAGCTGCAGTCGACTTGCTAGTTGTTCCCTTTTACTAAATGCCTGAGTTATAAATGCACCTAATCCTAGAACTCAACGATATTCTTACGTATTACATTTTCAGGATATTCAGTGTCTTTAGGAGATCTAAATGAAATCAGTTAAATCGATCTTTTTGGTGGGTATTATACTATATGGTAGGTTATAGGTAGGTACTAGGCCCCGAATTAAAGAAAACAAGCATATAATAAGGCAAACACAGTTTTGCAAATTTATTCCACATATTAAACTGATACAAGATTGATACAGAGTTCTAACAGTACGGACATGCTATGTGGTCGAAATACAAAAAAGTTTAGTAGTACAGCGATAATAATAAACATTGCAGATATCCTGAACTTTACAATACTACTTCCTCACACTAATATATTTTAAAGGGAAATATGTAATAAAAATAAAGCAAAAAACTAAAGCAGGAACACAGTTGGGAAATGTTATCGATATTACAGTTGTTTCTATTTTAGCCGTAATCGGTAGAGTCGTCGAGTTTCATCATTTCATCGAGTTAACTTCATCAGTAACCTACGTTGTAAGTATGTCAAAAAAACAACAGTCAAACTCCTTATAATATAATAATTACTGCTAAAATACACATCACATCGCAAAATGCGTTCGCAGGAATAAAATATATTGAATAACATGTATTAAAAAAAACAGACAGTCGACGGGTCGGCGACCCCACGCGCGGCGCCAACAGGCAACGCGGCCGCGCGCCTCGCAATAAAGATATATTAAACACGTACGGCTATACGACAGAAAACATAAGCATAACGGGAAACTTACATTCGAAACATTTCATAACGTCCTACTTTTAGATTTTTACGGAATCGTCGCGATACAAAATCGAAAACGTGAAAAATCAAATAAAAAAAAACACATATATAGAAAAAAAGTGGAACGGTCCTCTCGCTAGGAGCCCGTAAACGTAACCCGGCGGCGGCGCGGTGGAGTGCTCCCCTGCGCAGCTTGTAGTTCTCCAACAGGGGCTCCGCGGCGCGGCGCGCGACTGGCTGCCCCCCAGCTGCCCACTAGCTGCCCGCCCAGCCGCGCGCCGCCGCCGCGCCCGCCCGCCGCTTGCTCTCGCGCTCCCCCCCAGCGATCTGCTGACCCCCGTCGAGTTTGCGTTTACCTGCAAGCGCACGTGTCCGCTGTTCAATCGGGACAACTCTCCGATATATACATTACTTCAGATACTAAATACTGAAATGAAGATACATGACGATCATCCACAAACTTTCTACCGAACAGAAAACTTGGACACTCAGCCCGATCGAACTCTACGTAAAGTTTGTGGTAGACCTGACTAGGATAAAGGATGAAGCGAGAGAGGGTTAGGATAAGGTTATAGGATAGTTACCATTAAATAAATAAGAATCCAGATTACACGCAAACCATTAAACAAGCTGAAATAAAGAAAAGACAGTTTCAAGGACGGTACGTTCAAGTAATATTAGGGGTCGACCGAGTGAGAGTCCAAAGTTTTCTTTCTGAAAATTTTGAATTTAATTTAGTGACAACAATACTATAGTTTCAGAGTCATCGATCAACGGTTTTCCCTACAACATTTTGTGACCCGACAACATATTTGCAATTTCTCGACGATTTGACAATTGCTATGTCGTCTTACGGTCAAACTCAGCAACTTGCCCAAACTATTGTTTCCTTTTTCCTAATTCGATACAGCACTGTAACATTAGCTAACACGGTGTTAAACATTATTACACTCACGGTATCTCATTGGTATAAGTATATAATTGATGTAGTCACAAAGTCGATGATCTCAAATACTAAAACTATTGTGTATCGAGGGCATCACATTTCTTTTGCTTAGAAAAATCCTTGCTTCATTCAAAATTCATATAATGTAATGATCATGAATCATCATGAAGTCATTAATCAACGTGGCTAGGTAGACATTTCTTAGCTACTAAGGGAATGAGCATATTGGTTATGCCAATGACAGCTATGCCTCAGGTCAACAAGGCAATGTCTATTGCAGGGACATGTTGCTTGCGAAGTGTTGCTCAGTAAGACGATGGTTAATTTAACCTTAAATGGTTAATTTGCTTGTTTTCGCCATCTTTCATGGCACCCTTCAATCACGCAGTAATGTGGAGCGACGGCCCGGGATTAAGCAAAAAAATTAAACTTTCTTCTCCAGTATGGAGTGGATACGATAATAATCCAACGAGTGGAGATCGAAGCCAAAACACTTTTTAGTTTAATGACCAAACTGGGCGGGTGAGCATTGTGCAAATAACATCATTCAACTAAATTTTTATAGTTTACAATAAGCATGTATGTTTTATCCGGTTATTATAGTATTACGGTAGAAGAAGTACCTGGTAAACTTGGCTTGGCGCGCGGGTTGCCACGCATGGCGCTGGGCGTGCGGCGGCCACGAGCGGCGCGTCGCGCACCACCACGGGCCCCAGCCGCGGCCCCGCGCCGCGCCCATCGCGCGGCTGTCCCACATGACCCAGCTCCCTGCACAACACCGCTGCGTCAGCACCCGCGCGACACACGCGCCACACACGCGCCACGCACGCGCCACATACGCGCTACACACGCGCGACCTATGCGCACTGGCACCGCTCTAATACTTCCGAAATTCCTGATTTTCCCCCAAGATATTACTCGTATTTTCCAGATAGGTATCCTATTTCTTCTTTATAGTCAGGTTGTAGAACTTTTAACTTAATATGTTCTGATAGGTAAATATATCGAATAAATGAGTTTTGAAAGTGGCGACTCAAAATGGAAGAAAGTAACGCAGAAGACAATTTTATTTTTGTTATAATTTTTTTTTGATGAAAACAACGTTCCAAATAAAATGCCTAAATTTAATTTATTCATTTATTCGTTAATGAATAAATTAACAAATAAATGAATAAATTGCCTTTGTTGTATTCATAGGACTTGTTTTACATACCCGATTGAGCAAAAAGCTTTCGCTAGGTTTAGGTACCTAGGACTCAGCACACCCGTTACAATATCACTCGCAGCTAAATTCGTAATCTCCCAAGTGCCAGCGCGCATAGAGCGAGAGTGTATCCTTGTATTTTTTAATCTACAGCCACCAATCTATTTTATCTAAATTCTAATTAAATCTTTAGTCTAGGTTCTAGATGGCATCTAAATTCTACACCTACTTTATTGGTGACTATAGATTTGTGGCATATATATCTATTATTAAATAAAAATTTAAATTACAGAAGATGTATTCACTAATATTCAATTATTGGCATAACAACACAAAGAGAATAATAACGCATAATAACATTATTTAAATTCGTTACAGGATATTATTTGCAGTGGACTATGAGAAAATATGAAAAAACAGTTCATTATAAAAAATAAATAATTGATTTCTTTGCT
This sequence comes from Mycalesis mineus, assembly GCA_034621355.1. Lineage (NCBI taxonomy): Eukaryota > Metazoa > Arthropoda > Insecta > Lepidoptera > Nymphalidae > Mycalesis > Mycalesis mineus. The sequence goes on from CM067890.1 coordinate 16,726,952, forward strand.
TGCTTGACTCCAAAAACTTATGATAGTCGCCATCCAGACAGCCTAGTGTGTGAGCTTTTTACTAAGTCAGTGCGTGAAAACGTTACCACGTAACGTCAATTTCCGTGAACAGTGAACCGTATTCTCATATTATAACTAGATGGCGCCCCTTTAATTCTGCGCACTGACTCGTTAAAAACTCACGAGACACTCAGGGTAAAAATCCCTCTTAAGTATTATCTTGAGCATATCGCAAATAACATATCCTGTATCAGAATCGAACTAAGTGCTTGTTCATAATGAGCTTTAAATAACTAGAGATAGCTACATTGCTACACGCTAGGCAGTACGCTTCGATCTTTTATAAGCCACTAAGTTAGCGAATAACCTAGCACCTCTAGAATACATTATTAAATTATAAATGACTTTGCTAAAGATTTCAATGCAATTCGTTTATTCATTGAACAGGCACTAAACTGCGATAATATTCTCATATAAACCTATTCTATCATGCCTCAAATAATATACTGAAGCCGAGATAAACATAACGCTAAGGAATATATATCAATAATGTAAAGAAACAATCAGGTACCTACTGCTAAACTTATAACAAATACGTACCGTACTTTTGGTATTTTTTATATTTACTTCAAATGAAATCTACAGCTACACATAGAGACAACATCGACAGAGTTCACGTGCAGTCAGCTTGGACAGCGGACGGCGCACGAGCCCTGGGGAAGTAAGGCGGGTACCTGAATGCCTCCGGTTAGATCGTAGTAAAGCGAGTCGGGCCCGAGAGCGAGCTCGTCGTCCTGAGTGGCATTTATCAAGCGGGTCAGTAAGTCTTCTCAACATATACGCTAATACATATAAACGTCAGTCGAGCGATCGAGGTTCCAACACCTGCAGCTAAGGTAATGTATGCGACAGTGGGCGAAGCACGAAGCGTGTTATGGGTTAGTGACAAGCGAGCGAAGCGAAGCGCTACGGATGGGGTCGATGCGTCACAGGGAGGCCATGCAGACCTGATGGTGCGAGCCCCGCGCCCGCGCCCACCGCCCCGCCGCCACTCGCCACCGTCAGGCCTACACACTACCGGCTTTACCGAGTCACTGACTCCGTTCTAGGATGGGATCCAACCAAAAATAGTAACAAAACAAAAAGTGAAGAGTAGATGAAAAAAATTTGGCAAATCAAAAAACCGAAAGGTAATAACAATGATGAGTACAGCGGTCTAGTGACTAGTAAATAATATGATAACATTAGTGTGTGTATGTGGGACCCACCGGTTGCGCTCTGTTGGGAGGCTGGCGGACGGCGGACGGTTGCGGTGGCCCCGCGTAATCAAAATAGAACTCATCGTACCGGTAAAATGGCTCATTGTAGCCACCTCGGTAATCCCCGTACCCGTAATAGTCGTAATCATAATCTATAAACACACAACACAGGCCTGTTTAGAGGCTAAGCTAACTAAGGCTAACTCACGCGGCCGCGCGCTCGGCGCTCCGCCGCGCAGCTTACAGTACACACACCGCCGCCGACACACGAACAAGCATGCATTTCCCCGCCCCCCCTCGCTATCAAACTGCACAGATCTTCCTTTCCGGCCACTATTCATTTTGAATTCCGACACAAATTGCCCGCAGGTGGCAATCCGTTCTCCCACCACCGAAACCTAAACTGGAAGCGATGCAAGACAGGGTGATCAGAAATTAAGTCACGTCGACGCTTGCCGACCTTTATGATAATGGTAACTTTATGTTCAAGCATGCACTCGGGTATTGTTAGGGGTGTTAATACATTGAAACAAGAGATCAGCCCTCGCATAGGTTGAGTTTATTCTTTCATCTCCGGATTCTTCTACATCTTTAGTCCGAAACCATGCAGAACCTACTTACAACCTAGCTCTCATTAATACTAGCCTAGAATATAGCGTTATGAAACATGTAATGTGGATGCGAAAATACACTGACTTGTCTAACTTAGGCCAAACTGTTTTATGTCCAGTACACAAATACCAAATAAACAAACGTAAGGCCAAACAATAATATCAAACATTTACTCGAATTCACACACATACACACGACGATACGACATTTATTATTACCGCATGAATTTTTAGACATAACATCACTTTATTGACATCATACTTCATTTTCATATGAAATTTTATTCGACAGACAAAGATTTTCTTGAGTTCAAGAAAACAGCATATCTGTAACGTGTCTTAATAATAAGAAATAAGACCAAAATATCCATGTCCCCATTCGCTTTTTCTCGTAGGGATTTACGAAAATATTGCAATGAACAAGAATGGTCCTAGAAAGATCAAGGCATCGTTCTTTAATACACCTTTAATGCGTTCAGCGTATTTTCGCATCCAACTTTGTTAGTAAGGGATCAGTAGCAAGTCTGCGTGAGCGCATGGAGTCCACACCGTGTACACGTATGTATGTGTCAGATCAGCTTCCCCCGCGAGGAGTGTGAGCAAACTGTGCCATCCGTCTCAGGAAACACTTACTAGCAAGTACTGTAGAGTATCTCATTACAATTCTTACAAATTGTTGAACTGGCTGCTTGGAATGATTTTTATACAGATTATAAAAGTGATGAAAAGACAGATGCGATTGATGCGATTGGTAACCCTACATATTACGCCTGATTGTAAAATCTATATGAAACCATAAAGATTTCTTAATTTTTTAAACTTACACTTAAAGCAAAAGCCCATCTTTAGTGGTACATAATTATAAAGGAAGGAGATAAACCATGATATATACTAAACATTGTCACTGAACGAATTAACTTTTCTTGATTGATACAATAACACTCAATAGAGAATGAGACGGTTTTTACAAATTGAAGCAATGAAATAATCATCATTAGCAACTCATTTTACAAACTTTATGACACCACAATGACGTGTCACTAAACGTTTCAAAACTAAATTGCACAATGAATAGATGATCTCCGTGAATAGAAATTACAACGTCCCAACACAATCAGATTCGAGTTAAGCGTTTGAATAGGTGTTTTTAGAAGGGGTTAGGGTAAGTGAGGGTTGAATCGCACAAGGACGCAGGTGAGAGCGAGTCCGCAGGTGAACTTTCCGCCTTCTGCGAGCGGCGTGACGTAACACCAGATGGGAATTCGGACAAACATCTGTTCAAACCTCATATGGCCAAATTATGATTACACAGATGACGTGAAAACATGAACAGTTGGGTTTTAACGTGACTGGTTTCTAGAAGGCACTCATTAATGGCTGCTGTCTCTTTAAAATATTCATACTCACGAAATATGTGGGTCAATGAAAAGCATCTTTTGCAACATTTGAAAAATAATATTATAGCCATTGTAACAAAACCTTTATATGGAAAATTATAATAAGACAGGTATTTACTGCGGCTTCTTATATTAGAAAAATTAGTAAAACTCAAAGTAAGAAAATACCTTTTTTAATAATTACAAGCTAGTCCTTGACTGCAATCATACGGTATGGACGCTAAGTGATGATGCAATCTAAGATTAAAGCGGGCTAACTTGTTAGGAGTAGAATGAAATCCACACCACCCTTTTCGGTTTCTATACAACATCATACCGAATCGCTAAATAGATACGTCTTTGCCTGTAGGGTCGAAAATCTTAATCGGCCCAGCCGGAATTGAGCCCAGGACGTCCGTCTTAGAAATCAACTGGGCATACATACCACTGCGCCACGGAGACTGTCAAACCTATTTACTTGAATATTATCTCGAAATTTAAAAATGGCCACCCAACCATTTTAAACACATTTTTATTTACCTCATATCTAGCCATCTAATCAGTTTTAATACCATAATATTTATAATAAAACACAATCTGATAAAAATCCATCCAAGAGCATAGCCGCACGCGCACGCACTCAGTGCGTACGCGCTATAATGAACATACGATTACAAAGGTCACACGTGTAACGATAATTTTAGCAAACTGTTCCATAACAACTTGCTTGTTTTAAAAATAGAGCACTTTCAGAAATCAGAGAAATGCACGAAGACTTGCAAATACTTGATTTATTTAACTAATCATAACAAGAACTTGATTTTAACTCATACACAAAATGAAAGGTAGTTTTACTATTTCTCTTGAGTTAAAAATTGTTGCTTAGAATTTCGTTGTAGGCAACAATTTTATAGCCATAATGACTAAATAAAGCGATAATACTCTTCTCCTAATCGGGAAATTGCTCTTGTTGTTTTTCTAAATCTTAACTAAACGTACTTTATATTTTAACAAATATAACGGTATATAGATATATTTTTTGCCGGGTATAATGAATGCCTTATTATCAGTCGGTTGCTTTTGTCAGTCATGTAAGGGTAAAGTGTAAGGCACTCGGCAAAGCAGCCAATCTAATATGTCGGCGCAAAGTTCAACTTGCATCGTAGATTCATAAAACCACACAATACTTTTGACAATATTATTATATATTGTCTAAGGGGATTTGTGGAACTATCTGATGAATAAATCCTTACATATTATATTGAAAAGAGTGTCTGTTCCCGATAAATGCAAAGACGGACGAACGGACTGTCTTGCGGTTTCACTAATAGATAGTAATTGCTGAGGAACGTTTTAGTATATACCTCATTTGTTAAGGTTTAATAAAAAATTGATGAAATATAACGGTAATTGTTGGAAAAGTCGAGAGAAATTTAAGCCGAGAGTCGGGACTTTCATCAAAAATGCTGCTTTATCTATAACAAAACAATGTAAGGAAGAATCTTTTCGCTTTGTTAGGACTACAAAAAATTGCGATGGCATATATCTATCTTTTAAGGATAACTTGGTATACCCATTTTTCTAAAAAAAAACGGGTCACGTACATTTTTTTTATTTCCGCGTTTTTGAAAGGTTCTACATGCGATTTACCACGCGGGCAAAGTTGCAGGCGTTTGCTATTAAACAAAATATTTGAACGTTACACGTGTCACCTCGAGAAGTGTGTGTAAGAGTGTACGTCACAGTGTGAGTGTGTGTGTTTGTGCGAGTGTGAGGGTGTCGCCATACTGACCGTAGTCGCCGCGCGCTTGCGGCGGACGCGGCTGCGGCTGCGGCGTGCGGCCGCGCATCGCGCCGTGCACCGGCGAGCAGCTGCACCAATCAAATCTGACATTACACAGCGACACGTTACCCACCGCCACTATACGTACGAGTACAACACACGCTGGCAGCGTCACCGCGCTAACTATACATAGAGCCCCGAATATTATTGTTACTATATAGCCTATATTCTTTAAATAATATATAAATCTGAATCTTGGAAGCGGCTTCAACTCTTTACATGAAACTGTGTTCAGGGAGTTTCCGCGGCAATCAATCGATCTAGCTAAGTTGCGTTTTCAGGCAATGGAAATCCACACCAGTTTTGGTTTCCACAAGACATTGTACCAGAATGTGAAATTTAGTAGTATGTCTTTGCCGTTAAAGTAGTAACTCCCGAAGCCACCAGCCTGACATGGACCAATGAAAAAAATCTCAATTGACTCAATTGGGTATCAAACCCAGGACCTCGGTCTTATAAATCCATCACGCATATCGGTGCGCCACGGATTTGGATTTGCAGTTGAAAGAATCTGTAAAAGTGAACCATCAACAATACCAATAGATGTCCATGTGACTATTAGAATTTTCAAATTAACTAAGTACTATTAAAAATTTTATTTTAAATGAAAAAGTAAATACTCATTCAATCGTAATGAAATTTTGCATACACGTTGTCAGTTATAAATCTAGAAAAAAAATACTTGTTCCGAACCAATAGAAACAAAAAGAAACTATTAGAGAAACTACACATTGCTTTCGTATTATCAATTCCTAGTTTCATCTTTGGACTGCCATTTAAAAAGATTTCCAAAAATAGAAACAACTTTTTGTACTCTTATAATTTTGATCAGAGGGTGTGGTTAGTCCCCAAAATTGTGCATTGCTTTAAAAAATTATCATCTATTCCATTAGAATTAAAATATAGTTAAAATAAACATAAAACAGAGTAGGATTAGAAATAACACACAACGGGAGAACGGTTGAAAATATATAACGGTATACAAGAAAAAAAAAATATGAAGAAAAACCATTTCCTCAAACATTTTGAGTGCAACGGTTTTGTTGAACATTCAGCAAAGCACGGTTCAACAGATCAGGATGAAATTTGGCACAGAGATAGATATTAGTTTGATATAGCACCACTTCCTTACATTTTATGAAAAAAAGTTAATACAACGAAATTCTGTAACGAAGAATTGCTTCTCTTTATTGGGAAGACAAAAGACCGCAATGGCATATTTCTATCTTTGTCGGATAACTAGCTTTACGTTTTTATTCTTGTATACTATTAACAATACAAGGCAAGAGTCGGCACGTACCCGCCGCGGCCGTATATCATCTGCGTCATGCGTCGCTCGCGCGCCCGCAGTATCTCCTCCTTCTTCTTCTTGTCTGATGGCGGTTTCGCCAGCGATACCTCCAGCCGTGCGCCTCCCATATCCTTGCCGTCGATTTCTTGCATCGCCTATAACATAAAACAACAAATATTATTAAAAGAAATTATTAAATGATTATTATTAAAAGAAATGTTATTAAAAGAAAATATTATTAAAAGATATGTTATTAAAAGAAAATATTATTAAAAGAAATGAAAACAATTGAACGTTTGTGACAAAATTGTTTAGTGGTAAACTTAAAACATTTTTTGACAAAAAGTGGAAAAAGAAATTAATGAAAAAAATATAATGGATCACTCTAAAAAGTAAAAAATAATTACATCAATTTAGCAACTTTAATTTACTAAAAGCATAACTTTGAAGTCCGTGGCACTTTAAGTATGTTATGTATACTAAACAATTCAGAAAAAATTCTCTAAACGAATTTTCAATGTCCTCAGTTAAGTTTAAGGGTAATCGAATCGTAATAACTAACCTTAACAGCACAATCTCGGTCTTCAAAATGGACGAAAGCGTAATCCTTAATCTTCTTAACACGTTCAACGGCGCCGTAGTGTTCGAACGCCGCCTTGAGCGCCTCCTCTGTGATGTCGTGAGTCAGGTTTCGAACATATAACACCTTCACCTAGTTGCAACACAAACACTCACATATGAACTTTTGAGGAAATTTGAGAGAAGTTAGGAAGATAATAATCAAGATTATTGTGAAGAATATTGATTGGATTTATTAGCAATTCTTGTCTACATTTCATGTTCTAAATCAACTGAACTATTAACTGTTCATTGTCAAGATAAGATATAGTCTAAAGATTGCACATACATATCACTATATACGTATACTCACTTTACTCATAGTTTGCTCGTCGGGTTCCTCTTGCGGGTCCGCCCAGTCCACTATTATATCACAGCCCCATACCTGCACAAAGTCGTCCTGTTATACAATGCAATACGTGGCGTTTTATAAACTTCAAATAACTCTCAAACAACGGAACGTACAAAGGTTAATATACTAACCTTTATTCTACCAGTGCCCAGTCTGCGTTTAGCTAAGGACGCCGCTTTGTGAGACTCGTATTCCAAAAAACAAAATCCTCTATTTTTCTTCTTGTCATCGGGCGAACTATATATAATAACTTCTACGAGTCCGGCTGCAATCATACAATTACAATAAAATGCCTAAAAGGGACAGAAGGGTGCGGAATCGATCATACAAAGCTCCCTCCAACCCTCGCTTAAAATTGAATCTCAACGCTACAAAATATGAAGCAAATCAAACGATATTCCAGGAGAACATATACGGTACTGAAGAAGTCTAGAGAACAACAGCAAGATTCTCCAGTCATTACCAGTGAGCATTCTCGAGGCGGAGGCCAATCGTCAGGTTAACACTTCATTTGCATCTACTGCGGGCGCGGCGCGGCGCGAGTGGGCCTCGGGGCCTCGGCGCCGCGCGGGCTGCGGGGCCTCGCGCGCCTGCGGGGGCCTCGCGCCGGGGCCTCGCACCGAGCCGCGCCGCGCCAACTGAATAGCATTTATTATGAATTCGACAAGGACTTACGTGCGTGCCTAGTAAGCTCCTCAAACAAATCGTCCCGATCTCGATTCTTAGGGATATTCCCCACGAATAAACGATGATTGTTAAAGGAAACCGTAACGCCAATCTTTTTCCCCTTTCGAATTTCATAATCATTCAGCTGCAAGAACAATTCTTGGGAGAATAGCCAATGGCCCGGCCCGGGCGGCCGCGCGGCCGCGCGGGCATGACTGGAGAGGCGGATTGCGGTCATTGCAGGAAAGCGGGAGCAAGCGGGTCCCCGCGGTCCACACCACCCCCACCCAAGCCCAGCACAACCCAAACTATCAACTCGTAACAAGTCATTCGTTTTCAACTTTACCTGTTAATTTACCAAACTCTTCAAGAATCTCCTCTTTGCCTTTAGACTTGGGAATGTTGCCGACGAAAAGTCGCAGATTCGGTACGCTAATCTTAATTCTCAGAGTCTTCCCTGGTTTTATTTCGTGATTATCGAGCTGTGGGAAAAATAATAAGGGAAAAATTTTGAAAATTCGGTTTCGATTCGGAATCGGAATCGGTCGGGGAGCGCGTTCCGGCGCTCGCGAGTCGGCGCAGCGCGAGCGCGAAGGCGTAGCGAATGATGTCGGTTAGAGCCAATCGTGATGAGTTAACTGTACTGATGATAAGCCGAAAGTGTTGTACGGAGCAAAGAGGAGAGCCTGAGATATATTAATTCTCTGTCGGAGAACTTTGGAAGCCAATTGAAAGTTAACCCTGTAAGTGGACCGTTCGATGAAGTGAAAATAAAAACAAGCGAGTACAAGTGAGGTGGTAACAAAAAATAATGAAAGCAACTTAAAATTGAACGAGGTGCACAGAAAGACGGGATGATATCTCAGGACAAGCGAGGCTAGATCAGATTACAGGTGTTATGATTGCACATTGACATTTGTGATTACAAACGGATGCGCATACAAGCGACGCCGCGCCGGCCGCTTGTATGGTCATCGCAGTGGGGTATTAATGTCATGCTAAATGATACAAGCTTAAATCTAAATCTCCCAAGTGTGACTGAATACATATTAACATATTCGTCAGGCAAATGATTGCGCCTTGCAGGAGTACCGACACAGTGCGCTACAGTACTTCTGCAAGTGACGCCACAGTTTGGAGACTTCGGCCGCGGGTGAAACCATCGCAAGAGACGCAATTGACACTCAATTCATTTTCTATATCTAATACATTGACGTAACTAGACAGACAAGTGTCTCTCCAAGCAATCAAACCTAAATATTATACTAAATATTTCTATGAGATGTATTTTTAATAACGAATTTAGTGTCAACAAGGTAACCTACTTTGATATTATGCAAACCGTAAAAGTTTTAATTAAACGAAAACGAGCAAATTATTTATTTAACCGATTTCAAGGACAACAACAAGGGGGGAATTTACTATTAGTCGGATACGTTTACTTATTTGTTTTCAATATTAAATATCAGAATTTATTTTAAGTAGATATATCAGAAGATATGAGATTGACTCTTATTTTATATTTACAGTTTTAAGGGATGAATTTCAGGGATTAAATTGTCAAGTATCAATCAAGTCAAACAATAAATATCGCAAATCATATTAATTAAAATTTATCAACATCAATATACTCGTTGCATTGATAACAAGTTTCGCGATATTTATCGTCGGTTGTACAAAGGGTTTAGTGGGTTTGATGGTTTCACCCGACAAGTCGGAATATACAAGGAGCGAAGTCGCCAAATTGCGGTCAGCTATCGTGCTGTGATCAGTTATTTTTGAGGGATTATACTTAAACATTCGGCGAGTCACCTGGAAAGTAGATGTCAAATTAGAATTTGGTTTAGTTCGATTGTCTTTACCAATTATTGAAAAAAATGTAGGACATATTTTATTTCATTTTAGACACAATTTGGAGTTACCAATTAATTATTTAGAATTAAATCAGATCGTGTTTGCTACAACACTGTGCTTCAATGCGTCTTGTCACAGATGTGCTTGATAACATCCATTTGTATTGAAGATTGGTGGCAACCGATTGACCGGTCCAAACATATCGGACCGTCGCAAAATGATTCAATGGAATTTCTTCTAATCAATATGCGATTCTGGTATGCGACTTAACTCCTTTTAAAACATTAAAATGAACAATAAACGATGGATGATATGAATGAATTATACAGTTAGATTACAGACATTTAACAATTAAACTAATTCATGGGTGAAAAAAGAATTTGTGACAAGTAATGTTGGAATATAAGCCTATTTTGTCGCAACATTGACCAAAGCTCAGCATAATCGGGACTTGAAATAGCGGGGCCGTAAGTAAACAGACATTGTTGAAAAAAATGCGAAGCTAATAGGAAATTAAATAAAAAAAAAGAAAAGTTGCCACCAATCTTTGTCTTAAAGTCTTAACAAGTCAACCTTTTAAGGTTGAATTGTCAAGGTATCGAAAGTGGTAACTTTATGGGTGTCAATATTTTTTTATGAGTACACATTTGGAAAGAAAATATCAAAAATGGCAGGGTACTAGAAATCGTTCGCCAATGAAATTTAGAAGGGGTTTGCGTTTACCACTCTCTCAAATAATAATAACAACATCAATTATTATGAACTTCCGTAGCCTGAACTTATTTTCTCGATTTCTTTAAATGAAGTTAATGTAATGTTTATATAATAATAAATTTGACTTCATACTTATTATATAAATAGTTCCCAAATTATTTTAACAATTTATCTTTACGTCATTCTAAGTTTCAAACTATTGTTTGTATTTGGTAAGCTTTTTAAAAACATACTCAGTTTTTCAGTTTTAAAAAAAAATACATCATTCTTAAATTTTGATTATTTACAAAATTTTAAAAATTTTTTACTAAAAAAAAGTCTGTCAGTTAAATTTAAGACTGCGACATGTTTTTGCAAAATTTCAAAATGGCGACCGGTCATAAGCAAGTCATCACGCTGGTAGAGATCATAAGTTCAGGCTCGGCGCGTTCGTGTATGTATTTGTGTCTGTGTTTGTGTGTGTGTGGGTGTGTAGCGGGGGCGGGGCGGTTACCTCTTGCACGGCGCGGTGCGTGGCGTCACGCGAAGTGAACGTCACGAAGGCGTAGCCGCGATTGGTGCCCGTCATGGGGTCCATCATGAGGCGCAGGTCCCAGATGCTGCCACAGCGTTCGAACAGCGGAATGAGCTCGTCCTCGTACATGTCCTTGGGGATCTTGCCGCAGAACACCTCGCAGCCGGCACCCGGCGTGCCGCCCTCCCAGCCGGGCGGCGGGCCTCCGTATTTGCGCTGACCTGCAACCCGGCCCCCACAATACAGTTACATAAATACATACCATCACGGCGTACTGGTTTAGGATCGAACTGTAAAATTACTATACATTTATCGACTCGGACCTCAGGTGTGTAAGCTGCCACGTAGGATCTGACTCATTATAGGTATACTTAAACTAACTCTACCTCGTTTAAGACATTTGTAGAAAAAATTCTAACTCCAGACCCGCCAACCCACACAGAAGCAGCGCAGTGGGTCTAAGCTACATATCCCCTCCTGTAAGTTGGTGGTTTCGGCCCAGTAGTGTGTTGCTAAGCAGCCTCCGTTACAACCATCGTTAATACTGATTATAATGTTTGATTGTATAAGCATAGGTGGTTAAATCGATTTGTAGTCATTGATCTTATCTCGTTCAAAATAATTATTTGTAATGTATAGATTCGATACGGTATCCGTTATTAGAATGCGAAAACCGATAGCCCATGGAATTAGCACACGCGATATGTATCTACGACAATTGCATAATAGTTTCAAGTCTGCGCTATCGCAACACATTTAGATAATATTGATACGACGCTTAATGAACAAAATTAGTTTATTGGAATTGCATGCATTAGCGTAAGATACATGTCAGTGCTACTAAAAAGGATAGAGCAAAGTCATGAAAGATATGTGATTATAACAACAAATTAATTGGTTACTTCTTTTTAATTTTTAACAATTTTAAAAAAAGGATGGCACCAACTTCATAGTAAAATAATGCAACTAAATGATGCAATTATTTTTTACTTTTTAGTGCGTTTTGAAGTAACCGTATTCGTAATTTTTAAAATGCTACCGACAAGTAGTACCAAAACTATTGTAGTAAGTACCTATCGCGATGTTTAAAGACAATAGATTTCTACTAACAGACTCATTTGTTTGATCCATCAATTACTATTACAATGAAAAGGGTAAAGAAAATGAAGAGTGTAGGGAGAGGACAGTATTGGATGTTTAAAAACACGGCAAATATTAAGTTTTGTTTTAAACAACGTGTACCTGTGGTAACGTCTAACGTGTACCCGGTCCGCGCGAGGATCTGTTTGATCTTCTCCTCGTCGGGCCCCTTGGCCTGCACAGTGGTGGACAGCGCGGGCGCGCCTTGCACTCCCGCTCTGCTTTTCTGTCTGAAACACGACCGTGATACCGTTCAAACATTGTTACACAACTATAAAGACTATACTAAAGCCAAACTCGATTGAGAATGCATGTCAAAAAACAAATTAAAATGAAGGTAGAAAGTGCAACACATTTCATGCCTAATAAATTTAAAATTATGTTTTGTTATTTTATAAAATCTTATTTAAAAGATATTGAATATATTAATTAGTTTTAAGCTTACTTGTCTAATTTATTGTTTTCTCTCTAAATTCATCATTAACAAGTCAATTAAAAAAATAGGTGTAAAATGACTAGTGTACTCTACCTTCATTTTTAATTTGTTTGTTGACAAGCGTTCTCAGTGGAGTTTGGCTTTACATCCGATTAAAATCCAACACTCGACAAGTGGAAACGAAGGGAAAGGGTGCTTCTATGTATTTCTATGAAATATCTTTCGAGGCAAGCAGCACGTGGTTTCAACACAAATACACACAAAACAGTAGATCGCCTACTGCTGTCGTCTGCAGTCGGCTAGGAACTCGATTCCTAAGCGAACGCGCTGCCTACAGTGACTTGCACTCATTGAAAAGTTGAATACTAACACTTCACTTGAAGATATACTGTAGGCGACAGCGGGGCTATACCAGGTCACTGCCAGTGGTGGCCACAATCACATACAAACAAATATTTAAAAGTTACAAGTCGGTATCAATGAGTAGACATGATTTAGAAGAGTAGAAAGGACCCGATCGGGTCGTTTATAAATTTTTCCTTCATTTTCTTGGTATAACAAAAAGCAATGAGTAACACTTCAACGTATTTCTTTATAGTAGCGTCACTCCAAGCGAGGCTCTTTGTGCAAGGCTGCGAACATGCGTCATCCACCGGAGGATAATGACCACATGTAATCTAATCTTGAGCGTTGCGAGTCGACGCCGAGTGTCCGCCGATGGTCGCAACGGTTTTTATTGCACACATTCAAATTACGCGGCAAAATGCTCATACACTTTTCATAAATAATTATTTTTTATGATACGCTACTAAATATGTCTGTATACAGAAACGAATGATTTAAAGATTTTGATTCCTGAGCGCACCGAGACATTTACACTATCATCTGTGTTACTTCTTCCTGCTGAAACTTGACCGATTTGAATTTAAATGTGGAATGGTGCTAGATTATACTCTAAATTAAACATAGGTATTTTTATTCTGATCTCCCCACGGGAATGGTTACTACGCGAATTAAATCGTAGATTTCAGCTTGTGTTCAATAATGTTTTATTATATTTTGCAAGTCAAGTGTGGCAGCAGACGCAGAGTCAAGCCGCACGCGCTAACGGGGTGGGGTAACTCGTTAATAAAGATCATCACGGTGTATGCAACACGGAACGGACGATAAGTGTCCAATCAATTTTTCAAGATGACCCAGATACGGATCGGGTGTTTGGCCATCATCCAATAATTGATATCGTTGTTGTCGCGCTAACAAAAGAAAACAGTACAATTTTTGCTGTAAAATACAATACTACTGCAGGTACTAGTAAATGCATTGAAACCGAAGCTATGACGCATCCGCCATATTTTTACAACGCGCGAGACTTTAATAAAAATTTAATTCGCTCGGAAGTTTAAGTTTATAATTAGCGTCTTGATAAAAAATGCTCATTCACTTTTGTTTTCGAGATACTCATAAATTGAGTTGAAAAAATACGCTTTCCGAAAGCGAATTCCGCTTTTAAACAATAATACATTGTTATCAAGAATAGAGTGCTTCTTTTGCAAAATCTTACTTTAAACATTAAATTTCCGTGGTTTTAATGTTTCAATGTCCAAAGAAAGTCATAACATAACATGAACATATATATCTTTTACCGGATTATTTTAGTTAAATAGCAAAACCAGGCTCAATATACCTGGGCCTATATAATATTGGGCCTGGTTTTCCGCGTCAAAAAAGATCCATAGTAAAATTCCGCGGGAATTTACAAAAATAAATTCTCCACTACTTTGACTATTTTTCTTTGGCTGGAAACAGCAAGACAGCCTGAAAGCGGGACGTATGGTGACGTTATCTATACACAATGGTGGTCACTCGTTACAATTCGCTGAAACGGTTACCTAAGCCACAGCCGCTCGCTATCTAGCTACGAGTACCTACATCCGCTCTGAGTTGCAACGGTCAGCGCCCAAAGTTAATAAGAAATGTATAGTGTCAATTAACAACGCATTTGGTTATAGGCATTTTAGCTGAGGACGTAATTTATACAAGGGTATTTGTATTAAGTATGTGTAAAATTAACCTACTGCCATGCACTTTAACAGATTTGGCAAACAACAAGCTATTATAAAAAATGAGTAGCCTTATTTTTAACGTTGGAGAAATTACTTCTAAAAATTGCTTAGATTGATATGCAATTTTTAGCGACATTAAATCTGAGAAAATTATCGCACATAATTGTTTTCCTTATTTTTTAGCGGAGTGATAATTCCGTGGCCCAGACTTAACTCCAGTGTCTTCCCAGCGTGTACAAGTTACTTATCACATTAAAATTTCATGCATGGCATCTGTCAAGACATGCTCTCGAAGAAATTGTGCAGTCGCGAATTGTACGGTAAATTCACAAACAAAGCGGATGCGCGGTAAGAATAATGGCAACAAAAGCCCCTCACGAATCACACCACAAAGCGCCGAGTCTCGAGACTTGACACGATTCGCTGTGCCCGCCAAGTACCAGTTAGTTTTATACGCCAAGGAACTTTCCCATCGTTTTACAAGGCTTCGCGGTAAATACCTACGTCGATACGCTTATAACTACATTCGTGAGACCCTTTTGCCACATTGACGTAGCATCACTCGAAACGGTAGAACGTGCGACCCTTTAGGACTTATAATTGCGTGTCTCTTTCATCTCTGGTCTGGTTGGTAACACCCTTAACTTTATTTAATAAAGATCACATAGGGTTAAACCCAACCACACGGAAATCAAGATTTGATGTATATCTTTAAAGTGCATCAGCATAATTCATCGAAATAATATAAATTGAAAGTAAGACTATCCGTCTGTCTAGAACCCTTTTTACTGCACTTAATATTATCAATGCGAAAAAGAATGTTACACGTTTCAACGGGTTTACCATTGAACCAATTTGGATGAATTTTGGTACAGATATAAATGTGACCTTGGGGAAAACATACTTTTCATCGAAATTCACAAAACGGAATTTCTTGCGATATTATCCTAGATTATACACAGTTTATTATTTAAAGATGGGTATTGTAAACCTGCAATGATAATTTAAATAAAAAAAATTATACACGTTTACAATCCAGTACCAATAAGGGTTCACACTAGTTTTTCTTCTTAAATCCGTGACCCCAATGTAATAAGCTCATAATACTTACCTATTAATTAAATTTGGACTAGAAGGGTGATGAGATAACTTTGTACGGGAACTGTCAACGTGTTAAACCTTAAGACATAATGAAGAATAGAATGAAGAATATTACCAACTCACCTATACGTCTTCATGACTCCACATAAATAAGCACTTTTATTAGATACATGCTCGAGATTTGAATCTAAAAATTGTCCAAGAACACTTAAAGCACCGTCGGATGGAAATTCTTTTAAGGCGTCCAGCGCACGCTCGTCCAACTCTGCGTGCGCTAGCTTTCCAGTCTTATAAATATCATCGAGCTTGGTTGCTACCTGGAACAGAAAAGGCACCGTGTTTTACTAAGTGCAATTAGAGTTGAAAACGGTCATTCCAACCAGGAGATATATAATATATGGTACTATGTAGCTCCTAGTAAAAGGTAAGTTCTTCAAAAATGGAAGACTTGAAAGACAATACTTAACCTGACTTGAAATACACGTGGTACAGGATGACAAGTTGTTGTTTATAACAGACTTACATCCCTTATTGTGTATCAAAAGTTAGGATTGACAATCACCGTCGCTGTGAAGTGAATTCTGAACATTATTATCATTATTATAAGCCTGTTAACGTCTGCAAATTTCATAGAAGACAGAAAACTCAATATGCATTATCGGATTAAAAGGTTCGTAATATAACCTGAATTACTAAAAGCTTGTTTTTGACAAAGTTGCTTCCAACTTAAAATACACGTGGTACTGGATGATAAAATTTGATCCCGTATGTGTACCCAAATTTAGGACAGTTATATTGCCAATATGCCTGATGCAGCAGTATGCGCGATGGGTCTATAAGACAGAGGCTTCAGCTCCCAGCTGGGCGATTTAGATTTTCTTTTGGTTGGCTACGGCTGAAGCTAATTACAACCCTGCCGACCAAAGACTGCCCCGCCAACGCCAAGCAATTTATCGTTCCGGTAGTCGAGTAGAAACCGAAAGAGGTGTGAATTTCATCCTACTCCTAACAAGCTAGCCCGCTCCCATCGTAGATCGCATCATCATTCAACAAAATTGTGTTGATGTTGTGCGTTCAGGGTAATTACAACTAAAAAACTAAACTAAGAGAATACTGAACAAAAAAGGGTATAGTATTTTTTGAATACGATTATTAATAATGATTGAACGACTGCACGATTAAAAAATTTAAGACGACCTCCGTGGCGCAGTGGTATGCGCGGTAGATTTATAAGAGGGAGGTCCTGGGTTCGATTCCCGGCGGGGCAAATTGAGATTTTTCTTAATTTGTCTCGGTCTGGCTGGTGGGAGGCTTTCGCCGTGGCTAATTACCCTACCGACAAAGACGTACCGTCAAAGACATACCGCCATGCGATTTAGCGTTCCGGTACGATGTCGTGTAGAAACCGAAAGGATTTCATCCTACTCCTAACAAATTAGCCCGCTTCCATCTTAGATTGCATCATCACTTGACATAGCAGTCAAGGGCTAACTTGTAGTCGATAAAAAAAATATATATTTGTAAAATCCTAATAGCATAGCTAGAGTTCTGGTAATGCCAGTATGTTATTCTAAATAGACTGTTTGGTTGCGTCGATATAAGAATGTGGTGATCATCTTTTACCATTAATAAGCTTTTTAACGGTCCACAACAGGGCCAAGCTTCGCTCCTTATAAAGAGATTTCCCCGCGTTCGGCTAATAATAAGTCATAAATATATATTATATCCCTAATATATATATCTAGATATGCGTATAGGTCTATCCATATAAGATACTTATATGGTATGTATAAGAATATTACACATACATTACAAGGATTTTATTGGTTTTTTTATATGTTGAATTCATTAGTGTCTTTATAGCAGTTTATTTTAGGATTTAATCCAGTTACTTGTGTATTCATAGTAATCACATTGACAGGTAATGATTTGTTTACATTTTTATGTTATGTTACTTTGTATGTTGAGATTTGCCACTCGATATTATATCGAGTGGTCTCGACGTGATCATACATAATGTAAATGTAACTACAAAACCTTACCTTAACTTGAGATTGTTGGATTATTTTCATAATTTTTTATACGATATTATATATTTACTACTTTGGCAATCATCACAAAATATTTTTGTTTTAATTTTCGCTATAAATAATTTTAATTAAATTATTATGGCAAGTAATATGCTGTCAAATGTTTAAGAGCAAGAGAAAATATTGCCTTAACGATAATTATTTTTTTGTTTAATTACTTATCTACATATATTTTTACTCAGTAACCAACAACATTTAATAAACTACTTGCATGCCATGACAAAACTTGTATTATTTGTTACAAGTTACTTAAAATAAATTACATTTGAATGTGTGCAAAAGCAGGCATAATTTTCAACCTCCTTCCAGTAACTTCGAACTGGTGCTACGGCTACGTCGGACGAGTGTGACGTAGTCAACGCGCATGCGTGAAAAGTTCGGGAGCATTTTCGCGGGCCTGCAGTGCAACGCATTGCGTAACCAAACCGCTCTCCTCAGTGCCGGCTTTCATGCATTCAATAGGGAAAATCCGAGGGAAAACCGCATAATGCAGCGTGTTGCGTCTATCGCCCGTCTCGCTCGCACTCTATGGGGAGGAATGAGATAGACGTGACTAGTAAATGGTAAGTTGGCTATGAGCTTTATGTTGCAGACACGTACTTATTTTACATGTACTTGATAAATATTTTTTGATTTAATAAAAATAAACTTATACTTATTTTCTGTTCAAATATGAAAATGTTTATAAAGAAATAAATAAATCTTTATTTATCAATCAAAAGTACATTCAGTGTAGATTTGAAGCCCTACCTCGCGTGCTAGTTATTACTGTATTACAGGAGACAGTGTCTTCCCATATCAATGATACAATTCTATGCTGATAAAATAAAATACTACTTAATGAAATAAAATATTACTTTTTATTATAAAAACCATTTTAGAAACTATATAGTTTTAGGGTTACCTAGAAGAGATGGCTTCTAAGCGCCTTTTGTATACTCCTTACTATAACAGATATACTCGTATTTAAAGTATGTCTTTGTACCTACTGTTTTTGGTTGACAAATAAAGAACAAATAAGTAAATACAAAATGTATGTTTTTATTACAATTTTGTAGTTCAGATGGCAACTGTAGCCGATTACGCATATAATTAAAATAAAATCATTTTTTAAATTTTTTTTAAAAACTTTTCTAAAATTAAGGTTTTAAATTAAATTAACGAAACTATTCGACTGTTACAAAACCAACAATAAATGATTATTTTAAAGAAAAGTGTTAAATTGACATCGTTTTATGTTATATCAGCCTATTCCTAATGACCTTTCCTGTCGGTGAAGACATTGGGAGTGTAAACCTGGGCCTGTAGCATAGACCCACCACGCTACATTAAGTCGAGTTGGCGCATACGTTATACGGTTTTACGCAAGGTATAAA
Source organism: Mycalesis mineus (assembly GCA_034621355.1). Taxonomy (NCBI): domain Eukaryota; kingdom Metazoa; phylum Arthropoda; class Insecta; order Lepidoptera; family Nymphalidae; genus Mycalesis; species Mycalesis mineus. The sequence goes on from CM067890.1 coordinate 16,746,256, forward strand.
ATCACTGCATGTGCCTAATGTAAAATTATCGATACGTAAAGTTCTAAACCTATCCAAGTATAATCGATAGCGATTAAAGTCTAGAATATTGACGAGACAATAAAGATGCGTCACATAATGAACTGAACACGTAGAACAGCTGACGCAGCTAAGAGAAGCTCAACACAGTTAACAAGCGCTAGAGATTGATAATGATTATGTCATCACTTTTAGATAAGATCGAGAACATCACCTAATGTAAAGTTTATCGATAGATGAAGTTCCCCTTCATTCAACCGATAACAATCGATAGATATTAAAGTCTAGAAAAGTGACGAGACAAAGACGCGTCTCATAATGAACTGAAGACGTAGAACAGCTGACGCAGCTAAGAGAGGTTCAACACTATAAGCTAAAAAGCGCTATAGAGATTATGTCGTCACTTTTAGATAAGATCGAGAATATAATGAGGTTTATATGGAACTTTTTTTTATTTTCATAGATCCAATGGTCAACTTTTCCAGCTACGGATTATGAGAATACGCTAATAGAGTCATTACAGATAAACTTGAAGTTTTAAAAGTGCCTGTAAATTGAACCAACTCTTAATAAAAGAAATTTGATTTATTAAGAGATTTTCATACTTTTTTAGATGTTTTTATAGTAGGTACAAATTGATGGACGAAGCAAATAGGCCACATGAAGGTAAAGGAAAGCTATCACTGAGTAGCAGGCGAGTTGAGATTTTGGTACACACATCCACGTCTATACTAAAGCCAAACTCGATTGAGAATGCTTGTCAACAAACAAATTTAAAATGAAGGTAGAAAATTCAACATGATTTATGCCTAATTCATTTAAAATTATGTAATGTTATTTTAAAAAATCTTATTTTAATGCAATTGAATAAAAAATTATGTTTTAGCTACCAGGGTAATGTATAATTTAAAAAAAATAGGTGTAAAATGACTAGTGATTTCCACCTCATTAATTTCAGCCAAATCAAGTCAGCAGTCGTTACACCTGACAGTGATCGTAACACAGCCAAATATTTCAACCCAAGTAAACTCTTATTAACATACACATACCTACTGTGTATGTTTTAGCTCAGGGTAATATATAATTTATGTCCACTCTAAATTTCAGCCAAATCAAGTCAGCAGTCGCGGCGTGAAAGAGTAACATACACATACAGTGTATGTTTCCACAACACAAACTTTTAACGTGTCATTAAACGGCGACAACTATTTTATAACGAGACAAAACGCTTTTATTTTCCATAATAAATGACGGTACAAGCAGGTACATTTTTCCGTAGACGGTGTCGGTGTTTTCAATATTCAGACACGAAACTAACACTATAGGACACGCATAACATTATTATAGGAGAAACAAGGCAAAGCCTCCAAAATAAATATAATGAGGAATATAGATTATAGAAGAGAATAAACTACGTGACGAGTAGCAATGTGTAATAGAACTCACATTCTTGCAGTTTTTATTGCACACTTGCACTGTAAGCGCTTGAAAAATAAAAACGACGAGCCTTCGTGGATTGAACGATCTATACAAAATCATTAATTTAATTAATTTATGCACCACAGCATGACAGCAGCACAAAAAGAGGGCCATTCTTCAAGCTTCATGTTTGTGAGTTATTTAACACTACCATAAAATCAAAATGCCTGAACAGATTTGGATGTATGTTGAATGTCGCTCGAGTCCTGACTTGGATCCGAATGTAAATTGCTAATATAAAAAAACACTGTCGTTTATTTATTTAAACTAATAAGATCGACCTACTACAAATTAAATTACCTTCTTAATGTGTAAATGTGCTTTTTAAAATATCTGCGTATACTTTTTTGATAAAGCAAAAACGGTTAACACATTTAGTATTATAATTGACAAACAAGTAGTTTATAAACTGGATTATAATATTTTACTCCTCACTATACGTAAGTCGACGATAATCTAAGAAAAACTAAGTGCGATTTTTGTGCAACCTTCACAGGATTTGAGGGTTTAGCTTCAACAGCGAAATTGCTTCTTGTATTTCAAAAATAATCTCTAGAGATAGACACTAGAGTCTAAAACCTAAACGGACTCAGTTACACAAGAAAATTTTGTTGAAAGAGAGACACAGATAATTCCAGAAAAAACACTATCGATAAATTAATTTCCTTCAATGTAATTTAACCTAATCGTACTCTGTTGAATTGCTGCGTTCCGTTGCAGTTTTGATATTTATATTAAAACTGAAATAAGTCAAATAAACTATAATTTAGATGCCTAACGGCTTTTTGGAATTTAATATTATTAGTTTTGTATAATAAAGTGTCCACTCGACGATATCAAGATTTTCAACTAAACTACAATGCCGTATTATGACGATCATGACGGTATGACGATTTAATTGATTATTTCTGCTCATAGACATTTTAAAATATTTTAACGGGTTGCTGAATAAATCCTGAATGTACCTATCTCCCAATATGAAGTGCTCATACTTGGTTGAGGTAATCAACAACATGAAAGGTATCCTCTCTTATGTTCATCTGCCGCACTAAAATATTTCCAATGATCATGAGCTCTCATACCGCGTTAAAAATCTGTCCAAAATAGTTGACTCGAGACTTATTTGCGTTTGAGTATTTGGGCGTAATTAAATCGGCAACCATACCTACTTTCAACAATACAGTGGTCAGCTTAGCGACAAAAAAAGCAAGGTGGAAGAATTTCGCAGAACGAACTCAGCGTATAAGACCTACTACTAAATAATAGTCTAAAGGCGCTTAAATACCGTACGCATTATGCATCTACCTACACATACAGCAGATAGATTATAGATATAAATAATATAGTTTTAGCATTACAGGAAGCTGGCTCGAGTGAAGGTAAACCAGTTCAACGATTAAAACCAGTTAACCAGACAAGCCTCATATGCCAGGAGCTGGTCTACCGTTTCATCAATTCAATTATAGTCATTACAGGACCAGGAGCCTCTTTGCTCTGTGCGATCCGATTTATATATTCGAGACCTATACGATATATCTATAGGTATAACAAAAAAATATAGGTGTAAAAACAAATATATTTAATCCGGTATTTAATTTATCTTCTCCTGTTATATCTAGATGCCTAATAAAAGCAAAACACGGTAGACGTATTGACTCATCATGTGATCTCCAAAACTGTACATTTGATTAATACGATATCCTAAATTACTGAACCGATTTAAATGAAACTTGGTACAGAGATTAGTCTAAAGAACATAAGCTACTTTTAGTGCGGAAAAGGGCTGTAAGGTGTTGAAATAGGGAATGAAAGTTTATATGAAAATTAGTTATTTTTAAAGCTTGAAACATATTTTTAGCTTAGTAAATATGACATTCAAAGTTAGGCCAACACATTGCTTGGCGGGAAACATTCTATGTATGTCTGCCCTTGAAACTAGAAGATTTTTTTACGTAAACGAATTCGCGGACGACTGCTAATTTACCATAGTTACTCATTTCGCGATGCAGACACTCACTAAGAATGAATTTCTTTATACTCCCATGGAAGCGGAAACCACGTGGGTCAAACCGCTAGGTAGAATTACTAGTAGTACTTGTACAGAAGGCGAATTCAGCCTTCTGTACAGCAGCAAATTTCCCCTAAGAAAGTTGGAAGAAAACAACCGGGGGAGATAATTTGTTTGCGCTTGACCCGCTTGAGTTCGGTCGAGAGCGAGACCCTTTATCAGTATTAAGTTCAATTTCTCCTGAATCGCTAATGTATTGGTGAAAACTATTAAAATCCTTCGCGTAGTTTAAGAGATCGAGATAAGCACACTGGCGACAGGAAGTGACTTCGTTTAATACTATGTTATGATGTTACGGAATCCCGAGATCTTATTGGAAAGCAAAATAAAATATAAAATTCCAGTAAGGTTTCTGAGAAAATATCTAACTGGTTTATAAAAAAAGCGAATATTTATGTTTGTGCTTACTCCTTCACGCCGCAGCTATAGAAAGGTTTTGGCTGAAATTTTTAATGGATATAAATTATACCCGCGATTTAACACAATTTTAATACCCGCTTTTAACTTCCCGACCTTCAAAAATCAAAAAACTTGACTAAGCTTTTTCAAAAATTAATTTTTTTTTTTTATCGACTAAGTTGGCCCGCTATCACACCTGATGTTAAGTGATGATGCTTCGCTGGTCTAACCCTTTCGGTTTCTACACGAATCAAGTCTTCCTTCAAAAATCATACAACTTGACAAACAAAGCTTTTTCAAAAGTTTAAATGCCTATTTATAAAAAAAAACCCTGCAAAGGAAACCTAACCTAGAACCTTCATATGTGCTCACAGTGGAAAATAGAATACTTTTACATAAAACATAGCCTTTCACATTTTGCTCCGATAAATATTTTTATACCTACACTTCAGTTAGTTATCGGATCCTACATTATTTTTTGAAATACTCTTGAAAAAGTTATACTTTTTATATCATTGAAAAATAACTCTTATAGTGAGGAGCATTGGGTTTTAATTAGATTTCACCTCTTAAATGGCAACAAATGTATTCCAATGGGAATACAGCCATTATATTATTCTCTGTTACATAAAGATGTTATTATATTTAAATTTATTCTTATTAGAATGTCTTAGTATTTCGAAATCCCTAGATACCTTAAAGAAATAACACTGCTTTCAGAGTACCTTCTAAAACCCCTTTAAATTTTTTTTATGCAATTTTATGATTGCTTTTGTAGCTGTGATCTTCTAGGTATATAGATAATCCCTTAGTAACAATGTTTTATTTTAAAGCTTAACTCCAACAAAGATAAATCCATATCAAGGGTCAATTTCTCTAGAGAAATTTTATTATAAGTAAATCTGCATTGAGATAATCCAGTCTTGAGTCAGGTAGGTCATTGTTATAACTAATAATATTTATATTTAATATTTGGATGTGACTATGTAAGTATAACCAGGGCAACAATTAAAGTCATGTACATAAATAATACAATATAATATATATTTTATATATATAAGGCATGTATTACTTTAGTATATAATTATATGTGACAATATGCAATAATAAGAATTTCTCCTCTAATAAGAATCTGTTGATATATATAATATATTTTTTAATTATATAAATTCTTATAAGAATCTTATTGAAATTTTGATTTAACTAAATATTATTATTTATAAAAAGTTATGTCGCTATAAAAGTTTATCCTCCGCTAAAAATCTTATAACAATATATTACTTCAGAGTAATGTGGGTATATCCACAAAACTTACACTATTCTACAGGGCCCCGAACTCCCATGTGGTGAAATTGATAACAGGGCCATCCATCAGCACACCCAACCCAACAATATGAATTTTATTATTAAATAACTTATAATATATTAATAATAATGAATTCATTAACAATATTAGGAATTACTGTCTCATCTCATCCTCGGACAGAGCATTACTTTAATAATTTGCAATTTTATTTTTAAAGGGAAAATGTGATTGGTATTTTTAATATGATTGCAAATTAAGACATATTTTATATTGTTTTAATACTGATATAAATTTATGATGCTTATCATACAATGTTGCCAACACAAAATGTCAAACAAATTTTGCTGACCCACTCTTTCTGCGTTAGCATGTAATGGAATGTTTAGAAGGCCCAAATCAGGAAAATATATCAAGGATGAGCCAGGATACAACTGGATTGTTGTCTAATTGAGTCCTTTTCAGGAAGAGTCAACCAAACTTTTTCACCATAAGTATGTTTTAAATGGCAACTTCATTCGATGATACAAAAAATTATTTCCAAGGATATTTTCTATTCAATATTAAAAGAGTTTGAGAGGTTCATATGCTGAAGTGATGGAATAAGAGCAATTAGTCCAGCTGAAAGTCTAATTTACAGATATATATAATCCCATATCGTTCATTTCTTTCACCGACATTCATTTTTTACTGGGTATTTCATAAAATTTCCTCAACTAAACAAAGCCTGATTTTTTTATTAAAATAAGATGAGTCTATATTGCTTAACCATATCCACGTATCAGAACATTCTAGTAATAATTCAGGTGTGGCATTAAAATATAGCAATAGGTATGTCTATTATGATTTAACCCGCTTATTGGAACCAGCCTATGTGTCATACTTGATATCGCAGACATAACATTATGAGCAAACAAAGTCAGTTCCTTTAAGTTGACACAGTAATAAAATGAATCCCAGACTTTGTAACTACCTACAATAAGTTTCAAAATGTAAATTTTTAATATTTGAATGTAACTGAACTGTGCCAAAAAATATTTTTTAATGTAAAATGATTCTAATTTTATGTACCTACCTACAATAATTAACATTTTCAACACTATCTTTAAATATCATTCTTATGACTTTTGCAAAGTAACGTGATTATTTATTTATTTCATATTGACTTCAAGAGAAAAATTCTTTAATTTTATTTCACCAGGCTCTTACACAGGGTTAATTTAGTTTAGACTTTAGTTTTCACAATAATATCTATCTATCAATCTATTTAATTAAATATATTTTCTTATTAGAATCTTGTAAGAATTTATTTATTTAAATGGAAATTCAAAACCCCACCACAATTTTTTAAACAAAATAGAATTGAAAATTCTTTTTACTGTTTTGCTAGTTATTGTCATTTAAAAATTTATGATTTACTACTTTTATATTTATAATAAATTTCTAACAAAAAATATATAAATTTATTCAAATAATTACTATTAAATAAGACATAATCCAAATTGGAACTACATTCTTGGTTTAAGTCCTCAATTCTTATAGGAGAGAGGCAGACTACTCCAAATCAGAGCGGTGGAAATATTGAGACGGTGATGACAAATGAAAAATTTACTACTCAGACTGTTTTAAATTAAGTTTCAGTAAACTAATATGATAGCAACAAATTCTGTATAATTCATTTTGGTGTCAAGCCTATTTATTAGACACAATAATTCAAACAAAGTTTCATGTCCCGCACTCAATATGTGCAACATCAAACTCTCTAACTTGTAAAAAATATTTTAAAACCATGTTGTATTACTTTAATCAATTGTAAGGAAGTCATTGAGAGTATTTAAGCCTATTTTTAATATAGAACAAGAGTTGTAAACTCACCTTTGGGTCCAAGCCATATTCTATAAGTTTGCGGTAATCCGGAGTTCGGCCAGTGTCAGACTCCTTGCCGGGAACCTCTTCAATGGATATTTCTCCATTGCCCTCCGCCATTCTGCACAAGTATTAATGATTTGTACACGCACTACACTTTACACACAGTTCTAAAGTAATCGCGCCGCCTTAAAGTGTACTTTCAAACTAAGTTTGCAACAAGCAACCTAGCGGTGCACCCCTCGCGAGCTTGGCTGGAGATGATGTCATGTGCTATCGAGGGAGCGACATACAAGACGCTATGTTATATCACTATACTGTTATCTTACTTCGTTAATTGTGTATGCGAATTATTATGCAAGAACAACAACAATATTTACCTTATTTTACAATTTTTTGTAATTTTGGAAGAAATGACAACTCTCTAGTCCGAAAAACAAAAAAACAAATGATGTTCAAACATAAGAAACTGTGAAACAATAGGATTCTGCACTCCTCATTCCATCCGGGTAAAAGCGGATTTTTAAAAAGCGAATGCACGGGTCATCGCATTCTTCTAGTGATGTGAAACGAATTTTTGAGCCTAAAATCAAAATTTGAATTACAACAAAAAAAGTTAACAACTACACTTAACAACATAAAGGATATTCGAAATCCGGCGGTCAATGACCGAAATAACACAGAGTATAATTGCAGTCCTTTTAAATTCTAACACTCGGCACTTTTTAGCAAACAGTCACTTTAAAATCACTTTTATAGTCCTTTTGTATCAAAATATAAACACTAGTAACTTTCCGCGTATCAAACTTCGGCAAATGCGAAACTGCAATAAGTTGAGAGTGCAACTGCATTGCACTCGATAAGAACCGGCCGGCGCGCGCCTGAATTTCCAAGAAGAATCCAATTGGAATGAGCACGTATAATGCCGGAAGATAGTAAACACAATAACACACTATCACTTTAAAATATTTTAGACCTGGAACACTGTACACGAAAATAATTACCTATTAATTTTGCTAGTTGGTGGCCGAGACAGATATGGCGGCACCGCGCGACGTCAACGTGACCGCCAGTACGGGGTTCTCATAACGACGCGCGCGACATGCAACGAGGAGTGCATTCAAACTTTCAAAGGTGAGTGATTTGTTTAAAAAGTTTCAAAGAGTCTCTCTGCTTTCAGAATAAATGCGGCCGCAGCGAGTTAAGAGATATTTTTATTGCACAGAGAGTTTTTGCAATGATTGAGAATAATTTTGAATGTGAAAGAGCGCGGCGCGTCGCGCAAGGCTGCCGGCCGCGAGGTGAGACAGGCTAGCGGCAAAGACGGCGGCGAGTGAGAAGCCGAGAGCGAAGGGGGGAGGGTGTTGCAACCGGCGGTGCAGGCGTGCAGCAGCGACGACGCCGCACCGAGCTCGCTTGCATACTTGCATATACACTCACACTCGCAAACCCTCTGACCTTCGTTACTTCAAGTCGTAATCGATTCACTTCACAGTAGAGTTTGCCTTTGTTACACATAGTTCCTTTAATAAACTTAAACGATCAAAACTTTTGTATTACAGCTGCTATGTATGTTTATAAACATATATTTTAAAAAATGATAAAGAAATTGCTTATTACCTTCAATGTAATCAATTTTTATCTTGTACGAATTATTAAGATACATAAATGCCACATTTTATCAAATTAGAATTTGCATATTGGATAACTATATCGAATAGACAATCAATGCGAATAAGAATCACTAAACACACCTTTGAACACCTGAACGTATTTACTTACAAAACATTTCCTAATGACATCGTAATACATTAAAACTTTAAACTAACCAATTAAGATATGATACAATAAAAGCAAATCGCTCCACACGATCTAAAAAGATCACACGGTTACTAATCGACTGCGTCCAATAGTGGAACAAGGTTCATTACTCTTTGATATGGAAACGAAGGGATAAAAGAGTTAATCGCAATAACCCCCTTGCTTTAGTTCGCTTCACCTGCTGATTATTGAAGCCGTATGTATTCGCGACACATACACAAAACTGGCCTTCGTACTTCACGTGTATGTGTAAGAAACTTGGATCTGTATTCGCCGCATAATGCATATGTGGGTAGATACTTAGATAGAGCGGCTACTGCGGGTGCCTTGCTTTGTGCGAACGCATTTCCAAAGCGGCCCTTTCACCGCGAATATAAATCTTACACGAGGCCTATGTCGCGTTGAGAATCGCTTAGTTCATCCAGACTCGCATCACAAAGAACTCGCGTGTAGTAGATATGTATGGTGTAGCGGCACGACAGACACACTTCCTTTCTCACATTTTCTTGATATCAATAGCGTTAAAATACAAGCTGTAAAACGAACTCTCCCCGAGTTTCCGGTGGGTTTAAGTCTTCTTGAGAAAGGTTTCGCTCACTTACACGTCTGTTTTATTCATATTCGATGAATGCGAATAAAACAGACGCGTAGCTACGACTCATTATGCTATGCTACATACATAAGTATAATTTGGTATGTTCGCGACTACAACGACAGTAAAAACTTAAATATATTTTTATAAAAGTTTAATTTTCAAAACTTAAATGTGGCACATCACTATTTCAAAATTTATCAAACGTCATTTTGACAGTTATCTATATACTTTTTATTTGTCTACTTTAATTTTTTAATTTATCAAAACAGCCAGTGAAAACGTCCATAAACGCACGCTGGTAAGTAAAATACTCCTTTGTTTAAACCTCGTTAGTAAAAGTAAAGAACGGAAAGAGTTTTAATAACAAAATAAACGACTAATGAACACGCAAGTATCCAAATAGTTACTCACTGATTCTCGCAAGGACCTTAGAAATAGCGCGAATCATCCGTCACGGACATCTATAAATATCCATTTTGCAAATACACATAGAATAGCATCGCAGACCGCGCCGGCCCCGCCGAGTAGTCGCGTACTACATTCGCGATAAGGCACTTAGTGCGTATTTTAAACACGTCAACAGTTCATTGAACCTCGCCGTTTCGCACCGCGCGCTGTCGAATTATTGTGTCTGTAGATTTATAGGTCGACGTCGTCTCTTGCGCTACCTGACAGCTGACGTCGAGGGCCCACCGCCCAGATGACGGTGACGTCATGTCGAACCAACTTCCCAAACTAAACTAGCCGGTGTTTCTAGTTCTATCAAAACATCACCGTGTTCACGAACTATGCATTATAATACTCGCCCTAATCTAACCTGTCACACTGAATAGCTAAGTAGTTCAAACCTATTCGTAATTCGTACGTTCATAGGTAGGTATGTGTGTCGAGGTCAATGCTTTTTCCCAATTCAAGGGCAAACATATTTACAATGTTTTGTTTGCGTATTTAAAATTATCGTTTACATAATCAATTAAAAACATAGCCGGGTTTGCCAATATGCTAAGCATATAACTATCGAAATACATACAATGAACATGGTTTAAAAAAGAAATACGTCTCAACATACGAATCCGGGAACGTCGCCGTCGTTTGTAGGGATCGCCGAAAATCTGAAATACCCAATTGCTAGGTACTCATTTATATGTCGTCTGTCTACTTAGCAAAGGGCTTGTTTTCGATTAAGTCCACATTCCAACTTCCCCTTATGGGTATAATACCTATGTCTCGGTGTGTCTAGCATTTTATTGATCTCGACATTGTCTGTGGTGCGCACACGGTTTCAGATCTGGGTAAGCATAATATCTAAGAATCGGTCACCATTTCAAAATTATTTGGGGTAGACAAAGCATTGTTTGCTTGAGTCATTGCAAAATAAGAATAAACTATGGCAGTTTTATTATTATTTATTGTTATGACTGAGCTTTTTTACCCAACCGTAAAAGTTAGCTAATTGTTAGACTAACAAAGAAAAGTTCTGAATTTACTTTTAAGACAGATTCTAAGGTTCTCAGAAGTTTCTGTCGGTTGTAGCCAGAGTAACCCAATTATATAACATGCCCGTACCTTAAGAGCACATTCCAGAACCCTATCATATTATTATTAATACTTATTACTTTGTACGTTTTTTAATTCGGTGTTCCGATCAAATCCAATATAAAATGGACGTAATTTTTGACATAATCATCGTCTAATAACATGCGAATTGGAGTCGCAATTAGTCCGTGGAACCATCCCATTGTCAGAGAGGTTCTCGACCTCTGTTGCATACCTACACCGCGCTTCAACAAGTTTACAGTACGGAAACTGAGACTAATATCGTTAGAGGTTTATATTGGCGGACGATTGCAACGTCGCGTGGAAACGTTCGACCACATATTTTATAACAAAAAAAGGACCGACTCAAAACGCACTAAAAAGTAAAAAATAACTGTGTCATTTAGTTGTTTTAATTTACTTAAGCATATCTATGAAGTCGGTGCCAGCCAAGTTTAAGGAACATTTATTTTAAGCAGTTTGTGGCTTCTAGGTAATGTCCTTTAAGTAGAAACCTTGGCTGGCACCGACTCCTAGATATGCTTGCTTAAGTAAATTAAAGCAACTAAATGACACAGTTATTTTTTACTTTTTAGTGCGTTTTGAGTCGGTTCTATTTTTTGTTAAAAATTTTTATTTCTTACTTTTTAGTGATTTATCGCCACGTAACGTACTATACTGTCATAGTATATTATACGGAATTAGTAGCCAAAAAGCTACCGATATCGAGACAAAGACCGAAATCGCTGTAAGAATGCCTCCAAAATTTGAAGAATTCCTTCAATTTCCCAAGGATATCATCATCAGATCTTAACATGATGACAATGGGACCTTGGAAATATGCCCTTCTAATAAAAAAAGAATTATCAAAATCGGATAACTCTGTAAGCCAAGCCTTCCTCCTTAGAAGAATGAAAAACCAAGACCTCGTGATCGAAGCCAGATAGGCTAACCACTAGACCAACGAGGCAGGTTATACGTAATTTCATATAAATATTCTATTGCGTCGTTGTTGTAGTTAGCCAGGTTAGATAGTTATGTGGCTACGATCATTAGGTCTTGGGTTCGAGGTCGGGTTACGGAATAAATCTGAGTTTTCCATTCTTCTATGAATTTTTCAGTACATTCCATGCCTGGAGTCAGTCAGTTGGTGGTGTTACAGGTTACACCCCCGTGCCCCGGAGAGCACGTTAGGCCAGCGGTCCCGGTCACTAACATTAGCATCTGATAGTCATCGTTAATAAATGTAACATTATCACCGTATGCCCGCCAACCCGTGCTTTGAAGCAGCGGGGTGGGTCTACGCTCCATATCACGTTTTCTGTACGGAGGGAGGCCTGGCCCTGTAGTAGGCTGTTAAAAGGCCGATAATAATGATACACTCGTAAAGTTTAAATTGGCTTCATCTTTATTAGTTTTTTAAATTGGACTATGGTAAAATACACCGTCTTTGGGAAAATCAGTCGTAGCCATTATTCTTACAACCTGATGATGAAAAACCCGACTGCTTAGTGAGGGAAAAAACCAGTATCACTATATCTACATACAATTCTAAATACTTTATAGTGCTGCGGGCGGGGACAAACAATACTGATAATAATATAATAATATTAATATATAATTACTACCTGCTACCTGCGGTAAAAGAAAGATCTACTAAAACTATGTTTGTCCTTTCTTTTGATTCCCATATTGCTAAGATAAGAAAAAAAATATACACTTTTTTTTCTCCTATTAGCATACACACATACATCACAGCCATAAAACATTACCCCCCTTCTGACGCAGTCGGGTAAAAAAAAGTAGTTGGTAAAAAAAAAGCAATTTCGCAACGGTATGTTTGCTAATTTATCGTCAAACAATACAATACGCGAGTTTTTGTGTCTCATCACATCGTCGCGCGGCGCCACTGTCTTTGTGCGGTAGGCTTTGTCTCTGCAGCTCGCTCGCAAACAACTAATAATGTCATCAGCATCAGGATCATCAACCTATTTTTAACGGCAACACAGGGCCAGGCCTTCTCCTTATAGGAGAGTGAATATGGAGGTGAATACCGCGCTGGTGTAAAAATAAAATATGACCAAGACCGATAGCTTAACGTAGGTACTGAGCGCACGGGCGGTACCCCGCTTACCACTCCGAGGTTATGCAAGTCGCTTCTGATCACGATGTCCTGGATTCAAATCCTGGCTCCGGCTTTGAAATATAGTTCTTTCCCTCAAAAAATTCTCAGTAAAAATATCGGGTAATATAGTATGGAGTTGGGAAATTAGTAGTACTATATCGCCGTGCCGAGTCGATCTCGGTCATTATAATCTATCCTGTATATTTCTTCTCCCATAAGATAGGGCTAACCTTTAAAATAGTTTGATAATACTTGACGGACCAAGCGGAGGACCCAATTCTTTTTTTCTGGATTCTTCTCTTGCTAGAAAATTTCTAGGAAAAACCAAAGTTCATTTATATTCCATACCCGACAAACGAATTGAATTCAGAACCTTATGGTATGGAGCACAAAGTTAACAACTGTTCCGAGGCACAGTTTTGTATTTTATTTCTAGCCCCTAACTAGTTTGTGAAATTATTATACCGACTAGACGTCGACACAGTAATTTAACAAACTAGTCCTTTCATAAGTTTTAAAGTACAGTAGAACTGCTAACGAGTAAAGGCCTTGAAGAATAATTCGCCGAGGTATATGGAGATGGGAGTAGTTTTCCACTGTGAGTTTCTCCATTTTTACAGTTTTTCTAAAGAAATAACTTAGTGGAAAAACAATTAACCAATTTTTAATGTAAGTTAATTAAATGGATAATTTTAATGCCAATTTAAAAAAAAAATCATTAACAAAAACATTACCCTCCTTTTGACGCAGTCGGGTAATCAAAGGGAAAGAAATAGAAGTTTTCAGGTATATTTTCAAATACATTGTTCAGCTGATAAATTTTTCAATAAATAAAACCCATTCAATAAATTGTGAAAAGTACACTATTAAAATTTGATGTGATTTATATTTTCACATTTACGAATTGTTGGCGGACTTAGAACCCTGATGTTTAGCGCAAAACCGAACTTCGAAGGTACAGTTTCACCCCTTAACTAATCTGAAATGACTAAAGACTGGTCCTCATAGTAATTTTCACAAACTAAAGTCTTTCCCAAGCCATAAATGGTCCGGCGAAGTGGCGTGGCTGCATCGAGTTAAGATCTCTAGTAATGAGTAAGTTCCTCCGGCCGGCCGACCATATGGCGGGGGCATTTGTTCGCGGAGGAAACAGGACGATCCATCATTTTTTTTAAATAATGTGCAATGGAGGTTTTTGTTTAAGAGTTTAAAAATACCACCGCACAATGTGCGCTTTCGTCTGCCTCTTGTGGCTAGGGTATGATGGTTTATTAATTCATTTCAGCATATTTATTTTAAAATATCTTGTTGACATAGTGGTATATATTATATTCGTAAGGTACTGGGATTTTGTCTTGGGTCAGAAAAATATTAAGGCGTTAATATCTTTGAAATAATTCTCCCATTATTCTATAGCAGCACAGGAAATAGTAATTTCAGAAATAAGCAGGTAGTAATTTTATATGATATCTTCGTATTTTTCAAAAGTTTAATAACCAGTACTTTTAAAATACAAATAATATTCAATATAATACTTAAAAAGTCGGTTAAAGACTTAACACACCGTTTTTTATTCATTACAATTTAGCCCTTGACTGCAATCCCACTTGATGGTAAGTGATGAGATGCAATCTAAGATGGAAGTGGGCGAACTTGCTTGGAGTACAAAAAATGCATAACCATGGAGTTGTCACGGGGGTAAACTCTCGTACTCTCAGTATGTTATATTTTTATTTACCTACCCTTTCGGTTTATACACGAGGTAACAAACAATGTTCCTGAACCAAATTCAGGACATTTTAAATAATGGCCAGATTAAGAGTACCCTAAACCGACGAACTTGTATGAAAGGATTAATGAGAGTAGAAGAAGCTAAGGAGGTATGCAAGGGCCGTGGCAAATGGAGGGATGTGGTCTCTGCCTACCCCTATGGGAACAAGGCGTGATGTTTATGTATTATGTAACAAACAACAGCTGAAGATTACCAACAAACGAAAACTAATTCAAAAGTTATAAATCTGGTAGGATGGTATCTAGCCACAGAGGAACACGAACCAGACCCAAACAATTAAAAAATTCGTATTTTGATCAGAAATTAAAACAGGAATTTAGTTCAGAAAATTAAAATTTCACATTTGTAGAAATTGTTGTCGTATGCAGAACAGACATCCTGATTTTCAGGATTCTGGTACAATTTTCTAATTCACTTTTGTCGAGGAGTTCGAAAATAAAACCCTTTCGGTTTATACACGAGATCGTACCGTAACGCTAAATCCCTTGGCGGTACATCTTTGACGGCAGGGTGGTAACTAGCCATGGCCAAAGCGTCCTACCAGCCAGAACGGGACAAATTAAGAAATCCGTAATCGGCCCAATCGGGAATGAAACCCAGTCGTCCGATAACGTCCTGTAAATCCAAGACCATCAAATTTCACTTAAAACTTTAAATATATAGGTAGGTACATATATAAATCCCTGTAAAAATCGTAACCTTTTCCTTTGGCTTAGACGTAGTCGGGTAAAATGGGTACAGCATAAATTAACTAAAACAGATATCGGTTACATAGATGTACTAGTTAAGAAGACTTAAAGGGAAACCTTTCAACACAAGATCCCGATGTGCAACGACCTACCCTCATCGCGTATTATATTATATTATAATTATAATATCTAACACACATAGACTAAAACAGCAATCACAAAAAAAATGGGTTCCGCGGATCTTACTTTCCTGAAAAAAAAAAAATAACTAGGGTTCCGTGAAATTAATTTATACCATTGTTATTCATCATCATCATCACTAGCCATCATGCATCCACTGTTGGACATGGACCTCCTTCAAGCAGCGCCAACCGAGTCTATTACAGGCTTTCTGCATCCAGTCGGTGCCAGCCACCCTCCGGATATCGTCGCTCCATCTAGTTGGGGGACGCCCTACACTCCGCTAGCCGAGACGTGGTCTCCACTCCAGGACCTTTCGACTCCAACGGCCATCAGTCGTTCGACTGACATGACCAGCCCACTGCAGCTTCAATGTACTAGCCCTGAGAGCTATGTCGGTTATTTAGGAAATTACAAATATTTTGGAACGAAGTTCCTTATCGCGCGTTGTGAAAGGGGGCTAGACGGAAAAAATTCGTACGAAAAGTTGTCACGACACTTTTTGATCAAAGGATCTTGCCGCCGCCTTTGATGTGTGTGCGCGTGAGCGGCGGGGGGCGCCCGTGCTGTATGCTGTCTCGCGCTCTCGTGGCGCCCTCTGGTGTTTCGGTGTACAACAACAAACGCGTGTGTGGTACGCGTCTGTGTCTCCCCTATTTCTTCACTAATTAATCGAAAAATTGAGCCTACTGATTAAGTTTATATAACATTATATTTGTTAATAATAAAAAAAATATTATTATTACTAAAAAAAAAAAATTTTATTACAATTCCTTCACTAATTAATCGAAAGGAACTTCGTTCCATCCGGGTGTCCCTTGACACCTCTCAACTTTTTTTTTTTATATGGATGTAGGAAAATATTAATTTTAAATTGGCAACCGACCACACACACCCTGTTCTCAGTTCTGTGAAATACATTAATTTGGTGAAAGGCCTAAAACTGAAAATTTCTAGAAAGTAAGAAATATTTTAAAGTTCGACCTAGGACCTAGTCCGAAGTCACATAGATTAGCTACTACAATAACGAGTCAGTTTTATATTATAGTACAAATAATTAAAAAAAAATCAATGAGGGAAAATATAGTAGTTCGGATTCTCACATCGTTTCAGTGAAGCCTAGTGTTTACGCTTGCACATTCCAGCGCGTAATGTTCTTACGTTCTTACAATGCGCGCCATTGTCTTAGATGTGATGTAATATGAGATAGTGCTATAGGTCAATAAGTAATCTGATACCTATAACTTCCATAGAAAAATATTTATACAGTATATTTTTAAGCCACAGTCTAGTAAGATATGCGGGCTGAAGAATTTGCCCCCTTTTAACGGCCTCCTACAGGGCCACCTTGCAGGAGAGAGGATATAGAGCGCAGACCAACCAACGATTCTAATAAGGGTTTTGCGTACTGCATGTAAAGGGAATTCATTAATTCAAACGTTCAACAGAGTGAGTGAGCCTATACTAAGGCCAAACTCGATTGAGAATGCTTGTCAACAAACAAATTAAAAATGAAGGTAGAAATCACTAGTCATTTTACACCTATTTATTTTAATTAACTAGTTAATGACGAATTCATGACAATAAATTAGATTAGTAAGCTTAAAACTAATTAATATATTCAGTATCTTTTATATAAGATTTTTTAAAGTAACAAAACATAATTTTAAATTTATTAGGCATTAAATGTGTGGCATTTTCTACCTTCATTTTAAATTTGTTTGTTGACAAGCATTCTCAATCGAGTTGGGCTTTAGTATAGTGAAGTCCTGGAATCGTCTTATAGGTAGGACTGTGAACTTATGTAGTGTAAATAAAAGATTAAAGGTTTTTTAATATTTTTAAGGGGTGAGAATATTATCATACACCTAACAAGTTAGCCCGCTTCCACCTTATATTGCATCATTACTTACCATTACATTTTAGGCCTGTGTGTACCAAGAATTCGGTTATCATAACCAACGGTTAACATGAGCTAAACGTATAATTTACTGTTCACGACAACCCGTACTCAAACAGTAAACCAGAGCTGAAGTATAATTTTTGGTCACAATTTGATCTACTGTAACTATTTAGTTTCGACATAAATATAATTATTATTAAACCATTATCCGACAATATACCTAATCATTTTTAGTCAAAATGTAATTAATATATTTATGGAAACATGAAATTATTTTTCATATTCTCTGCTTTATTACTATAAATCAAACGTATAGTACTTGTTGAGCTTACAGTGCCGTGGGAAACAAACATCTCTAAAGACCATCTATTCAAAGTGAACAAATATTATGACCTTACTAATGAACTAACCAAAAATGGCTATGTGGTTAGTTCATACGCGGTAGAAGTGGGTGGGGTATACCAGCGAAGTCTTTCTGCAACCTGCTAAAAGACCTTGGCCTTGCTAGAAGTGCAGTAAGCTCCATATTGGAACGAGTGTCCAAAGCTGCTCTAATAGGGCACCAAGAATTCGATTATCATAACCAACGGTTAACATAAGCTAAAAGTATAATTTACTGTTCACGACAACCCGTACGCCGGTGAAGGACGTAAACCGGGCGGTTATCTTAACCGAGCTTACGTCCTTAACCGGCGTACGGGTTGTCGTGAACAGTAAATTATACGTTTAGTTTATGTTAACCGTTGGTTATGATAACCGAATTCTTGGTGCACACAGGCCTTAGTCGTCAGTCGATATCATCAATAATTCAAAACCGTAGTTAGTCGTTTCAAAGCTCAACATTCTCACAGTACGCCCTCAATTTAGGTAATAAGCCACTGACTATCATAATTTACGTATGTTGACGTATTTTTTATCATAAATTTCTCATTAAGTTATGTGGAAAAATGTTGATAACTTCGAATTTTCTTGTCCAATCAACATTGGACTTAAATAGCTTCTCCAAAAATCACCTTTCTATTCTTAAAAAACCATATTCTATGGTACTACAGTATGGTAGACAGACACATACCCAAGTCAAGCTTTGTTACAACACCCTTTCTTTTCTATCGGGGGTTAAAACGTTGTGACGACCTCCGTGGCGCAGTGGTATGCGCGGTGGATTTACTAGTATAAGACGGAGGTCCTGGGTTCGATTCCCGACGGGGCAGATTGAGATTTTTCTTAATTTGTCTTGGTCTGGCTGGTGGGAGGCTTTCGCCGTGGCTAGTTACCACCCTACCGACAAAGACGTACCGTCAAAGCGATTTAGCGTTCCGTAACAATGTCGTGTAGAAACCGAAAGGGGTGTGGATTTTCATCCCACTTCTAATAAGTTAGCCCGCTTCAATCTTAGACTGCATCATCACTTAACATCAAGTGTGATAGCAGTCAAGGGCCAACTTGTAGTCGATAAAAAAAAAACCTTTTAAAATCCCAGCATTCTCCTAAGGACTCTTTGGACATTCAAGATAACCGCAGCTAACTAAACCACTCGTAACTAGGTAGTATGATAACATCGCTTGTTTTCCGAAGTGTTGCTTCAATTAAATTACACTTATGTAACTGGTCTGCAGTGTCTAGGGGTACATTTAAGTACGCATTGAGCTTAAAGTACGGAATAAGGACTGATGGTTGGTTTGTTAATGATTTTTTGAAGGTATTGCATGACCACTGAATGGGGATGAATAATGATTTAATGTATATTAAATACAAGCTTTGCAATTCACTAACACTTACGGCCGAGTGGCGCAGTGGGTAGTGACCCTGCTTCTGCGTCCTAGGCTGTGGGTTCGATTCCCACATCTGGGAAATGTTCGTGTGATGAGCATGGATGTTTTCTAGTGTCTGGGTGTTTATAGTTATATTATAAGTATTTATGTATAATATATATAAAAATATTCATCAGTTATCATAGTATCCATAACACAAGCTACCTAAACTTACTTTGGGGCTATATAGCGATGTAATTGTCCTAAAATATTTATTTATTTTATTTATTTACTTAAATATCATAAACACAAGTCACAGGCACGTCGGTTGTCATGAACGCGATAACTCAAAAACTAGTGAACAGAACTTGGTGAGATTTTTACTGATGGACGACACGAATGTCTAGAGTTTTGTGTAAATTTACTGTTGATGGTCGTTAAAGATATTCCCGATGGTTAATTTAAATTAGATGAGTAATATGAAACCAATTAACGATTCTGTTACGCATGAAAGGATTCCGTTACGAGCATATTTGAATAACTAATGCTTAGATTTGATTTTTTAATGACCGTTGTACCCCAACTGACACTCGAGTCACAATCATTGCACAATCGCATTTAAAACGCATAATAATCACAAAAATGTAAGCGAAAACGAGCTGTTGAAGTGAAATTTACAATTCAAAAATCCGCACCGGATCGTGGAATCGTGACCCTATTTAACCTCAAAAAATCGGGGTCTTCGTTAAAAAAAATGAAATAAAAAGAACAAGAATTGTCACTGGCCGTAAAGTAAAAGATTATTCTCAGCTATCACAATTTCTCTCATTGTATTTGCGTCCATTAATTTTTTTTCTTTAAGCGGCAACGGGTTTGGTTGCCCTCTGCTCACAAAAGACGAATAAAAAGGTGGTGCGGTATTCATACGACTGGTCCGTCTCTGTCTACTCTATAGTCTATATTCTACAGGATGTTTTGAAAAGGAAATGCAGAGGGAGATCTTAAATTACATTTAATATCTACACTATTCTTGTTACGTATTACGTCTTCAAATTTTACATTAACTGGAAAAGTTACGTTAAACCACCAAGATATTTATAACTCATACAGTAAACCAGAGCTGAAGTATAATTTTTGGTCACAATTTGATCTACTGTAACTATTTAGTTTTGACATAAATATTATTATTATTATTATTAAACCATTATCCGACAATATACCTAATAATTTTTAGTCAAAATGTAATTAATATATTTATGGAAACATGAAATTATTTTTCATATTCTCTGCTTTATTACTATAAATCAAACGTATAGTACTTGTTGAGCTTACAGTGCCGTGGGAAACAAACATCTCTAAAGACCATGTATTCAAAGTGAATAAATATTATGACCTTACTAATGAACTAACCAAAAATGGCTATGTGGTTAGTTTATACGCGGTAGAAGTGGGTGTGCGGGGTATACCAGCGAAGTCTCTCTATAACCTGCTAAAAGACCTTGGCCTTATTAGAAGTGCAGTAAGCTCCATATTGGAAAGAGTGTCCAAAGCTGCTCTAGTAGGGTCCTTCCGAATTTGGCTGGGCAGGGAGAATAACTTGAACAGAAGAGGTGAGTGTTGACGCGCGTCACTAAGGGTACCCTTAAACCTACACCCGTGTCACAAGTCTTGGGCTCTGTTCGGAGTTTTTCTCTCAGCCACGCGATGGACCTGGCACCCGCACGGTGAATCCACGGAATGCTAAGATATTCGTCTCACTAGGGACTACTTACCACTTAGTTACAAAACGAAAAATTAACTAAACTACAGTTCATGTGTGTAATTGTAGCAAAGAAACGAAAATCCTGTTTAATACTTTAAAAGCTTAATTTAGTTACTAAATAAAAACACTAAGTAAACTATAGTTCATGTAACTGTAGCAAACAAACCAAACACCCTATATAATACAGGCGAAGAAAGGCGACGCCGTAGGTTAAACCCATAAAGGTGAGAAGGTAATTGATGGTGTCGCACCATTCAACTAGTAACGTTTGTCTAGCGATTAGCTCTCATACAAAAGATTTCAATGGGAGTTTGTACTTTCATAGATAAGTTTTTCTATGGGCGCGTGGCGTTACATAGATTTATTTTATTTCAATTTATGTTCGTGACTTTTCTATTTACTTTGCGGTGTAACACTGCATTAGAAATAAACATTAATTTAAACTGATTATTGATATATGATGAGAATATAAAAAATATTTACATTAAAAGATTTTTATTTATTAGTTTCTACGCCGACCAAAAAGCTAAACTGCTAGGTAGTAAGTAGGAGGTAACAAACAACAGCTGAAGATTACCAACAAACGAGAACTAATTCAGAAGTTATAAATCTGGTAGGGTGGTATCTAGCCACAGAGGAACACGAACAAGACCCAAACAATTTAGAAATTCGTATTGTTATCAGAAATTAAAACAGGAACTTAGTTCAGAAATTTAAAATTTCACATTTGTAGAAACTGTTGTCCTATGCAGAGCGGACATCCTGATTTTCAGGATTCTGGTACAATTTTCTAATTCACTTTTGTCAAGGAGTTTGAAAATAAAAGGTACAGCTACTAGAAACCTTATTTTAATTTTTTATTATAATTGTAGTCTGGTTACAGTTTTGAAAAATACATTTATAAAATATGTTGACACCTTCCTTGCTGCTTGCTTCCTTGAAACTAGCTGTGCCCCGCGGCTACATTCGTGTTGATCCCGTTCCGTTGGGAATATCGGGAAATCTGTCATAAATGAGCATCCACATTGCAAAATGGGCAACTACCTATGCTAAATTCAAGTCTAATGTACAGACTTAGAGCTCGTGTATTTCGCATATAGATGTGTAGATAAAATTATTAATTTTGACCTCTATCCGTGATCTAAAGAGACCTTTTGTAGTGAACAAGCGTTTGGTGTGGCCGATCTGTTATCACAATGATATTTACACGAGAGCTTATCACGACCGAATGTGCCTACTTGTGCTTACTTCAACAAACACTCACATTAGTATATTCCTACACAATGTTTCCTTGTCCAGTGGATAACTTATATGACTTCGGACCACTTGTCTGTCGGGTTGGTCGGGATAGGATAATTTTGAAATTTTTTTTCTTTTAAGAAACCTTTTCAAATCAATCATTATCACCCTACGCACGCAAATCCGCATTAAAATAGCGTGATAGGTCTAAGCTCTATATGCACTCTACTGTAAAGAAAAGGATAATTTTTATTTACCTAGTTAATGAAACAAGCGTGTGGCCCCCTTATGTTAAGTAGAATCGTTGCCTAAAACTTGTATTAATAATTTCATTGGCAGTCATTTCTTTTAGACCGCAACACATGGATATCCGGGACGAGTTTTGAAAGAAAGAAGTGGTTGTTATGCAAGCGACCCGCATAACTTTTCGATTCAACATTTCTACACAGCTAAAGTGTGAAATGTCCTTCCGGCGATGTTTTTCCTTCTACCTACAATCACAATACCTTCAACGCAAGAGTAAATAGGCATTTTAGGCAATCGCAGCTTGCCTGATGCAAGATATCTATACTAAAGCCAAAATCAATGTGGAAAGCATATAAACAAACAAATTTAAAATGAAGGTAAAAAATGCAACACGTTTTATGCCTAATAAATTTAAAATTATGTTTTGTTATTTTAAAAAATCTTATTTATAACATATTGAATATATTAATTAGTTTTAACCGTATATTTAATTGATTGTCTAAACTTCATTAACAAGTAAATTAAAATAACTAGGTGTAAAATGACTAGTGATTTCAACCTTCCTTTTTAATTTGTTTATTGATCTTGTAAACTATATTATATATTCCTATAGGTGCCTACTTAGCATAAATGATTTTGAAT
Source organism: Mycalesis mineus (assembly GCA_034621355.1). Lineage (NCBI taxonomy): Eukaryota > Metazoa > Arthropoda > Insecta > Lepidoptera > Nymphalidae > Mycalesis > Mycalesis mineus. The sequence goes on from CM067890.1 coordinate 16,769,670, forward strand.
TTAAATGCAACAAGATATGTCACAAGTTGTCTATTTAGCTGTCACGAGGTTCTGGATTCGAATCCTGGGTCGGTTTGTGGAATAATTCTAAGTTTTTCTTTCATTTAAGAAATGTTCAGTAAATTTTAAGCCCGAAGTCAAAAAGTGGTGGAGTGGTGACCTCCTTGCCGCGGAGAGCACGCTAAGCCGTCGGTACCGGTTACTATCGTCGTAGGGTCTGGACTCGTAGTGGGTAGTCCATTTGCTGATAATGACATATATTACCATAAAAAAAAGGAAAAATACTACTGCTGGGAACTAGTAGCATGAAGATTAAAATTTTTCACCGTACAATTTTCCAACAATACGTAGTTAACGTATGAAAACGCGATATTGAAAGAACAAAAGCAGTAATGCCAACACAAAAGCTTCCGTTTGCCGTTCAATTGTTATTCGATTGCATGTTGAGACAAAGAAAATATATTTTCATCGGGATAAAAGCAGCATTTGTACAGAGAAAGATAGGTATTGTGTATGGATAAAATATAGTTTTTTTCTGTGTGAAAAAGGTTGCATTAATAATTTTTAAGTAAACAAAATCCTGTATCTGTACTATACCAAAAGATTGGTATTGTGTATAGGGTTTTACTGATTTTGAGTCAAAAACATCCTTACTAATATTATAAAATCGAAAGTTTTTATGTATGGATGGATGTTTGTTACTGTTTCACGCAATAACTACTGAACGGATTTTGATAAAACTTGACAATAATATTGCTTACATATCAGAATAACACATAGGCCAAATTTTTCCCCAAATTCCCGCGGGAACGAGAAATATGCGGATGAAACCGCGGGCGTCCTCTAGTTACGTTAATAATTTTCCGAGTAAGTAAAACAAAACTGTGAAAATTATGTAACAATACGTAGTTAACTTATGAAAACCCGATATCGAAACAGAAAAACTACAATAATGCCAACAGAAAAGCTTCCGTTCATTTGTTACTCAATTCCAAGTTGAGACAAAAGAAAATGTATTTTCATTGGCATAAAACTAGCATTTGTATAGAAAATGGTAGCTATTGTGTATACATGAAATGTAGGTTTTTCTTATTTACACTGCAAAACAACGTTATTTGTTTTCTAACTAAGTTTAGTATTTTAAAGTGTAAAAATTATTTAACAATACATAGTTAACGTATGAAAACGCGATATCGAAACAGCAGAACAAGCAGTAATGCCAACACAAAAGCTTCCGTTTCCTATTCAATTGTTACTCGATTGCACGTTGAGACAAAAGGAAATATATTTTCATTTGGATAAAAGCAGCATTTGTTCTAGATGAAATATAGGTTTTTTCTGGTTTTCAATGGAAACATGATGTAAATTGTTGTACTAGTAAGTAAAAAAAACTAAAAATTATGTATACTACTTTATTATTCTCTTCTTCTTGAACTGAGACTTACGCTAGATATGTGTAACTGCAACGAGAAAATTCTTAAGTCGCTAGGAAAGTTTTGCAAAAATTGAGATAAATACGGCTGGTATTTATCTAAATTTTTTTAAATACTATTTGTACCACTTTTTATACTTTTCTTGATATGTAAAAACTAATCATAAAAAATTTGCTTCCTTATTTCTTCTGGGAGATCAAAGCAGGTATGGTCCTAAGCTGCTAAAACCTCAGTGTCGCTGGCAAACTGCATTCCCTGGTGCGATCCTTATTGACTGGAAACAATCCGAGGTTACTGGATGCAAGATCAGGACTTTACAGAGGTGATCCAAGCAATTTTACTCCAAGGTGTTAAGTGCAAGGTGTCCAGACCCCCTTAACCCCGAATCCTTTCCGCCCATTCCCAACGCTCTGTTTTATTGCAGGTTGGCGGTTTTGGGTGACAATTGTAACACTATTAAATAAAATTATGACGTCAAATGAAAAAGTTATTGTATAATTATTTTTACGTATACACGTAAAAAGCATTTTTCTCATATCGTATTTAGTATTATTTTCATAACAAAATAAGTTTATTTTCAAACCATCAAAATTTCATCTATCTATGTATTATTTATAAATAATACTAATAGTAGGTATTATTTATAATCATTTGTTATTTATAATTTTCATTTATCTATATATTTATTTATTTATACACTTATTCCAAAATTAAACAAGATCAGTCCAACGGTTGAGCCGTGAAAACAGACAGACAAGAGTTACTTTAACATTAATTATACCATTAGTAACATTAGTATAGATTAGTTCGCCACGTACCTTGCGCGTGGTAATAAAAATATATACGGTCGAATTAAGATATCTTTTTTGAATTCGTTTAAAAAATTAAAAATTATGTCCATAAGGTAACCATCATTTCGATGTGGTGGTTGCCATTAGTTAGAGAAATGTACGTTTAATGGAAAGCACAGGGCGGGAAATCTAGCTCCTTTATTGTGGGGCGATCATTTCCGACTTGGAAAGGGTAATTTGTAGCACAAGAACATTTTATCTTTAAGTGGAATATCTCAATTATAATATAACTGTATCAGCGTTAAGTTAAATAAAATAAAAAGAGAGCTTAGAACGTGTTGTAAAATGTTCTGTTTTCAGAAAGCAAAGAAATAATGGAAGATTTTATTGCATCTATCAATATTACCTATCACAATAGCGACATCTAGTAATAAAAACTTAAAAATAAATCTGCTAGTTGTATTCTTCACTATCCTTTTAATATCTTCTAAAACAAATATTTTTTAAGGTTCTCGTATCTAGTTTTTCCATATTTTTTTGTTTCTATAGAGCAAAAAAAATAAATTGTTTAAATTGTTTCGCGTTGTAACGAGACAGACAGCAATTTTTTTATGATATCTAACTGTCTCCATGGGCATTTTAAATGCTTGAGTCCACCACGCTGTAAAAGGTAGCAACAAATTCGACCCAACATCCGTTTTTGGCGATTACAAAATTGGCCAGATATCGCACTGGCATTGTGTCGAGAGAAAGGCGCACTCGGTCTTAGAGCCGAGAGATCAAAGCGACACATGATAGCGACCACATCGAATCCCCATCAAAGCTAGTCTTAGAAATAAAAGCTAATAAGTGCAAACATTTGAAAGCTGTAGTACCCTACCATTAAGATCCAGTTGGCCGGTAATGCCTGGGAATGTTCGGGGGTCAACGTCACTACTTGTCCCGGGTAAGCAGTGCGTATTATTATTTCGATAGATGTTTTTATTTTAGGGTCTCGGATCCGGTCTGAGCGCCCCCTCGCTCACGCGGCCGGCTGTCGGTCGCGGCCGACTCGCGGATCGGCTTTTGTGCTTTGCGTATTTTTCGCACATGTCTCGTGATGTACGGAGATGACGACATGTCGCTTTAACCGACTCTACAAAAATTGCACAATAAAGCAACGGGCATGTTCGGATCAGATTACTTGTAGAGTAGCTAGTGTTAGTTTCTTTTTCCTAATACTGCCACTGTGGAATAGCGGACCACCCAAAAACCTACCTATTTTGTTATACTTATGCAGGATACGTAGTGATGAACTTGGATGGTATTTTCTGACTAGGTATCTGGTTTCTATACGGCATGGTACTATTTCTAATCTACAAAATCGCTGCAGCTACTGTCGATTTGTACCTGCTAACAGACCAGACATGACTCTGAGTTTGGAATTGAACAATTTATTAGTACTACGTAGGTACTGCGCTAGACAGGTCTAAACATTCAAAAAAATGTAGGTGAATTTAAGCAAGCAATTTTTATTTTTTATTTTTATAACTGACAAAATAATAATAATTGTTTATTTATTAATTATATTATTTTAATCATTATAATAATTTAATTAATCCAGCAAGCAAACAATTGAACAGAATAATCTCCTGATGATCTGTCGGGTCTGCTTGTGTTATAAACTTTAATATTAAATTGCAAAATAAATTGCAATGGTTGCTCAAATAAAAAGGTCACAAACCGAGACGACGCCGCATCTGGACCGGTTCTCCGATCAATCTCGACCATTGAAATCGCGAAAGCGATGGCCGGTGCGAATTTCACACCAGTCTAGTCTAGACCGCGGCACAATAGCCTAGGTCTTTTCATCGGCTAGAATCGGTGCGAACAAATAACGGACGCGTCATTGAATCTACTTTATAGCTATTATATGCATTGTGCACCGGGCTATAGAACCCGCACTAGAGGGTAGATGAGAAAAAAAATGAAAAATCCCCCTTTTATGCGCTTTATCGAAAAAATCTTTAGATAAGCCAGTGTTTTTGCCCCCGTGAAAGCCCGCTGTATTTAACCTTAGCTAGGTTTTCTTTTTAGGCTTTCGTTTTTTAAATTACCTTTGCTATTCGCTCGGTGGCTTATGTTCTTAATTACTTTATTATACACTAGCGACCCGCCCCGGCTTCGCACGGCTGCAATGCTGGTAAAAAACAATGCACGCATCTTATATATCTTGAAAAATATTCACTTAAATTACATGGTCTAAAGGGCAATAGTGATCAATTTAATGTACAAAATATTTATAATACTTAAATGAATAAGGATTAATGAAGTATTGCGTTAAATCGCTTCGTAAATGAACCATTAATTTTGGCTGAAAGTAAAAGATAAAAAATGGTTATTGTGTGTTATCCCTAAGAGATAGATATATGCCATCGCGGACTTTTGTTCACCTTTTTAAGGTGTGTAATACTGTAGTACATTATTTTGATATATCACGTAGGTACTGTTTAGCCAGCGTTTGCAATGTAAGCGCAACAAATGCGTTAATTTACGACATTACATCAGAAACCTCTAAAATTGCCAGTGTTTCTCTACTATATTATGCATATATTATACACATAAACCGTCCTGTTGAATCACTCTATATGATTAAATGATGAAATTATATTTCGTAGCATAACTTTAATAGATAAAACAGTAAAATATGTAGCTAAAATTAAATAGGACATTTTTTTTTTCAAAGTTAGCGATTTGAGATGTCAATGCATTGACTTGGAAGGGTCAAGTATTTGATTATGTAATATAATCAAAGGGTTAAGTATTCTGTATTTGATTCTCGTTTTGTAGTCTACATTAAACTGAAAGGCTAAATCTCTTGACGGGTCACCTCAGACAGCAACTAGCTACTGGCGTATCTGCCGCCAGGTTTATTGGTACAATAAGCCAATTTATTTAAAAATAATATCCTTAATTTATATGTGCCAGGGTTGACAATTTCTCATACTCTAAATAGGCAAAATATTTCTACTAAACGACTTTGCTCTCCGGTATTATAAAAGTCCGGTACCATCTAAGGATTGAAAAGTTCTATTAAGTTAATCTGCTTCAAAATTAGATTAACTTAAAGTCGCAGTTAAAAGATTATCGCAAAGATTTATCGCAATTATTAACCTCAGCAGCAGGGAGCGTTGGTAGCAAGGAATATAAACTTGTATAAATTCATTTTATTACATTACAGAAATTTCACAAACAGTATCTACTTTAACGTTACGATTCCTTCAAAATTAGAAAACACAATGAGCGCGCCACGTAACCAAAAACCTTACAACATCTCTTTTTGACGTTAACCAATGAGAGACGAATATCTTTTTTGCGTTAACCAATCAAAAATGTCAGTTGACTATTCTGTACGAATAATTATGTTGCCAACTTAAAAAAAATAAAAACTGTATAATTTATCGATTATGATACGATTAACGCTAATTAAATTGTGATCCTAACAATAAATATAAAATAAATATTAATCCGTAGATAAGTCACTGTTTAGGTTCACAAACGTTACGCAGTGGGAAGCAGGCCACGTGGCGGGGAGATTAATATAATACTCAGGTTGAAAGTTGAGTCTGCGGTTACTGTGCGGTGGCTGCGATATTTACTTACTTGATACTAGCCTGCAATAGCTGTCTCGCTAATACGCCCGCGATATTTCGAGAAACGTCTATCTGCAGTAAGCCTAAGATACACAAAAAAACATTGTTATCTTTTTGTCATTAACTACACCTTGGGCCTTGATTGCAATCACATCTGGTGGTAAGTGATGGTAGCAATCAAACCCACACCCCTTTCGGTTTTTACATCAAACCAGTACGCTAAATTGTTTGGAGGAACGTCTTTGTCGGCAGAGTGGTAGGTACCTAACTAGCTCCGGCCAAAGTCTTCCACCATGCACCAATTAAGAAAATCTCATTCGGTCCAGCCACGAATCAAACCCAGGACCACTGTCTTATTAATCTACCACTACGTCACCGAGGTCGTCAAAAGATCAATCTCGTGTAGAAAAAAAGACATATCGTCGCCTAGTAGCGGCGATATCGGGAATATCGCTCTCTCTTTCTTCACAACGCAACGAAAACAAGATATTAGCTTATATGATTTTTTTTGTACACAAGATATAATAATATGTCTTCGTGCAAATTCTTAGTCTTTAGGTCTAACCTCATGTCACGTTGTTTGTTCACGATTGAATCAAACTAATAAACCAAAAGACATTGCCATAATTTGCCTGGCTGTTCAAGCGTATGCTTATATTTAACTATTTTATTTAAATACACAATGAATTTTAAACAACTACCCACGTTTCATAGCAATCACTTGAAAACATCAAAAATATAAGAATTTCAATCGATTTTTTGTGTTCTGAATCACGTGACCATCGTCGTAGTATGAAAAGTCAACCCTTATTATTAAAAGTATTAATTTAATATGAAAATTTGAACTGTATCTGTATCAACATAATTATAAAAAGAATAACCCCTACCTAATGGTTAATTAGAACGATTTTGCGAAAGAACTTAATAACAATCAAACACTTTGGTACTTACTACATGTAAGAGAATGTATTAAAAACTTGCTTTTTTATATTTGAACACATCTGTATATGTATTTGGCAAGAATAGGTACATCTGTATAGATGTATTCTTGCCTGCACACTTGAAAAATATTTTACCAAGAAAAATGTTACGTACAAAGTTTCATAAAATGCGCTCTTAAGATCTCTAGTATCCTGCATTAGGGCTCTTATTCTTAACGTTGCTTACAACTTTGAATAATGTTTCAGTATTTAAAAACAAATACCTACTAAACTTTCTAAACACCTTACAAAAAAAATATAAATCAAAAATTTTTAAAGTATCTTCCTACTTATTTATTTCAATTAACACTATGGTACCTAAGTATCTAGCTAAATATATAGAGATACTCTCATGTATAATAAGTAAAATGGGCTTCGTTGGTGCACTGATTCAATTATGTGGCTTCGGATCACGACGTTCTGGAATTTAGTCCTGTAGCTATATTTTTAACGGTGTTTTTGTTACTAGACAGTGCGCATTTCGACTTTGTCTCTGTCTTTTTATTTACATTATCGAGATATAGATAGGAATTTGAAATTCACTCTGTCGAGTTATAAAAACAGCGTTACTGAATGGTATTGAATCGGGCTATTGAATATCCAGCTTTTTAGCCTTCTAAGAAATCCTCAGTAAAATTTGCAGCCCTGAGTCAGGAAGTTGGTTAGTTTACGTAGAATTAATAAATTGGTGTTTTCATTGTCAGTAACATCTGATCTGATATTAATCGTTACAAGATTTAAACATTTTCACACTGAATTCCGCCAATTCGCATTTGTGTTGTATAAGCTCCCAGCGTAGCCCTATAGTGGGTTGTTGAATAAGGCTGATATACTTAAGCAAAATATAAAATGCTTGTCACATAATATTATCGTAGGTAATAATACTTATACGTCTTACAAAAAACTAGACGTAAGTAGACGCGCAATGGACTTAAGTAGCGCTTGCTCACTTAAGACATGTTGCTTGACTTGTATTCTTTATTTGCTTCAACGGTACAAGGGAAGAGTTAAAAACACATTTTCTTAAGTTACAAGTTACATAGAAAAATTACAGATTTCATGAAAGCAATTTACTTTTTTTTTAACGCCTACAAGTTGGCCCTTGACTACTATCACACCTGATGTTAAGTGATGATGCAATCTAAGATGGAAGCGGGCTAACTTGTTAGGAGTAGGACGTAATGCACACCCCTTTCGGTTTCTATACGACATCGTACCGGAACGCTTAATCGCTTATCCTTGTCGGTAGAGTGGTAACTAGTCACTGCGTAAGCCAAACCAGCCAAAAAACTTTCTTCAGCTCACAGTCATTGTACTCAATATTTTAAAAAGAGAATATGTTTAATTTCTTGCCTTCTCTTGCCTGCTCTTTTTCGTAGATGTTGTTTTCCTAACCAATACTCACTGGCAGATTTGACTTACAAAGTGCAAGCCTAAATTTTCATTAAATCAAGAATCAAAAAGGAAAAGTTATTTAGGGGTATGAAAATGGGCTTGGGTTAGGCTTATGGTTATGTTTGGGCTATCGGTTAGCATTTCCTTTTTTTTATTCTAGAGATGGGTTGAAGTTAAGAGTTAATGATGTTACATCCCTTAACAACTGAGAGCACATTAAGCTGTCAATTCCGGCCATTATTACTAACGTCTGATAGTCTCACTAGCAGACTGGAGTTGGAAAATTGGTTGTACATACATATATGGTTCCAGTCATTGTTAGTCTCTGATAATGTGATCGCCGAAACACTCTAAATTTCTCCTAAAGGATGCCTGGCTATGATGCAATCGTAGACATATCTCGTCTGCGAGAAAACGACAAAAGTCTCTTGCTATTGGACGACACTTCGACCATAGGTATAACCAATCAATGCAACGCTTTTAGACGAGATAATATGTCAACGGTCGCATCATATCGTGCTCGACCTGTCATCATCATACTGAATGTACCAGTCTTTCCTTCGTTTACCTGCGAAAGGGACATGGACTGTACAGTTAGGCAGATAATTCTGAAAAAGTATTAAGTGTGCTATGCTCTTTAACCGCATCGGTGCCAGATGGTGTACGTACGTTGTACACTTGCGGTGCGTGCACAGGAACTCTGTTTTAAGGCTTCTATTTGTAGCAAGTGCATCGTGAACGCATTATAAGTTCATTATAAATAACATATGTATATTGCAATATGTTGTCGGGGACTAGGGGCTGTGTTACTCCTTTTAACAATAACAATTTGTAATTGAGTAACAATTTAGTAGATACATAGTAACTTAATCAGTTCAATCGACTTATAAATCAGTGTTTCTACAACAAAATCTCATGGAGGTTTTGGATCTGATGTATCCAAGTAATATACGAGTAATACAATTGAGTCTGACTGCTTCGTTCGTCTAGTGCCGGTCCCTATCCGGGTTCGACTCCTGGGTCGGGTCACGGAATAATTCTCAGTTTTTCATTCTTCTATGAAATTCTCAGTAAATTCCAAGCCTGCAGTCAGGAAGTTGGTGGTGATACACACCCGTGCCTCGGAGAGCACGTTAAGCCGTCGGTCCTAGTCACTGTCATCAGCATCTGATAGTGATCGTTAATAAATAAAACATTATCACCCTAAGCTCGCCAATTCGCACTGGAGCAGCGTGGTGGGTCTACGCACCATATGCCCTCTCCTGTAAGGCGGGAGGCCTGGCCCTGTAGTGGGCCGCTAATAGGCTGATAATGGTGATGATGAAATCGAGTTTACAACTAGAGTCAATCGCAGCAGTTACCAATTATTGGCTTGCCGGGATTCGGCTTCAGGTATTCGATTACCATATTCTTCAACCTTTTGTACCATTGTAACATTAGTAAAAATGTGAAAACAATTAAATTGAATATAAAAATTTTAATACTGCCTTATTTATGTTAATTTATTCATTCAAAAGAATAATTGCTCAGTTTCTTTCAAGTCTTCCTACCCTTCCGATTTTGGTTTCCTAACCAGTAGGTAAGTAATACCTAGTTACCACAAACAGACTGACCTACTTTAAAGAGACAATTTTATTTGTGACTTTAATTTGCCCACAGAAAGTACATGCTCAATAAAGGCCACACTGGACAAGCGGGTTGGGTTGGCATTTGGATGCAGACGGTTAATGACTGTGTTGTTTGAAAGTTCTTACAGAAGGCCTATGTCTAGCAGTCGACGTCCATCGGCTTAAGGTGATAAATAACTGCAATGATTGGGAAGCGACTTCGTTATCGCCATCATCATCATTATCAGCCTATTGACGGCTCTCTACAGGGCCAGACCTCTTTCCTTATAGGAGAGGGGATATGGAGCGTACATCCACCACCCTGCTCCAATGCTGGTTTGACCTTAGGGTGATAATGTTTTATTTATTTAACGATCATTATAAGATGTTTATGATAGTGACCAGGACCGACAGCTTAAAGTGCTCTCCGAGGTACGGGGTGTAAAAACAAATTCCAAACTCCGGGCTTGGAATATACTGAACATTTCATAGAAGCATGAAAAAGCCCAGAATTATTCCGTGACCTGACCCAGGAATCGAACCCAGGACCTGGTGATCGAAGCTACATAGGCTTACCACTAGACCAACTGTGGTAGACTATTAGTGTGGGACTGTTATCGTAATTGTACCTAATTCCCAATATTCATCGTCGTTCATGCTACAATCCAGTGGTTGTGAAATGGTCGCTTCGGCTGGCTGGCGATGCAACATCATTAGTTGCTGCTGAAATATTTCTCAAATATTTCATTACTCGTTACACAGGAGATTTATTGAACTAAAGGTAAGTATACATACTAATCAAGGCAACGTTTAAAGTATTTATGATGTAAGTAGCAAAATTTTTTCATTATTTCATTTTTTATACTTACTGTGCCTGTATATGTGTCAACTATATATTGCATTTTCCTAATTACAATGTTTTTGTATCGTATTTTGTTATATTTAAATAGAGAGAGTACATGATTTAATATTTCAATGTTATTTAACTTCCTCCAATTTCCTGTCAAATGTTACAGTTCCAATGTTTACGCTCTTTATTTCCTCCTTGCTAGCTTAATGTATGCTGTATTGTAATGTACCTGGTATCTATGAATTAAAAGAAGAGTAAAAACGTACCTAACGTCGCATTAGTAAATAATTTGTGTATGAACATAACATATATTAGATAGAAGCCCCGTAGATTCAGTAGTTAGCCTACGCGGTGTCCGGTCAGAGCCGTGGGTTCGAGTAACTACCTGCAATGAAATATTGAAATTGTTTTCGTTTTGAAAACTATCAGTAACCCCCAAGCAGAAGTTTGTGATGTTAATCCCTTTAGTCTCAGAGAACATTGTTATCCCCGAATTGTCATCATGGCTGGCTGGCTGGCTCTACCAATTATTGCTAATAAAAATGAGCTTGTACGATATTTCCAAATAAACTTGAAGGCCTAAAAGCTGTAGGCACGAAACTTTATAAATAGAAAACCACAGACTTTAATCATAAGCTTTGCACAGTCGAGCAAAAAATTAAAAAGTTATAGCGGACCTTTTCGCGCGGGTTCAAGTAACGAGACACAAAAAAGAAACTAATGAACGAAAGCTGCACTACTCCGCCATTGCAGTGTTTCAATGCAGTCGGTATACACTGCAGGCAGGTATGGAGTGTAGCTCGACCCGCGCACGCTGTAATGTTACGTCAACCAATGCGGTATTTGTATGAACATCTATACCACAATCTGTATTTAAAGAGATTATATTATAGATACTATGTCTATAATATAATTAAAAGCAAAAGCAAAAGTTTGAATTTATGGATTGAAATCTATTGCCAAATATGAGAAAAGAGTTTCGAGAATAAAAAAATCCACCGATAAAGGGGTGATCGCGCAGTTTTGACCCATTTCAAAGACAAATTTTAACTAATAAAATTAATTTATTTTATTAAGAGATGTATTTATGTTAAATAGGAAAATACATTGAGGAAAATAAATAATTTTGCGTTTCATTTTTTATTTGTACCCCAAATTCTGCAATCTTTTTGACCCAACTTGTCGATGCCAAGCCTCGTGTGTTGTTATTCTCAATCTCGAAAGTGCAGCCTAGGCATCGAAATAATAAACGTAGACTAAGTACCGATATATGAAAGAGAAAGAGTATTATCTCTGTCCTTAACTCTCGTAAGCAAAAGTGTTGTCAGTTTTCAAAAATGATTCATTTAGTTAAGTTCGTTTCGATGGCTCAACTATAGATCCCTTACCTGGCTATCCAACGCGGAAATGCAGACAGTTTTCTTGCCACCATTCCACGTGGTCATGATTTGTATAGTTATTAGGATCTACTTTTAACTTAAGTTCCTTATTCTTTCACAATAAAGAATAAAGGTCCCTAATTTAAAATGTCAATTCTCCTTTGGATGTATGTTCGACTTTGAAAAAAGTTTCACTTTTTGCGGACGCGGGGACCATTTCACACTGTCGAGTACACACAAGATTCATGCATAAATATTTCACACACGTTTACGCGCCTTCAGCACAGCCAATAGTGCCTCCAGCGCTTATCCCCCTCGCAATAGAGGCGAGAATGTAACGCACGCAGCCCACTGCTCGGATAGTGAATAGGCTCCAGCGCTGTGCAGCAAGGCTCCAGCCTTAGGCGAAGTCTACACGAACGCGCATGGGTGTTTTGCCTGTGTAGGCACGAAAAAATCTTTCAAAATTCAGTTATGTGTAATCAAACTTTTTAATAGAAATTATATTACAAATAAATTATCAAAACATATTGATTTAACTAATAAATAATTATTTAACATTATTGTAGAATTGACTTGATATTTACGAAGATATAAAATACCAGCGAAGCCCGAAAGAGGTGTGGATTTCGTTCTACTCCTAACAAGTTAGCCCGCTTCCATCCTGGATTGCATCATCAATTAACATTAGGTGTGATAGCAGTCAAGGGCATACTTGTAGTCGATAAAAAAAAATAAAATTCAGTTTGTTATAGATCGAAAAAGTAGCCTATCTGAACCGGCTGTAAACTATCTCTATACCAAATTTCATTTAAATCGGTCCAGAAGTTTAGGTGTGATTGACTTACAAGCAGACATAGTTACTATCGCAGTTACAATATTAGTATAGAAGTATAGATATTGTGAGTGTTGGATTAATACACCATTTGTAATCAATAACGTATCAATCAAACAATTGATTCGTTATAGCATCTCATGCCAGTCTGTGTAGTCCAAGCCTTAAAACTATTTATAGAGTTTTGCCATAATAATACTTAACTGAGACAAAATGGATTTTTAACCGATATAAGGCCGGCCTATAAGGTTACCGAGATATTATATTATTTTTCAACGTACCTAGCATTATTAATAAGTGCTTTGTTGATTTTGAAAGTATTAACTTACACTTTTGGAAGCAACTACCACCGACAACTAGAAATAAAATAAAAATCATACAACGGACTGGTAAATAATAAAAAAAGATCTTACAACGCATGTTCTTAGTTCGTATTGAAATGGTCACAATAGACAGCAATTATTTGCAACCAAAAAGACAAGAATGCTAAACATCCCCCGAGCAGTCTGCATTAAAAAAAACGTCTACAGGAAAACGGAGCAGTTATTTTTAATATGAATTGATAGAAATCTAGCTTTTCTATATTCGAGGGTGCATAAAAGAAATCTGTATGAATGACCCTTGCATAAATGCAGTATTGTGCCGAGGTCTGCGGGTGGAGGGGAGGCTAGTTATTAATACAATCCAGTTATTATAATATAAAGGCATCGTTGAGGGCCGCGCTAGCCTAGACCGCTTTCACTGGAAGTACTTACCTACTTGGTACTTGGCCAGGTGTGAGCGAAACTGTGCCTCTCATATTGCGTTCAGTAGTGATGCACCAATTTAATTAAACCGGCTTCCATCTTCACACAAGAAATAATAATTTGTAAATTATAATTAATTTAGATTGTAGTAGCGGATGCCCACGACTTCACGGTTTTGGCACGACATCATATCAGTATCATAAAACGTCTTTGTCTGTAGAGTGGTGACCGGCCGGCCGAAACTTTCTACCACCCAGACCTGGAGTCAATTAAGAAAATCTCAATTTCGGCAATCGAACACAGGACCTCCGTTCTATAAATCAACCGTGCATACCACTGCGTCACGGAGGTCGTTACGTGATTTAGCAATGATTACGTTTTTGTCCGATTGATGGCAGAGTCAAATAAACAAAGTTGACATTTAAAAATGCTTCAAGTCTAATTGAAATAAAACAATTTTAATTTCAATTTCTGCTCAATACTTATAGATTTGTAATTTTAAGGTAGGTATACCTACTTTGAATTTATGATTTTTTTTAAAAAATAATAGAGGAAAGGGACATCAATAAGTTTTTTTACGCAACCATCGTCATTATCATCACCATCATTAATGCTTCATATCATAGTCAAAATACATAGTGTATCAGTAAAATCTTTAAAGGTCATCAAATATTTTTTACATAATTGTAATAGGTTAATGTCGTAGAGTTAAAATTTTATCCTTTTTACTCCTTGAAATAAAATCCATGATCCATGTTAAATTCGAAAGTTAAAAAAATAAAAAGTTAAACTTAATTTATACTTGTCGATTCAACTCGTCCCATCACTACTTGGAACATTCCTACAACAGTCCACATGCACTTAGCCAGCGGAAGAATTGGTCTTTTAATCGACGGAAACGTTTCAATTATATTTTTTTGATCACGCTTTTAAATTAAGACTATTATAATAACTGGCCTGAGTGTAGGTGTTGTTTTAGGATTTTTTTTTGCGTTAATGTGGAGTTATTGGAATCGTTTAATTAAAATAGAATGGTATATTTTAATAACATAATATTCTTAACATATTTTAATTAGGTAAATATTGTTTAACGATTGCCTACTCGTAAGTATTTAGTACATAAATTAAGTTAAGAAATTCAGTATTTAACTTTAGTAACTAAAGTATAATAGACAACGAGAATGGAAAGTTAGTATTATATTGAATTGGCGTAATCCACGAGAGAAACCTAGGTTTTTAAAAGTTAGAGCTTGTCTATTGAGACTTGAGAGTAGAGACTAAAATTGCCCGGTAAATTAAAAAAAATGGAAGTATCCGATTGGTTTTTTTAATTCATTTTCCGGCCTGGAGCTAGAGTATCAAATTGTTACATTTATTTAACAGACTGGAATCAAGTTCTTTCAGTATCAAATTGAGAAAAATATTTCCACAGAGTATTCCAATATTTGCACTATAATTTTGGGAATGTCCTCCAAATTTCTTTTTTTATTTGCCGGGCAATTTCAGTCTCTAGATTTCAGATCTCAGTTCTCGTCGATTTCGTAAATTCAATATACTTTTAATTTTCCGTTGTCATAAAGTTCTTTGCACATAGCGTTACTAGCGCCATCTTGTAAATCGTAGACGTATTACAAAATTATTAAGGTTAAGCTATGGTTGCTCTATTGTTATGTATTCTGTGTACCTTATTTTCAAAGTAAACTATTCATACCGACCATATATGTTTATTCTCTATACAATCGTTTAAACCATGAAATGGCGTTATACCTTGGTACCTTGTAGGTACAAAAAATCAATAGAAATGCTAATGATTTTTATGGTCAAAACTAAAAGAAATGTCATCACGAAGTCTTATTTCTATTTTTAACCGACGAAAAAAACGGAGGAGGTTCTCAATTCTACACGTGTATTTTTTTTTACGCATGACCACGCATAACTTTTTACAGAGTTGTCCGATTTTGATAATTCTTTTTTTATTAGAAAAGGCATACTTCCAAGGTGGTCCTATTGTCATCATGTTAGGATCTGATGTTGATATCCTGGGGAAATTAAAGGAACTCTTCAAATTTTGGAGGCACGCTTACAGCGATTTCGGTCTTTGTCTTGGTATCGGTAGCTTTTTAACTACTAGTGCCGTATAAATTATAATATACTATGACAGTATAGTACGAGTACGTTACGTGGCGATATATCACTAAAAAATGAGAAATAAATTTTTTTAACAAAAAATAGAACCGACTCAAAACGCACCAAAAAGTAAAAAATAACTGGGTCATTTAGTTGCTTTAATTTACTTAACTTTTTACAGCATATCTAGAAGTCGTATGAGGTAACAAAATAATATTCAAATCTTTTCGCAGCACAGGGTCCTTTTTTAGTTACTCAGATAATCTGCTTGCTCAACTTTCAACATGCGCGACACAGAGCTCGTTAGTGCTGCCATATTTTTTTCATTGATTGAGCATGGTTTACATAAAATATATGTTAAACGCATAAAATAAAAGATATAAGTAAATGGAAAATAGGTAAAAAATTTTATCTTTAAAAAATATTTTTTAAATTTTATATCTATTTTTATATTTTATCTATGGCGTGAAGTCTGTTGTCATCTGTGGATTTCATTTCATTATCTTTTTAACAGTCTGTGAATTTCATTAAGTCAATTTAAGAAATGGGGGTCCTGTCACATACTATAAAGCCCAATTTTTTGGGTTTATTAAAATTTCTAAACAACATGAACTGGTTTATTGTGTTTTTTAGTTTAATTAATCTTTCAGTGTGTATTTATGAGGACCAAATTGGGAAATTCGACTGGTAAATGTAGCTTTAAGGTTATGGCAGTTGTATGACTTCTCACAACACGAATTTTGATGAATAATTGAAGAACCTTCTTTCAGGCGACAGACTTATGTAGGGCGGATAAAGTTTGCACAGTTCGACACTGTGTCCACAGCTAAAAAAATCATTGTCGCCACTGAAGAGAACGTATTAGCTGCACTCAATTTGAAGACAGGTAAGCTCTACACTGGTACTCGTTTCCGGCTGTAAATGAATTAGACGGCATTTCATTCTTTTTCGCCAACTTTTCTAACGATATAAAAAAGTAAATCAATGTAATTACTTGTCCGTATTCATAGAAAAATATTAGGTATTTCTAAACATGTTCTGTTTAAGTATGTTAAATCTTTAAGTGAACTAGATTGGTTAGTATTACTACCATCAAGTATGATTTATATGTAGGACATTTAAGATCCATCCCAGAAACTTAGAAGTTAGTGTGTTATTTTATGGCTATTAACACTTAGGCAGTATTATACTAAATAAGTTGTTAAGAAGTCAGTATGAGTAAAGACTTGCTTGTTGTGTTTGGTGCATGCAATGGGAAAGACAGACCCTTTTTTGTTGATACACCACATGGGCAATGCTGGGACTGTACATAGCCTGTAAAATTTCAACTTGCTATAGTTGCTTGTTTTTGTGTGTTGCTTGCTTCTATTCTATAGTTGTGTCAACAATTCTACAATATTTTATCAAGAAGGCAATACACAGCCAGTTTCACATATCAGTCCACTGTTTGTTTATTATGCATATAAAATTTATGTAAATTAAGTAATTGAATTTTTAACTAACTATATATTATCAACAATGTTGTACATTGTATTGTAATTTTTTAACTTAAGTATAAAATATAAAACACAATTCTGGTTACATTTTAGTATAATTAATTTTCATTATCATAATAAGCAGAAGTTTATATGTGTATGTGTTTATTACTACTTTACACCCCAACTATTAAACCAAGTTGACTGAAATTTGGAACAGAGATAGGCTTTACCATGAAATAAAACAGGCTATTATGTATCTCAACATTCGTAAGGGAAGGGGAACAAACAAATAAACACAAGCTTTAAACTTTGAGCCCACTAGATAATTATGAATGTGAATGTGAAAAAGTGTAACTCCTCCTCTAGTCATTTTCCTCATTGAGGGTCGTGACCACCTCCATCTTTGATACTATTTGAGATGTGACGCCACTTTGCTCTGTCCTCTGCTGTCCGAACAGCATCATAGATTGTGGTGCGGATCTGATCAGATCTTTTACTTTGCCAGTCACTATTAGTTTCTCGAGATTATAATTAATATCTAGATAATTGAGTAAATTGTAACTTTAATTTGTGTAATAGGTCAAGTGGTATGGCGCCACGTGTTTGAGAGTGCATCTGCAGGGAACATACAACTGCTGCATGTAGGGGAGAAGATCACCACAGTGAGTGGATCCAACCCTTACTTGGTGCGAGGATGGAATTCTGCCACAGGTATTTTTTATAGCATACTCGCCATACATTTTTGTTATGATAACATGTAAATTGGTAAATGTATGCACAAAATTTTGTAATGTTCTGACTATACTGAGCAATGAGAGCATAAAACATATGATAGAGAGCCACGATCAGTGTAAGCATTCAGCTAGTGACAAAGCAATTTTTTCATCAATATATTTTTTTTTATCAACTACAAGTTGGCCCTTGTCTGCTATCACATCTGATGTTAAGTGATGATGCAACCTAAGATGGAAGCGGGCTTACTTGCTGGCGTAGGACGAAATCCATACCCCTTTCGGTTTCTACAACACATTGTACGGGAACACTAAATCGCTTGGCAGTACATCTTTGTCAGTAAGGTGGTAACTAGCCTCAGCGAAAGCCTCCCGCCAGCCAGACCAAGACAAATTAAGAAAAATCTCAATGTGCCCATCCTATCGAATCCAGGACCTGAGTAAACTTATGAATCCACTGAGCACACCACTGCTCCACGGAGGTGGTAATTTTCTTTTGATATGATATACACATAAAAATTCCAAATTACCCCACTTATTAAATTGCTCAGAAAGGGTTAAGAGTAGGTATAACAATAGTCCAATAGGCTTGAGTGATTGAACCCATGACTTTTTAATGTTTTTATTTACATTTGATCAGTAAATACATAAGTACATTTATGCTTGTGGCTGTAGGTTTATCAGCTTTTATTGCATTTGTTGTGTTTTTTTGTTTTTTGATACCCCCTTGAAATTGAATTTTAAATCAGTTAGTTCCAATTTATTGAGCTGAAATTTTATGTACAACATGCATTTCCCTCCGTCTACATTGCATGATAAGCTAAATGTCATTCAATCTTTACTGTTATGAAATGAGACAGTTTGTATGTTGAAATAAATCCAAACTACCAGCCTTATTGACTTGACGGCTGAGTGGCGCAGTGGGTAGTGACCCTGCTTCTGCGTCCTAGGTAGGTGGGTTGGAATCCCACTTCTCGAAAATGTTTGTGTAATGAGCATGAATGTTTTCCAGTGTCTGGGTGTTTAACTATGTATTATAAGTATTTATGTGTAATATATATAAAATATTCATCAGTTATCATAGCAGCCATAACACAAGCTACTTATGCTTACTTTGGGGCTATATAGCGATGTTTGTCATTGTCCTATAATATTTATTTATTTATTGGAATTATTTTTATATGCAATAGCCAGAATCATAAAAAGTGATATCTATTATTAGGCTTTAAACCTACCTGTTATATGCAAGTAAAACTGCACGGAGTAGTTAGTATTTACAAATACAAAATCCTTTATTTACTGATCAATTCTTAATTTTATACATTTTTCCACATGGGATCCGGTTTGATCAGCGTATTATTTGATTCATAGGCCTCCTCTAGTTTTTTCTACTCCCTTCTGTTTTTAGCATTTGTGAGCCATGGCCATCTTGCGTGCTTCTTTAAGTCATCGGACCATCTTTTCAGTGGCCTTCCTTTCATTCTTTTGATATTTCGGCGTGGTGTCCATTCGGTTAGGATTCTTGTCCATTTTTCGGAACTCTCACGTAACATGTGACCCGTTCAACGCCATTTCATTTGTTTGATTTTAGTGATAACATGTTTGAATTTTGTTATTTTTCTAAGATCAGTTGCTCGTTTCTTGTGTTGTCTTTTATATCCTAGTATATTTCGCTCCATGCTTCTCTGATAAGTTCTTATTTTTTTGTTTAGTTTATCTGTAATGGACCATGTTTGGCAGCTATAGGTTAGGATTGGCAAAATGCATGAATTGAAGATTTTTTGTTCTTCACAATGTCTTTTAGAGACCAAAACCTCTTCCATGCATTTGCTATCATGCAGGATTGCAAATGCATGGAAGTTAGTATTTAATATAATTTAATATTAAGATTCTCAAAAACGTTCATGTTTTACAAGATAGGTGTCAAATGAAAAATTATTGAAAAATCTTACTAATATTATAACTGCAAAAGTATGTATGTTTGTTGCCATTACACACACAAACTACTAAATCAATTTTGATGGTATTTTACAATAATACAGCTTCTACATAAGAAACACAATGGCTACTTTTTACCCCCAATTTTTTATAGGAGCAAAAACTATGCAGTGTTAAACTGCAGGCATCCTATACTTATATTCTTATCCCATCCCACAGGAGTCCTTATCTGGGAGTGGTCTCTGACACTCCAGAACAGTCAGCAAGCCGACTATTCAGAGTGGTGGGTGCAGAACAACATGCTAGTTCACATGCTGCCCGTGTTTGGTTCACATCTGGAAGTTACCATGTACAACCTGCTGACTGGAGGCAACCGCGGTGCTACATCCAGGCTGCCTGCTGCTTGGAACAATGATGAGTAAGAATTTAATTGAACATACAACAAATATCCCTAATATTTGTAAGGTCCTCATATTTATTCACTTTTAATGTATATTATAAACCATGGTGTTCCCTTCATACATGCAAAAAAGCACAGCCCACCCACATTGCCAGAATCCAGAAAAGTAATAGTTTTTTCCTTTTAATTAATTAACCGACACAAACCCATCGACTTAGGGCTCATTTGATTTGTATTGTCGAGTAGTTTGATCCCATATGGTAAGCAGGGTCTGATGATGAAGCCGGAAGATGGCTATAGAAATTCCGCGATTAAACGACACAAACCCATCGACTTAGGGCTCATTTGATTCGTATTGACAAGTAGTTTGATCCCATATGGTAAGCAGGGTCTGATGATGAAGCCGGAAGATGGCCATAGAAATTCCGCGATTAAACGACACAAACCCATCGACTTAGGGCTCATTTGATTCGTATTGACGAGTAGTCTGATCCCGGCAAAACAGATCCTGTTGTGAAATTAATATCCATTAAAATCGATCTATCAATGTAAAATTAATAAGTTTACTATTTGAATCCGTACGAAAGCCAATTTATTTAATGTTATGCGATAAACAGTTCAGTGCCTCCCCGGCACAAAATGTCTGTGCACGCCGCTGATTATAAATGCGAAAGTAACTATCTGTTTATTACTCAATCACGCCTGAACTACTAAGACGATTTAAACGATATAATTTAGAGTTAGTTAGAGTTAGAGTATAGTTTTATTTTTTTTTATCGACTACAAGTTGGCCCTTGACTGCTATCACACCTGATGTTAAGTGTTGATGCAGTCTAAGATGGAAGCGGGCTAACTTGTTAGGAGTGGGACGAAAATCCACACCCCTTTCGGTTTCTACACGACATCGTACCGGAACGCTAAATCGCTTGGCGATACGTCTTTGTCGGTAGGGTGGTAACTACCCACGGCGAAAGCCTCCCACCAGCCAGACCAAGACAAATTAAGAAAAATCTCAATCTGCCCCACCGGGAATCGAACCCAGGACCTCCGTCTTATAAATCCACCGCGCATACCACTGCGCCACGGAGGTCGTCGTTTAGAACCTGACAAAGGACATAGGCTAGGCTACTTTTTGTCGAACTATCGCCAAACAAAATTTTTCCATAGTACTAAATAAAGTTGACAATATTTATACAAACATTCAATTTTTCTACGTAATGGCTTTCAATGTCGAATATTCTTTTCAGATGTGTCCTATCAGCCCCATATTATACTTGTGTTAGCGGAGAAATGGGGAGCCAACTTCTTTTGTCATTGGACGTCACATCAAACGCAATACAAATCATAAGCAAGCCACTAACAGACTTAGTTTACTCCCAACCAATAGGTGGAAACTTGAGGCCTTTGGACAGTAGCACAGTACCTGGCTTCATACTTGATGATCAAAAGGTTATACTGATCAAGGACAGTAGTTTTGAACTGGTCGGGAAGGCTATGCTGCATGAAATGGCGAGTGTCAGTGTTATTGATAGCGGCAATGAATTGATCATGCTACAAGCTTGGTCCGATGAAGAAAAGGTATGGATCATAATTATTATCCTAACTAATATTATAAATGCGAAAGTAACTCTGTCTGTCTGTCTGTCTTGCTTTCACTCTACAACTACTGAACCGATTTAAATGAAATTTGGTACACAGTAAGTCAAGAGCCTGAAAAAGGATTTCGTAATCAAAAATAGGCTACTTTTGATTACGAAAGAAGGGTTGTAAGGGGTTAAAGGGGTGAAATGTTGTATGAAAGTATCGTCATTTTGAAAGCTTAAGACCTATTTCTTAGGCAGTTGATTAGATATTAATAAATATGACATTCAAATATTAGAAAAATTAGGCTGCCGTAATAACTAATTCCACGCGGACGAAGTCGCGGGCAAAAGCTAGTATTATAATAAAATATTCAAGAAACCCGGAGTCGGGAAGTTGGTGATGTTACACACCCGTGCCTGAGACAGCCTTTTTAAAGCCGTCGGTACCAGTCACTAACATCGACAACTGAAAGCGATTGTTAATGTATTACAGTTAATCACCTTAAGCCCGCCAACTAGCATTGGAGCGGCATGATGAGTTTACGCTCCATATCTACTCCTACAAGCAAGGGGCAAGTAATTCTAAAGATAAAATTAAGCCACCACGGACTTTTTTTAGTCCTAAAAAAGGCAAACAATTCTTCGATACATTGTTTCGTTATATCTCAAATTGATAAGGCAGCGTTTTCGATGATTTTCCCACGTGGCTAAAATTTCTCCAACTTTCCTAACAATTATCATGATATTTCATCCAATTTGCAATAAAATCTTAACAAATTATATACTAAAACCTTCCTCAGGAACCAGTCTATTGCTGAAAATCACATGAAAGTTGGTTCAGTAATCCGTAACTTTGTTTTATATTATGTAAGGATATGTAATGATTAGTTATTAGTGTGATCTAATGATTGCTTTAAATTATTTTCCAGGGTTTTCAACTAGCAGCACACAGTGTATCCTCCGACAGTGAGGTGACAGAGATACACTGTGTGGACCCCACTATGCACATCCCCGTGCCAGAGCTGCAAGCGGTGATGTGTACGCGCAAGGCCAAGGAGCAGTATGCTTGCAGGATCCTGCTCAACGGAGCTGATGATGCGGTGCACTTGATGCAGCAAGGAGGTATAACATTCGTTCGAAACCGACAAACAGATTAAAGTGCTTTTCGTGTCACCAGAGTGTAACATTATCAACATTTACAGTGAATCTCTTGAAAAAAAAAGTCTGATATTTACCCTGACCAAGAACTATATCAGATATTATAATACAAGTTATTGACTCTAAGGCCAACTAGGCAGTTCTATGTTCTAGGATAAGGCCAAATTTTGTGATGTCATGAAGTGGATTTGTTACTAATGAAGTATTATTGACATTGCTGACTTTAAAAAATAAAGTCTAGAACGCAAACAACAAATCTTGCAAAAGGCGACATTTTTATGTTATATTTAAACATACTTAACTACATGTTTTTTGGAATATTTATTTTTTAGTTTTTTTTATTACCCCGTGTAAGGGGCATCAGCTAGAGCTATATAATGAAAACAACTTATGTCAGAAATAAAGGGTTGCTTTTTTTGAATTACTTTAACGCGCAATGTATTGCGGACAATGCGATTACAACGCTTCGCAATCTATACATAACTGTTGGCGCCAACGCGGACGCACAGCGCGCGCCCATGTGTAGGTACTATGTTGAACTCTTAGAACAGCTGATAATGTGCATATTAAAATTACATTTATATTGCTAGTTTTAGTTTAAAATCTTTATTTGTTGGTTTTTACTTTAAAATCGTAATGAGATGGGCTACTTAGGGGATATAATGCTGTAATTAGTTATCAAAACTGCAGATTCTTTTTCTCAGAAAATCACATGTACTGAATTAAGTTTTCCTTACCATGTCCGGTATATATTGAACAATAACAGGACGCGTGCTATGGACGCGCGAGGAGGCGCTCGCTAACGTGGTGGCGGCAGAGTTCGTTGACCTGCCTGTCTCCGACACCGACGCGGCCATCGAGTCTGAGTTCGATCAGAAAGAAGGTTTGTATACTATTCAATATGGCAGAGCTCCTAATTCTTCGGTACTTAAAATAGATTGTCTATAGTTTGAACCATATAAAGTAATAAAGAGGCCATAAAGGACTTGATTCCAGGCCGTTAAATAAATTAAAAAAAAAAAAAAAAAGTAATAAAGGACGTGGAACCGTAGAATGGTATTAACAGCAAAGGAGTAGCAATATTGGTAATATTGCCAATCGACGAAGATTATTATTTGGGAGTGAGGTTCACGCAGTGGATTGCAGATACATAGATAAGAGAGTGTTATATAGTAGTTTGTTTATTCTTTTGCGTTAGCATTTTACGAGGTTTTAACGTCCTTTATTGTTAATCAAATAATATGGTTCAGAGTAAATAAAAAATTTTTAACAAAAAATAAAAACGCCTTCAAAACGCACTAAAAAGTAAAAAATAACTACGTCATTTACTTACTTTAATTTACTTAATCACATCTATGAAGTCGGTGCCATCCAAGTTCATGTAAAGTCTTTAAAGTAGAAAGCTCGGGTGGCACCGACTTCATATATGTGATTAAGTAAATTAAAGTAAGTAAATGACGTAGTTATTTTTTACTTTTTAGTGCGTTTTGAAGGCGTTTTTATTTTTTGTTAAAAATTTTTTATTTCATACTTTTTAGTGATTTATCAATAACAAACATATTAAAGAACCTACTCGAACTAAACCATAAGTACCAAAATTCACTAGCTACTTATAACATTCCGACATCCTTGCAAATGTGCCTATAAAGTTTGAAGAGTTTCCTCGAGTTTTCGTAGATCTCATCATCGGATCATGACTTAGTAAACATTAAACCAACTGGAAACTATAACCTTTCAAACTTCTCATTGAGACATATTAATCGAGCCCAATCACAAATTAGCTAGTGTAAACCGTTAAAGAGCTCCCTCAGCTGTCCTTCTTCTTCATCGCCAGACCCTCAATGACAGTCACAGCCCATTTAAATGTAAAGTTCTCATTGAGACAAATTAATCGAGCCCAAACACAAGGTAGCTACTGTAAACCGTTAAAGAGCACCCTCAGCTCTCTTTTGTCTTCGTCGCCAAACCCTCAATAAGAGTCACAGCTCATCTCAATGTAAAGATCTCATTGAGACAAATTGATCGAGCCCAAACACAAGGTAGTTACTGTAAACCGTTAAGGAGCTCCCTCAGCTGTCCTTCATCTTCGTCGCCAGACCCTTGATGACAGTCACAGCCCATCTACATGTAAAGTTCTCATTGAGACAAATTAATTGAGCCCAAACACAAGGTAGCTACTGTAAACAGTTAAAGAGCTCCCTTAACTGTTCTTCGTCTTCATCTGCAGACCTTCAATGACAGTCACAGTCCATCTAAATGTAAATTTCTCATCGCGACAAATTAATCAAGCCCAAACACAAGGTAGCTACTGTAAGCCGTTACGGAGCTCCCTTAACTGTACTTCGTCTTCATCACCAGACCCTCAATGACAGTCACAACCCATCTAAATGTAAAGTTCTCATCAAGACAAATTAATCGAGCCCAAATACAAGGTAACTGCAGTAAATCGTCAAGGAGTTCTCTTATATGTAGATCGGCTCCATCATCAGATCGACTCCAGACCTTCATTAAATTGTAGTGCTTTTCAATACCTACCGGAAAAATTAACAAACGTACTTGTTGTCCCTACAATTTTTGAAAGTTCCCCTCGGTTTCTCCAGGATCCCATCATCAGATTCTGGTTTCCTTGTCATGGTACCACCACCGGACTATCTACTTTCCAACAAAAAAAGAATTATCAAAATCGGTTCATAAACGACGAAGTTATGCGCGAACACACATAAAAAAAAAAAAAATATATATACGGTCGAATTGAGAAACGCCTTTTTTTTTGAAGTCGTTTAAAAAAACAGTGATTGTCAACCTTTTTGACCAGGTATGATTTAGATATTAGTATTAGCGTTATAATAAAATAAACTATATCCATTTTGACGACCGTGTGGCGCAGTGGGTAGTGACCCTGCTTCTCGTCCTAGGCTGTGGGTTCGATTCCCTCTGGAAAATGATTGTGTGATGAGCATGGATGTTTTTCAGTGTCTGGATGTTTATCTATATATTATAAGTATTTATGTATTATATATATTAAAATTCATCATGTATCATAGTACGCATAACACAAGCTACCTAAGCCTAGGGGCTATATAGCGATGTGTGAAATTGTCTTGTAATATTTATTTATTTAATCCAAACACACACATCTTTGACACATTTAGCTTAAGTAACCTTTACTTTAAGTAACGGTTTTTTTGAAATCCTCTGATGCTATAGCTAACTATAAAGGCTGTATAATTTATTTTTCTGAGATGCCGTGTATAGTTTCCTATAAACCCTGCCAATGTGTAAAATGGTATATGCAACATGATAAGCAGTGAAGGTATAAAAGCGTAACAAACAAACTTGCATTTATAAATTTTTTACTACAGTAAACTGATGAGATATTGTCTTGTTTTAGCTGCCAAGGTGTATAGTAAGTACGGTAGATAGTTTGCATTGTGTGCTCAGACACGAACCAACAGGACGGTTCCCTTTAGTGAAACAGTGCCAATTCTGTTGCATACAAATCTCTAAATCAGAGTTCCCCACCTTTTTTAGTTTAATTTCGTAGCCCTCAGGGTTATAAAGTGCCGTGAGAAATTTCGTGCAACCCCTTTTAAAACTTCCCCAGTGGAAGGCACCGCGTGGTTGGGAAAAACTGATTTAGAAATGAATGAGTACTACACTGAATTGGCACTAATATACTATGTTACTGATACCTCTATTAGTATGTAACTGAAATATTTCCTTGTGTGTCTATCATATGATTTCAAGCTTTATATATTTTTACATTTGTACATATTTATTTACTATGGACTTGTTGTTTTTATGGTAAAAACATTTTAATTCAGCTTCTATGTTAACCTTTGTTATACATTGAAATATATTTATAATGTATTTATGTTCGTGAAATAACGTAATTTTAGTAAAAAATTTTCGAAATCTATATAGCAATATTATAAGCTAGCGTTTCTAGTTGTGGGATTGTTTTAACACTCGTTTTTACTTGCTCCACTTTGGGTTTGCTCGGATCAATTTCATAAATATTTTATTAATTGACTGGTTTGGTTGACAACTTTGGCAGTGTTTTATTATAGGAAGGCTAGGAAATTGTACAATGCGCTGCTCTATGCTCAATTCCTATAGCCCTAAGCTGCAGTCGGAATCTGCGGCCTTTCACTACACGTGGTGTGCCAAAAGAGTAAACCTGAGGCATAGGTGTTACGTATAATATGATTGGCTTCGGCCGTGGTTAGTTTCCACCCTTCCGACGAAGACGTACCGCGAAGCGATTAAGCGTTCTGGTATGTCGTGTAGAAACCGAAAGTAGTGTGGATAGGATTAAATATCTAATTTACACTGATAGCACACAGAAAAAAGTACTTCCTTGATGTGGTTGGCGCATTATCTAGTGCGACCCCAATAGACCAAGATAGGCTAGGCTAGGCAATAAAAATAAACAATAAGGCATAAATTAAAAAATACAAGTCGATTGTAGTTTAATACTAAAATAATATAGTAGTAAATAAATTAAAAGATATAATAAAAAAAGAAAAATATGTATCTATCATAAATCAAATAAAGTAATTTTAAATCTATTAGTGCAATAACGAATTAATAAGAAGAATATATAATATGCTTATTCTCAATATTAATATACTATTCTTATATTTTGTCACATAAAATTTTAAAATAAATGGAATGCATAGCGGAAAGAAACTATGTAATATAAATTTTAAATTTTTGATTTGTTAATGAGGGTGTCACTGACTAACATTGCGGTATCTAGAAATAGGTTATTAAATAATTTTGGCGCAACGCAATTGCATTAAAGTTACAAAGTCACTCATTAGTAGACCTGGCCAGGTTCAGTGTGGTCGGCGTTCTCCCGCCGCCTGCACACGCAGTACACGCAGCTGCAGAACCTGATCAGGAGCCTGCAGGGACAGAGCACGCAGGAGGACTCCACCAACGCGCTCGTCCGGGACTACTTCAACCTGCACAAGATCGTCGTCCTCGTCACGGACGCTTCGAAGGTATTTCGACTATAATATAATTCATTGGCAGACAGTACTATCGTTTTTGAGATGACATGGGGTACAAAAAGATGTTACACAGAAGGTTTTGATGTTTTTCTTATAGAACAATTCGCAAATATCAAATGGCTATATTGTATTTATAATATGAGATATATTTAAATTATCTCTGTAACTTTTTAAACTTCAAAATTAAATACATTCAGTGTTAGCCATCTCAAAATACTCATTTATACCTAAAATTGAACAAATATTTTGTTAGTGCTGTTTTCCTAAGGTCTCTTTAAGTGTTGTCCTTTAATTGTTGACTTTATAAAAGATTTTACTGTAGATATTTGGCATGGATAATCTGTCTGGTGAGATCCTGTGGAAGCGATACGTGCCCGCGCTGGACACGGAGGCGGCGGTCGTGTACACGCGGCGCTCTGCGCGTCATCCGCCGCACGATGCGTACGTCACCATCGTGGGGAAACATGAGGTGAGTGTCGACTACAGCCGATCATGTGCCGGTGAGATCCAGTGGAAGCGATACGTGCCCGCGCTGGACACGGAGGCGGCGGTGGTGTACACAAGGCGCTCTGCGCGTCATCCGCCGCACGATGCGTACGTCACCATCGTGGGGAAACATGAGGTGAGTGTCGACTACAGCCGATCATGTGCCGGTGAGATCCAGTGGAAGCGATACGTGCCCGCGCTGGACACGGAGGCGGCGGTGGTGTACACGCGGCGCTCTGCGCGTCATCCGCCGCACGATGCGTACGTCACCATCGTGGGGAAACATGAGGTGAGTGTCGACTACAGCCGATCATGTGCCGGTGAGATCCAGTGGAAGCGATACGTGCCCGCGCTGGACACGGAGGCGGCGGTCGTGTACACGCGGCGGTCTGCGCGTCATCCGCCGCACGATGCGTACGTCACCATCGTGGGGAAACATGAGGTGAGTGTCGACTACAGCCGATCATGTGCCGGTGAGATCCAGTGGAAGCGATACGTGCCCGCGCTAGACACGGAGGCGGCGGTCGTGTACACGCGGCGCTCTGCGCGTCATCCGCCGCACGATGCGTACTGTTAGTCTCGGGCCCTTAGTGTTTATAAAAAAAAACACAACACTGGCTAGAAACTAATTTATTAATTATTTATATTATTCTATAATTCTCACAACTTAGACGATTTACTCAAATCACTTTATTCCGCGATTCGCGAGGACCTTCAAAAGGTCTATCGGCGACTTGATGGGCAGGATCTTAGTCTCACTACTAGTCCAGACCGGCGGGCAGAAACCAGGTCCGTAGTCTAGGACAGCAATTTGACTAATTACCAAAACGACTGACTGTTTGAAGCAGAGTTAGGGTTTTTATAGCAAATATATCGCTGACTGGCCACTGACGTCTGTGTCAGTCGATAGTTGCAGGTCAGCGTTATTAATGTAGAATTTAGGGATGTAACAGTACGTCACCATCGTGGGGAAACATGAGGTAAGTGTCGACTACAGCCGATCATGTGCCGAGGTGAGATCCAGTGGAAGCGATACGTGCCCGCGCTAGACACGGAGGCGGCGGTCGTGTACACGCGGCGCTCTGCGCGTCATCCGCCGCACGATGCGTACGTCACCATCGTGGGGAAACATGAGGTGAGTGTCGACTACAGCCGATCATGTGCCGGTGAGATCCAGTGGAAGCGATACGTGCCCGCGCTAGACGCGGAGGCGGCGGTCTGCGCGTCATCCGCCGCACGATGCGTACGTCACCATCGTGGGGAAACATGAGGTGAGTGTCGACTACAGCCGATCATGTGCCGGTGAGATCCAGTGGAAGCGATACGTGCCCGCGCTGGACACGGAGGCGGCGGTCGTGTACACGCGGCGGTCTGCGCGTCATCCGCCGCACGATGCGTACGTCACCATCGTGGGGAAACATGAGGTGAGTGTCGACTACAGCCGATCATGTGCCGGTGAGATCCTGTGGAAGCGATACGTGCCCGCGCTGGACACGGAGGCGGCGGTCGTGTACACGCGGCGGTCTGCGCGTCATGCGCCGCACGATGCGTACGTCACCGTCGTGGGGAAACATGAGGTGAGTGTCGACTACAGCCGATCATGTGCCGGTGAGATCCTGTGGAAGCGATACGTGCTCGCGCTGGACACGGAGGCGGCGGTCGTGTACACGCGGCGGTCTGCGCGTCATGCGCCGCACGATGCGTACGTCACCGTCGTGGGGAAACATGAGGTGAGTGTCGACTACAGCCGATCATGTGCCGGTGAGATCCAGTGGAAGCGATACGTGCCCGCGCTAGACGCGGAGGCGGCGGTCTGTGCGTCATCTGCCGCACGATGCGTACGTCACCATCGTGGGGAAACATGAGGTGAGTGTCGACTACAGCCGATCATGTGCCGGTGAGATCCAGTGGAAGCGATACGTGCCCGCGCATATAAGAATATAGCGATTTGCATAACAACTTTGTACCTCATGTTCTTGAGCTCTTGAAGTTAATCCGGCTCGAAGGACCATTGATGTTTTGAATTATGCCTATTTGTACTTTTGTTGATTGATTGCATTATGTTTCACTGTCACTGATTAACCATCAAAGGGAATAAATATTAAACTACACGGAGCACTTTTAGACACGTTCTTTATTGCGCCATCTGGCAGAGAGAGAGAGAGCGAGAAGGCAGATGTGCGAGCAAGACAACGACATTCACTTCAGAAACAGTGTTACATAGAATGTATTCAGTTTAGAAATACTGAACACTTTAATTATGGGAAAATAATGATAAATCAGATATAACACCATCCTTTCTATACAGGCTTCTGTTCGTAATGAAACGTTTCCTGATAACAGCTAAGCAGACACGGCTACATCTTGAGCCTGAACCCTATAACCGGTAACCTGGTGGGCGAGCAGTCGATGCTAATGGACGTGCGCATACTGCAGTGCGCGCTGCTGCACACACCCGACTCGGAGAAACTTCACGCGCTCGTGCTGTTGGACGAGGATGAGACTGTGCAAGTGAGTGCTACGTGTGTCTGCGTACACCTATTTAACGACTTTTTTTAATATTATGCTGACATTTACTTGCATGTTTTTTTTTACCGACTATGTTAAATTATGATGCAATCTAAGATGGAAGCGGGCTAACTTGTTAGGAGTAGGATAAAACCACTTTCGGTTTCCACACGACATCGTACCGGAACGCTAAATCGCTTGGCGGTACGTCTTTATCGATAGGGTGGTAACTAGTCACGGCGAAAGCCTCCCACCAGCCAGACCGAGACAAATTAAGAAAAATCTCAATATGCCCCGTCGGGAATCGAACCCAGGACTTCCGTCTTATAAATACACCACGCATGCCACGCGCCACGGAGGCCGTCAATATTCAAACAAGTACAATGTTCCATAGTTAAGGGTTTTTCAAAAAAGTAAGTTGATTTTTTTTTTCGTTATACGTAAAAGTCCACTTACAATGTATAAAGTTTTAATGATTATGATTATTTTGATATAACAACGTTCCACCTGGCCTAGGATGCGTCACAAGACAGCCCTTGTAGAGAAAGAGATAGCTGCGTAATCTAAAATATCGCTTTATCTTTCGTCTTTTCCCATCAAAAATGTGGTATTGTGTGACAATATGTCTTTCTCTAGACGAAATATGATTTGTTGAAAGTACTATTTGATAGTTTAATATCGTATAATTTTTTGTCAATTTGCAGGTATTTCCAATTTCTGCGACATCGCTGGTCGAAAATCTGTATATGTACGTAGCAGAGAGAGATACTGGGAAAGTTCAGGGATACGCGCTCAGATACAATGGAGTGGTGAGTGGAATTTACAGCACTTCTACTACTCTACTTGTTTCTTCTTATTTGGAAGTCGTGACCTCTATCTTTGATCTTATTTGATTTGTCATCTTGCTCTATCTTTGGCTACCAGTAGAGCATCGTAGATTTGATAAAAAAAAGGTTGAGCTGCAACCTTTTTTACTTCCATTTTGTCAGTAACTATCAGCTTTTCAAGAAAGTCTCCGAATTTGTACAGGATAGTATAGAAAAATCGATCGGACAGTAATCGTTAAATAGGGACAAATAAATTTATGATTTCAGTGTAAAATACTAGTTAGCGGGGATACTGTGCCGGTTTTTTAATAATTTATGAATTTTTATAAATAATTTACAATATCATACATTCAGCCATCGTTTTCGAAGAAGTCCCCGTGTACAATAATTATTTACTCATTTATATTGTTACGGATGACCCTTCGGAGGAATTATGAAGTAAAAGAGTTTATAGGTGAAAACCTCATTTGGGTTAAAAGTAAATGCAAGTTGAAAAAGGAATAAGTTATAAGAATAGAACAATTCAAATTTATATCGTGTGCTGAACAAAGACTAGATTCAGTGAGTTCAAAGCGAGCTGTCGTTGAGTGAAGACGGTTGAAGGAATGTAGGGAGATGTTCCCTGAGAGTGTGCGTGTAAGGACGATGGATCTGTAGTGGTCGTGTGTGGCCGTGAGGTGACGAGGCAGATCATCGTCGCCGCCGTGATGGGTTCCTTCAGGATTAGAAGCGTGAACCGACGGCGTCGCAGCGTGCTGCTTCAAATCAGGCTCGTCTTCAAGAATGCCAATTACGTGCACTTCAAGAAGAACAAGCGAGTCTCTCATAAAAAGATGTTTTTGTCCCTTTACTTCAACATGCAAAAAAATGTGGAACAAGATTAGCATAAAAATAGCAGCAGAACTCCTTTTTGAAAATTATTTTGTTTATGACAATTTTATTTTAATTAATTCTTCTGAAGTTTATTTTTTTGAAGATTGACAGTTGGAAGACATTTTATTTTTATACGGATTTAATTTTGAAAGAACGACTTTTTGAAATTAAAATTTAGAAGAAAAATGTTGACACAATATTTTTTTGGCAGTTTGTCAACTTTAATAAATTCAAATATGTACGAAAAGGAAAATTAGAAAAGAAGTTGAGAAAATAAGATGAAATTAAGTCGTATCGAATATGAGCGCCAGTTTTAAGTCGTGAGTTACTCTGGTGTGAGTACGTGAAGCGAGGCTGCTACATTGAACTTTGTCTCTCATAGTGTTACAATTACCCTGCTTGGAGAGGATGATACGTGCACTATATCTAGTTTTGACCTGCCAGCTGAGGCTGAGCGAATGGGCTGCTCGTCAGGAAGTAGTACAACTCAAACACTTGAAGTGTAAAGGTGGTTGATGCAATGACTGAGGGTTTACCAACATCGCGGTGATGGTTTCCTATAGGCCTGCGATGCGATGAGCGACAGAAATACAAAAAAAGCTTTGAGATTGAAAGTTCGGAAACTGGCCCGCGTTCAAGAGTAAGGGATTGTGCTCGGGACGAGCATTTCTTGGAAGAGGGTAATGTTACGGATGACCCTTCGGAGGAATTATGAAGTAAAAGAGTTTATAGGTGAAAACCTCATTTGGGTTAAAAGTAAATGCAAGTTGAAAAAGGAATAAGTTATAAGAATAGAACAATTCAAATTTATATCGTGTGCTGAACAAAGACTAGATTCAGTGAGTTCAAAGCGAGCTGTCGTTGAGTGAAGACGGTTGAAGGAATGTAGGGAGATGTTCCCTGAGAGTGTGCGTGTAAGGACGATGGATCTGTAGTGGTCCCCCAGTGTGGTTGGGGTGTGTGGCCGTGAGGTGCCGAGGCAGATAATCGTCGCCGCCGTGATGGGTTCCTTCAGGATCAGAAGCGTGAAACGACGGCGTCGCAGCGTGCTGCTTCAAATCTTGTACACCAAACGATTTCTTGGTTAATAAAGTCAAGTTCTCCCTGTTGTGTGGTTGTTCTTCCAATCCCCGACCCCCAGCTCGTAACAATATTTATTGTGTGAGAAAAAACCAATGCCTTTTTCTCTCAATTAATATCTAACTAGCTCTCCACCTTCTAAAGCAGACCACAGACATTTAAATGATTTGATTAAACTGTTTTAACAAATTGTCCTGATCTGAGAAGCGACAACACATCTTCATGCAGACTTGAAGCGACGTCAGAGTCTCTATCGGTGCGAGCAAGAGTGTCTGCGTGAAGTAGGTATTAAACTGACCTAGAAATGAATAACATTGTTAATATAATAATTTGTGTCATTTTAGTCTGTGGAAGCCCAACGAACATGGTCGGTA
Source organism: Mycalesis mineus (assembly GCA_034621355.1). Classification (NCBI taxonomy): domain Eukaryota; kingdom Metazoa; phylum Arthropoda; class Insecta; order Lepidoptera; family Nymphalidae; genus Mycalesis; species Mycalesis mineus. Next base: position 16,803,899 of record CM067890.1, read on the forward strand.
CAGCTGGGCGGTGCGAGCGGGGCGCAAGTCGTGGCGGCGGCCAGTCGCTCGCGCCTGGAGCGAGTGCGCTCCCCGGGCAGGGCGCTCGCGGACCGCAGCGTGCTGTACAAGTACTCCAACCCCAATCTGGTGCTGTTCGTGCTCGACAAGCCGGACCCGACGCACAAAGGTACGGGTGCAGTCCGTGCTGGCAGACCCTATAGGAGACCTGTACACGTGGTTGACAATGATGAGAAACCTCCTACAGAGTTGGTGTCGGCGGTGGTGTTGGACGGCGTGTCGGGCGCGCTGCTGGCCGCGTCGCATCACCGGCGGGCGCGCGCGCTGCCGCTCGCCGTGCACGCTGACAACTGCTTCGCGTACGTGTACCGCAGCGAGAAGCATCGCCGGCTGGAGATAGGTGAGTGAGACAGATTGTTGGGGGTTATTTGCATACATACATAACATCACGCCTTATTCCAGTAGAGGTAGGCAGAGACCACATCCCTCCACTTGCCTCGTTCCTTGCATACTTTCTTAGCTTCTTCCACTTTCATTAATCCTTTCATACAAGTTCGTCGGTTTAGGGTACTTTTGACCTGGTCATTATTTAAAATATCCTGAATTTGATCTACGAACATTCGCCTAGGCTTTCCCCTTCCAACATTTCCATTCAACCTCGCCTCATAAATCTCTTTTGTTAATGTTCTTTCATCCATTGTCATCTTCTTTCAAGCATCCCTTTCTCAATTTTAGTCACTACATCTTCTTTTACTTTACACTTTTCTCTTATCATACTATTTTGAACTCTGTCACACAGTTTTACCCGCACATACTCCTCAATGCTCTCAACTCTACCGCATTTATTTTACTTTTGTGCTTCTTCTGCCATACCCAACTTTCACTACCATACATAAGTGTGGGCACCAACATACCTCTATGCACAGCCAGTCTTGCCTTCTGGGTATTCATAAATGCATGCAGAGCACCATTCACCATGTTCTCATCATTTACTCTTCTTTCAATATCACTCTCACACGTTCCATCTTTCGTTAATTTACTACTCAGGTATACAAACTCTTTTACTTTGTGGCGGAATCTGTTTCTAGCTTGTTAGCGCGCCATTCTTCATTCACAAGATGTTCATTCTTCTAGTATTGGAACGAAGTTCCTTATCGCGCGTTGTGAAAGGGGGCTAGACGGAAAAAATTGGTACGAAAAGTTGTCACGACACTTTTCACTTTTTGATCAAAGGATCTTGCCGCCGCCTTTGATGTGTGTGCGCGTGAGCGGCGGGGGGCGCCCGCGCTGTATGCTGTCTCGCGCTCTCGTGGCGCCCTCTGGTGTTTCGGTGTACAACAACAAACGCGTGTGTGGTACGCGTTTAAGTTTATATAACATTATATTTGTTAATAATAAAAAGAATATTATTATTATTTAAAAAAAATAAAATTTTATCAAATATTACAATCTCCTACTATTATATTTCACCGCAATTCGCCACAAACTTACGATTGTTACGTAATTGTTAAATCGAATTTGAACCACTGTACAAGCGTGACGTAATTGTCAATGCTGGCCACGTGTTTCAGCTACAATGGAGTTGTACGAGGGCCAGGAGCGCTGGTTGGAGCCGGGCGCCGCGTTCAGCTCGTTCGCGTCGGACCGCACGCCCGCCGTGGAGCGCCAGGCCTACATCCTGCCCGCCGGTGCCACCGCCGCCGCCGTGACCATCACCGAGCGGAGTCTCACGGACCGGCACGTGCTGCGTGAGTACTCAATAATGCCTGCTTGCGAGCAATCGGCATCACACGAATGAGAGAGAAAATTTAATGAGAGGGCTATGGAAAAAGAAATATCTCCTGTAAATGATATAATCGCCCAATAGCAGCGTAATTGGAAACGTAGATCTGCCCTCCGCCTTAATGTAACGAAGGAAAAAAGCGATATCTGTGACGGCCGGGTGCAGTGGCTAGTGACCCTGCTTCTGCGTCCTAGGCCGTGGGTTCGATTCCCACATCTGGAAAATATTTGTGTGATGAGCATGGATGTTTTCCAGTGTCTGGGTGTTTATAAGTATTTATGTATAATATATATAAAATATTCATCAGTTATCATAGTACCCATAACACAAGCTACCTAAGCTTATTGGGGCTATATGACGTTATGTGTAATTGTCCTATAATATTTATTTATTACTATTTATTCATTATCTGTTCGGGCGCATTTATTGCTTGTGATAATGTTCACTCGCCCATTTAGCCACTAATTCACTCAACTAAAACCGCACATCCATAAGTGTCGGAAAGAAATCATATTGCACTTTTTTGGTCTAGCTCCTATTGCTCAGATTAAGTTATAATGTTGTCTGAATCTCCACTGGTAACATACTCCATTTCCAGTGGGTCTAACAACGGGGTCAGTGATTGAGATGCCGTGGGCGTACCTGGAGGCGCGGCGAGGCCTGCCGGGCGGCGACGAGGCCCTGCTACCCTACACGCCGGAGCTGCCGCTGCACGCCGAGGCCACACTCAACTACAATCGCACGGTGGAACGGGTGCAGGGCCTCTTCACTGCACCCGCGGGGCTCGAGTCCACTAGTCTCGTGCTTGTCACGGGTTTAGGTAAGTTTTAGTGTTTATTATTTCTTTTATTATTTATAAAAAAAACTCTGAAGCCACGCGGCACAGGCCTTTCATTTAATTAAATATAAAGGGGTTGGAATTTAAATAAATAAATTTAAAAAATATGTAAACATTGTAATGGTCTATCCATGAAATGATGATTTCTTAATGGTTTGATTTACTAGTTTGCATCTGTTATTTAACTAAATATCGTCAAATATTACTTCTGATGTTTTTTCTAAAAATCTGTAGACAGATTTCCCATCTATTTAAGTTATAGTAGTAACACAATGCTCCCAAGAATCCCACTTCTGATAAAATTTATAAATATGCTTGTTTTACAGATTTATTTTACACACGTGTAGCACCGTCGAAGACGTTCGACCTCCTAAAGGACGACTTCGACTACTACCTCATCACAATAGTGCTGGGCGCGCTCGTAGTGGCCACATACAGCACCAAGTACTTCGCGTCGAGGAAAATGCTCAAACTTGCGTGGAAGTGATGCCCGTGTTGCTAGTGAACCAGTGACGGACCAGTTTGAACTGTGTTGCCAAGTGATAAAGTTGATAATTGAGTGCGATGTGTTCATGGACACAGCTGTGAGAATGCCTTTGGTAACTTGCCTTACCATTGGAATCTATGGAGGGTAGAAGTTCAGAACTGCCTCTGTAAGTCAATACATGAAATCGTCAAATTGGTGATACCGCAGACATTATTATTAGCCCGTTTTAATGGCTCATTACAGGGATCTATAGGTAATATGGAACACACCTTGCTGTTTCAAAATGGGCTGACTTTGGGTGATAATGTTTGAATCTTTAAAAAAGCACTATTAGAGGCTGATGACAATTTATTAGAGCCAATTGTTTAACGTGATCTTCGAAGAACACCACCAATTTCTTACTATACTCCGAACCATATAGGCAATAAAGAGTGTTCTGCCCTAACTCCCAATTTATAACAATCCCAAATAATAGCAATGTTGCCAACCGCCGAAACTTATTATTTAGAAGTAAGACATTGATAGTATAACTCCGAACTATATAAACAATGCCCATCTACGTGAGTGGAGTTAGCGTTGAAAGTAGACAAAATACTATTAACATCTCTCTTATCTATGTATTTGCAATTCATTGCGTGAGTCTCACTCCTAAATAATAAGTTTCGCCGGTTGACAACATTGGCATTATTTGGGAGTGAATGCTCATCGTCCTTTATAGCCAATATATATAGTTCAAAGTATAGTATTTTTACAGATTTTCTTGAAAGAATAAAGAACTTAATACTGTATATATGTACTATATCTGACATTGATAAGATTAAGCACAAAGAAAATAAATACAAATATTATTTCGCCCTTCCTTGAACTTACCAGATCAAACTACGCTATCTCGTGATCGAAGTCCACAAAGTATTAATTAAAGGTTAACCAGAACCACTGATCTTACGGTTCATGAAGTTAGTCTGCATTAATAGTTGTCCGAGATATATTTTTATATTTTTTTTTAATTTTTCAACACTACTCTTACAATAACAGTTCTATATTGGAGAGCTTTTGAGAGATTTGCTGCTTGCACTGTTCAATTAGTCCCCTATAACAAGACTGCGGGCTTCATAAGAAGGCTCAGAGTCACTCAGCGGGCGATGGAAAGAGCAATGCTCGGAGTATCTCTGCGTGATCGAATCAGAAATGAGGAGATCCGCAGAAGAACCAAAGTAACCGACATAGCTCAGCGAGTTGCAGAACTGAAGTGGCAATGGGCGGGGCACGTAGTTCGAACAGCTGATGGACGTTGGGGGCCCAAGGTGCTAGATTGGCGACCCCGCACCGGAAAGCGCAGCGTTGGTCGACCCCCAACCAGGTGGACTGTCGACATCAAACGTGTCGCAGGGAGCCGCTGGCAACAGGCGGCTCGGGATCGTTGTGTTTGGAAGTCCCTAAAAAGGCCTATGTCCAACAGTGGACGTCTACAGGCTGGTAATGATGATGATGATGATGAACAAGGAGGCTCTGTCTATCTTCTATCCTCCATACTGGAATTCTATTAGAGAAGAGGCATGAGTATATGGTATATACTGTAATGTATTTGCAACTTTTCATGGAGACACATTCACACACTGCTTTTTCAGTGTATATAAGCGCAACTTGACATTATACAAACACAGTGTATGGATGTGTTGAGATGCTAGGTAAAAATAAATAACCTATAAATAATTGTCTGTCATCTGTTCTGCAAATTTTGCCAACATGTATGTATTATTGGTGCATTGTAACTCTCCATTTAATATTTATTTAAGAATCTAACAGTTATTAGAGGCAAGAGTATATATAAATAGGAAAAACGCAAGTTTTAATTGAATTGTACATGTTTACATTAAGATTCATATTCTATGCACTGCCAAAGATTTATCTTTTAGTGATAAGTAACATTTTACTCTTTCAATTATTCAGATTAAGAAAATACTTACAAAGCAATTTATAAAGACATTTCAAAGTCAAAAATATTTATTCATTAAAATCAGTCAAAGATTATGTATTTTAAATCGAAAAATAAATCCTTCAAACACATTTTCCACAGAATACAAGACCGGTTTTGTATAACTCAATGTTGACGACCTCCGTGGCGCTGTGGTATGCGCGGTGGATTCATAAGACGGAGGTCCTGGGTCCGATTCCCGGCGGGACAGCTTGAGATTTTTCTTAATCGCTAGTTACCACCCTACCGACAAAGACGTACCGCCAAGCGACTTAGCGTTCCGGTACGATGTCGTGTGGATTTTCGTCCTACTCCTAACAAGTTAGCCCGCTTCCATCTTAGATTGCATCATCACTTAACATCTGGTGTGATAGCAGTCAAGGGCCAATTTGTAATCGATAAAAAAAATAAATGCCTTTTTATTAATTATAGTCTTTTAGCTTTATTCTTTGAGTGATGTTTAACTAAAATTAAAGGTCACACGAAAGGTTTACTTTTAGGGTTTAGTACCTCGAAATGAAACAATCGTTGTCAAACGATGTCGTGTAGAAACCCCTATCGGTTTCTACGTGACATCGTACCAGAACGCTAAATCGCTTGGCGGTACGTCTTTGTCGGTAGGGTGGTAACTAGCAACGGCGAAAGCCTCCCACCAGCCAGACCAAGACAAATTAAGAAAAATCTTAATCTGCCCCGCCGGGAATCGAACCCAGGACCTCCGTCTTATGAATCCACCGCGCATACCACTGCGCCACGGAGGTCGTCAAATTATACTGTTTCGTATTTTCTTAATGTGAATAATTGAAATCTATTGCTAATTACGACTTTTATCACTCTGGCTATTCAGTTGAAACTTAAATAGTTATCTAATAAAAGGAAATTTTAGGTAATATATATACATATGTATTTATTATATAAGTATATAAAAATAGATATGTGATTGTGCATAGTGTGTTCAAGTGAAACAGTTTGTGTCTTTTGGTGTTAATTCAATCATGCATGAAACTAAATTGATGAACGTTTTGATTATTATAGCCATACACGTAACAATAAAGAAAAAAAAATGCATTAAAAATATCTATTGTGCCATCTTGTATGGTCCGCCATATTGGATTTAGAATGATGTCACACTAGATCATGCATTGTCATCCAAAGTAAACTTGTATACAAAATTTCAGGTTGAAGGTATCTACTTCAAAATTGAGCTCAAAGATTCCACCCGAACTTATATACTTACAATACAAGTTAAATTAAAGTTTTTTATAGGTGTTAATAGCAAAACTACGTGGCATACGCGTCGTGTTTAGGACTGACTTGATGATTTGAACATAAGTGATTAAACCAAATAACAGCAATATGATGATCTGCAATTAAAAAATAAAGAACACTCTACACTAAGAAAGTAAAATAGATATAAAAAAGTTCTTTTAATTGGCCTAAAGAACAAAGTCACATTACTGTTTAAATCTTATTTAAATTTTGATGTGAGCTTTAATGAACTTTACAGTGAAATTAATTCAATCAGAATTCATTTTATTGTAAAGTAAAATGTTGTTGTTTTTATAATATACAATTTATTTAGTTTTATGCATGATCGAATAACTTATGCTTGTATGATATAGACGTGAATTTATAGAAATGCTTACCGGAATTATTCTAAAATACAATAATTATATAGTAAATGGTTCAAATATTGCAAGCCTTTTTGATATGTTGTGAGTATTCCACTCATTCAGAATGTTGTTTGTACTGAGATAGAGAAATAAATTATCTCAGCATGTTCTCTTTTCAGAAGTGAAACAAGGTGCATCCTAAACATTTTGTAATATATTAAGTTGCAAGAGAATGAGTCGGTTGTATGTTTCTGTTTTCGTATTAAGAGTTATCTTCATACTTACAAACCTACATTTTCATTTTTTTAAATTTATTTTAAAGGTGGAAACAGGACGTTTTGTTTTCAGTATGAAAATAAATTGTTATGGACTTTCGAAAATATGTTTTCATATTTTTGACGACCTTCGTGGCGCGATACTATGCGCAGTTGGTATATAAAAAGGAGGTCACGTCACTTACCATCAGATGTGATTGCAGTCAAGGGCTAACTTGTAATGAAATAAAAAGAATTATATATTTTGTGATTGTAGAAAATGTCCACCTTTTGAATAAACTAGGATTGCATTTTTTTACTGAATAAATATTACTTGACTTTATAGCTACAGCAAAAATATATAAATAAATGAATGAAATATTTATTAAAAAATAATTTAAAGGCCTTGTTTGTGCTTTAATGAAAATGTGAGTTAACGAAATGTTCAAAAAGGAGGCACTTAGTGAATGGAATGATGATAAGTAATCATTAGTATCAAATGATGATTGTGACAGCATTAATCATCAGCTAATTGATAATAATTATAGGATTATCAGTATGTCATATTCAGTTGATGATGATTACTTTTACTTGATGTGGATGACTAATGATCATAATAATCATCAAACAATGATTGCAGTGAAAGATTTTTAATGGAACATAAAACTTTTATATGTACTGCAATGTAAAATAAAATAATATGTTAAGTAAAATTAAAAATGATTAGCTAGTGCAATTTAGGTGTACCGTTATTTATTGCAAGTGTCTATTGAAGTATGACCATTCCAAAAGATATATCAAATAATAATAATAAATAATGAGGAACTTTTAAGTGCAATTTATACATTTACAGATGAATTGATACTTACGAGTAAATATTACTTTTATGCTTATTCTATCTATTATTGAAATTTAAACGGCTGAAACTCACACCGCGTTGCACCAACATGCGAGCTCATGACTAAAAGCCCCGTACGGGTTCGAAACGAGTCGGGCATGCTTCGGCAGCAAAGACGTCAGTTTCAGCCATTTATAATTTAATAATATGAAAACACTCGTGGTAGTTTAAATGCTAATACATTCAATTTTGATTTATGTCAATAAAATACAGCATAAAGTAGAATATATTCTAAATAGATAAATATAATGCATATTCGGAATAGGTTAATTCTAGGGTGAGCTTAATAGGAAACTTTCAATGTTTTATTTTAAATTTGTTTTTTAAATCTATTTATAGATGGCGCCACTTGTACAACTTTCATAGGACTATGACGTTTCAGATTTTGTCCCATTCGCTTGCTTTGTTTACTATTGATTCATGCTCATTTAATGTCTGTTTGCTTTTGAAAAAAAATGGTGAACGGCAAATTGATGACCTAAATATTTCAGTAAAAAATATAAATAAAAGATAAATTGAGTTTTTAGGCCAAATCAATTACGATATAATAGACATAATAAAACAGTTTTTAGATCAAATATATCTAGTCCATGTAGTTATCATTTTGATGGGCTAATAAAAAAATGGGGCTTTTGTTATATGGCGGGACTCGAAAACGTGAAAATTTTAATGTAATTTCTATATCAAATATACCGTGTATAAAGGTATGTCATATGTTATTATTGTAATTTATTCGTTTTTTTTACTATTTATAATGGATTGTTTTACATTGGTCACAAAACATGTATTCGACAACTTTAACTACTATGACAAAATACGTAATATTTTAATCAAGCCTATTTAGAACATTAACAAGTTATTGTTAACATTATTAACAAGTTATTCAGAAGGTTTGAAGATGTTTATTCGATCCTGCAAGACGTAATATGTAAATGTAATTTTGCAGTGGAGTTTCAACCAGAGCTACTGGAAGTAGCGGAGTCCGTATTGATCCATATTTTATTTCCAGTCAAATTTACTTTCCAATTCCCATGACTATACATTGACAGAGCGAAGGCTTTACAAAAAAAAATTATAAGAAATTTAATTAAAATTCAAACTGTCATAAGGTCTAACGCTAAAACTGGGGTAGTCGGTCGCGGGCCACAAAACCGCGCGCGGGCACCCGTCGCGTGCGCCCGTCTCAGTTAGCACTGCTAGTATAATTTTATTCAATAAAATCAACAAATATTTATTTGACCGTAGCATCTAGCGGCGCTCGACTGATTTGTAGAAACAAACACGCTCGCGTGTGCCCGTCGCGGGCGCCCGCGCCGTGTACCCGCCGCCCGCCGCGCGGTTAAGAATCCGCCACCCGCGCCCGCGCTCCGTCGCGCTGTCCATACTATTTTTCATTATACACCCGCGAGCGTGCAACCGCGCCAGTTTTAGCGTTAGCCCTTATTCTTAATATTTTGATTGAAATTCTTTGCGCCGTTTACGTCTAATACAAATAGGTAAATGGACAGACAATAATTCTTAAAACGATCGCTAATAATTAAGAAGATTTAACAGTTGTTTTCTCTTGACATTTATGTTGAAATGACAGACAAGCATTTTAATTTCATTTATTAGTAGCATTTTAGATATGTATTTTTTATCATAGTGAATGATAGATCGAATATTTCTTTTATATCACTATAATGTTATGTACATAAACGTAGATACAATTGAATTATAATCTTAGTTTTATTCTGAAAAAAGTTAATTCAGTTCTCGATAAAACAAATTAATATTATAGAGAAAATGTGTTTTAACTTATTATAAACTAATAGTCGCCCGCGACTTCTTCTGCGAGCAATAGTGTATTGCAGCCTTCTAAATACACCTAAAATCAAAAACGATATGTGACCCTTGTTTTAAGAGAAAGAATAAGTTGCAAGCTATCCTTAAAAGATAGATATATGCTCTCGCGGATTTTTTTTTGTAGATCTAATAAAGATAAACAATTCTTCAGATATATTGTTTTGTTATATCTCAAATAGATTAGGCAGCGCTTTAAATAAAAGCTTTCAGGCGGTGCGACTCTTCCAATAATTATTGATTTAAGCCAATTTATACAAGACCTTAACAAATTATATACTTGAACCCTACTCAGATATCACTATTTAGTGATGAATTGCAAGGAAATCCGTTAAAGAGTACCTAGTGTGAGTTTGTTGCCGAGTCACTGCGTTAAACGTAACGAAATTTATATGGAATTGAAGCAGCGCCATCTAGTTATAGCGAGGGTAAACGCTTTTTCTATATAATTTGACGTTACGAGTTGTTACGTTTTTACGCAGTCGCTCGGTGAAAAACTCTTACTTGCCCCACAGAAGTCTTTGAGTTTATCGAAAACAGACAAACTGTTGGGGGGAATTTGTTTTATAATATGTAGAGATAGTGATAATAATAATCAATATTAAAATAAGTGAATTAATAAGTTAAATTTTATTCGTAAACAATAAATAAAATATGAACGATTGTTATTTAGAAACTAAGGTTACAGTATTAATTTGTTCAATTTATTTTATATCTTCTGTTCAGTTTCCCAACATCGTTGCAGTCTTTATAGGCAGAGAGACATAAAATCAAATAAATTGCGAATGTGTTGCGGCAATATTCTCAACTATGAGTACAGAGCCTCATTGTTTGTTTATACGCGCTAAGCTCCTGAAGTATTTGTTAATATTTAGCTATACATATCGTAATAAACTAAAAGTCTTCAATGCGGTCGAGACCTTGAAGTTCTTTGACGCCAGGTTTTTTTTAGCACTCACAAGTTGCGTCACGTAAAATGAACAATGTCAGACTGATTCAAATAATTAATAGTATAATAAATGTTTATTTAGTGTGAAGTTATTTACAATACAATAAAATTATATTATGTTCTCATGTGTATAAATCCCGGCAGTTAACTTGAGTCAAAATTATTGTTATCTGCGAAGTTACATTAAATTTGCGTATATACAAAAGTGGAAGTAATCTTATGGCTAATTATAACTTCGACGACCATGGTGTAGTAGTGTGCTCAGTGGATTAATCAGGTCCTGGATTCTATTCCCGGCTGGGCCAACTAAGATTTTCTATATTGGTCCAGGTCTGGCTTGGGTGCAGGAGTGGCTACGGCCATGGCTTATTACCACCCTATAGACAAAGACTCCTATGAAGTTAGCTCGCTTCCATCGTTCGATCGCATCACCACTTACCATTAGGTGTGATAGCAGTCGAGGGCTAACTTGTAATGAATAAAAAAAATTGTCGAATACCCCTCGTTCCCATGTGTCTGTTCCGGATTTTAATTGTGAAAAATGTGTTACTGCTCAAGTTATACGTCGCGTCCTATACTTAGTTATGTATAAGTCGTAGTCAGTGTGTCAGTTTGCTATTTTGCGTGCCGCCACTTAATAAGTATACATATAAGAACCTTGTCCTAATATAGACTGCAACGAGTTACCAATTTCTAAATTATACGTCATCACCAGATTGTTAATTCAATATAAAAAGATAATAATATATAATATGGTCATAACTCACTTTTTATTTTTGTTCAATTTTTACATCGAACTAAAAATACCTAAAATGTTTTCTCTCTACTCAATACAACATGTAAAAAAATTGTAAGCATTTGTACATTATAGTCGAAATGTGTGATCACGGTGAAAGGTTGTCATGTTTTGGGATAAAATGGGTATATTTGTTTCTCTGATAAAGAATTTGTTTTCAATAATAAATAAAAACTGAAGTAAACTACTGCCTATGTATGTTTTTATTTAACTGTCCTTACAACACTTAAGATATCTGATCTTACAAAATTTAAAGAAATAATAATATTTTACTAATTGCAAAATCATTAGCTTGAAAAGGGAATTGAAAAACTATCTATTACTTATTCCTCATTATGTATGTTTTATCTATTACAGGGCTGTGCCTCTCTCCTTAGTGATAGTGTACTTTCAGAGCGTTACTCCAGTGCGGGTTTTGGAATTGACGATCACTAGTAGACGATAATGTTAATGACGCGCCAGGATCTAACGGCTTAACGTGCCCACAGAGGCACATAACACAATCAACTGAGTGCCGAGTCACCGAGTGTGAGTTTGTTACCGAACGATTACGTAAAAATGTAACGCAAATTTATATGGAATTTTACTAGCGCCATCTAGTTATAGCGAGAGTAAACGCTTTTTTTGCTATATATTTTAACGTTATGAATGACTACGTTCTTACGCAGTCGCTCGGTAAATAACTCACACTTTCCCCACTGATTGCTATTCAGCAATCATTAGAAAAGAAGCTTAATGGCTTCTTTTCAAAATCGGCGTTGGTCGTTACTTGTGTGACCGTCTAGTACACCCATACTTAACCTTTCTTTACCTTGGGCCACATAATTGCTACTGTTTAATCTTGCGGGCGTTAAACCCGGAACAACTCTCGGAAAAGCTCTGCACTTTTAACCTTCAATATCACCGAAAGTAAAGATTTCACAGCATTGCTGCCTTAGTGAAAATTGTTCAAAATAATAATAATCCCTTAATCGAAATAACTACTTTTTTTTTCTTTGGCCGGCACATTCAAATTTTGGTACGTTTTGAATGATTTCCTTTGAAATACTTTAATGCCGTAGCTCGGGCCGCATAAAGAGCAAACGGGCTGCACATTGAGTATGGCTGCTGTAGTAGATAGTCGTCGGCAAGGCAATTGTGGATCATCGTGCATGCACACGATCGTCCGTGACGCGTGACATCACGATAGTAAAGCTTTTTGCTGCTGATACCATACTGAGCAGAAAACACACCCTACGCTACGCTCTAAATTTCCTCGCTATTAGTCTATAATACGTTTTTCTCTACACGAGATGCATCAACTGAGGCATCCCAGGCGTGTCAGACCACATGATCCCAAGACACAAACTAAAAAGGCCGTTGCAAAGGATGATGGGAAATAAAATAAAAAAAGTACAGACACTTACTTTATTCAGTTTCAATATCAACATTTACATTAGAAATGGCAACGTTTACACTATTTACACACTGAATCATCTAAAATGTAACTACATGTTATAAATTTTCCATCGTCACTTATTCTATCATAACACTGAGTGAGAACAAGAATAAGAGCAACATATTTATTTCTTTGTCCAAAGGACTAGCTAAAACTATATAGATAAAAGTGACTAAAAACGAAAAATTAAAAAATATTTTTTTTAAAATTATAGTTAGATGAAAAATGCGGAAAGCGGAGCACAACAAGTTCAAGACCGTGGTTTGTCAGTTCTGGTCTAATATACTTACCGAGGCTCAAAATGTCAAAGCCAATTATGTATTAAGAAATGTATAGCAACATTCCCTGTTTCCCGGCCTGCCTGCAAGCGGCGCGCTCCATGTAGATATTTGGTCTAAGTATCCCACTAGCGCCGTCAACTCCTGCGGCTTATAAAAACAGTACGCCTTAAGCGTTGAAGGGATACGTACATTTTTAACGTAACCTTTTTGTACAATGCTGAGTTATTTTAATTGTAAATAAATATAATAGCGGGTGTGTGTGAAGTTAGTTAATAAACATTTGATGGACACTACTTTCGTGTTTTATGTTTAACGCCCCGCGATAAATGAAAAATTGCACCGTCATTGCGGCCGGCATTAACTTTTAGCATTCTATCGTGTTGTTTCAAATTATTTAAGTACATATTTCTACTTATCCGTGGATTATTATTATATATTTATTTTATTAATCAGCACCACCTGGATCTGGTGAGTCTCTTTTGGAAATTAGCCAAACCGATACGCAGACTAAAACCTGGTTTGTATGTCAAACATTTGTACTATTTTCCAGACCGCAAGTTGCTAAAAGACCTTGAAGATATCTCCATACAAGTAACATTAGATGAGAAAAATGTAATGAGAAGGTACATTTTTAAAACGCGCATCTAATTAACTATTTGTCACCTTGATCAGCCAATTCACGAATGAAGTAGGCATGAGTACGAACGTTTTGGTACTTGCCAAGCAAATGTAAGTACTTTAAAAAAATCAACATATTTGGTCTAAAAATTAAGAACATCAGTAAATTTTTATGGTAGTTAGGTTTACGCTTGACTACATTCACGTCGGAAGAGAAAGCAGTGATGAGGTCTAAGTTAGAACGTGCTCACCTAGACGATACCTATTCACTCCGCTCTCTCGGATATCTAATATATAAAATTCTCGTGTCACAGTTTTCGTTGCCATACTCCTCCGAAACGGCTGTACCGATTCTTACCAAATTTTGTATGTATCTAATTATATAAATTTTTTTAAAATTTTTATAAAACAACGTTTGCCGACAATTACACACATCGCTATATAGCCCCAAAGTAAGCGTACTCGTAAGTAGCTTGTGTTATGGTTGCTATCATAACTGATGAATATTTTTATATATTTTATACATAAATACTTATAATATATAGATAAACACCCAGACACTGGAAAACATCCATGCTCATCTTACAAATATTTTCCAGATGTGGGAATCGAAGCCTCAGCCTAGGACGCAGAAGCAGGGTCACCAACTGAATTGCTGATTGCTGTTAGAAAACCATATGTTATACGTTTCTGTTATACATCAATTTACATTAAGTATTAAATAGGTAACTACATTTTTATAAGAAAATCTGTAAAATACCATCCAACACCGAAATTATTTATGATGGACATTATAACTCTATACCAAAGCCAAACTCGATTAAGAATGCTTGTCAACAAACAAATTAAAAATGGAGGTAGAAATCACTAGTCATTTTACATCTATTTTTTTTAATTAGCTAGTTAATGACGAATTCATGACAAGAAATTAGATTAGTAAGCTTAAAATTAATTAATATATTCAATATCTTTTAAATAAGATTTTTTAAAAGCACAAAACATAATTTTAAATTTATTAGGCATTAAATGTGTCGCATTTTCTACCTTCATTTTAATTCGTTTGTTGACAAGCATTCTCAACTCCAAGTTGTTTAATCCACATTCATATCAGCTGTCTCATTTCAAAACATTATTAATAGTATTTTTACATTTGAGCCAAAAGTGATTTGAGCACTTTGACGTTATGTTATTAATATTATAAAATAATGACAGTCTTGAGTGTAACAATAGGGAATATACACATTTTATACAATTGACCCTAATTTAGGCCAGAAGTTTATTATTAACAAATATTAATATACTCAGTTGAAATTATCTATACTAATATTATAAAGAGGTAAAGTTTGTAAGTTTGTAAATAAAGTTCTGTCGGGGCTAATCTTCGGAACTACTGATCCAATTTAAAAAAAATGTTTCACCAGTAGAATGCTACGTTATCGGTAAGTGTTATAAACTATATTTTATATGTGCCACTGCCGCTATATCGTCCAAATTAAGTTGACCTCCTCCGTCTTATGTTATACGTACTGAATAGGGGTCAACATTTTGGTACTTGACATTCTATGAGAATTCGATCTTTGATTTTTTCTTTCAATTTATTTGGCATGGCAGACCATATTTATATAATATACGAAAAAGTTTGTTCATTTGTAAACGGGCTTATCTCTAGATCTGCATGTAAATTATTTTGTTTATTATGAAAGCTAGACTCAAAAATGAAATAGACTATTTAATACAAGCTATACACATCAGCTTGCCATAAATATATATTGTTAATGTTAATGTACTGTAATATCGTACAATGTTTATCAAAAATGTAGATCTTTAGTACACGGGACGGGACGGAGGATATTGCTTCACGGGAAACTATAAAAAATTAAATTGAGAGGGGTAGCGGGGAAAGAGCACACTTTATATGAAAGTCTGTCTTTAAAATTAAAAGGGTACCTAAGAAGTTTTCACGCGGACGAGGTCGCGGGCGACTGCTATATTATATATATATATATTTCACTCGATCAAAATGTTTATATTGGCTAGAAAAATACAATGAAAATAATTAAAACCTTCAGTAACAGTCTATTCGAATATTAATACAGATTAGTGCCTGTCAGTTTTGTGTCACTTTTAAACATAGAAGTTAATCATTGTTAGTCGTTTAATTTTAAACTAAATACATTTAGACACTAGTTTAGGATCACCTGTGTACATAGAAGACAAACTCGATTTTGTTACAGTTTGATGTTGATGTCAAAGTTCGTTTAATTTACACTAAACTTAATACACTTTGACGTTGATGTCAAAGTTCGTTTAATTTACACTAAACTTAATACACTTTGACGTTGATGTCAAATTTCGTTTAATTTACACACTAAACTGAATGCAATTTGACGTTGATGTCAAAGTTCGTTTAATTTACACACTAAACTGAATGCAATTTGACGTTGATGTCAAAGTTAGTTAAATTTACACTAAACTTATTACAGTTTGACGTTGATGTCAAAGTTTGTTTAATTTACACACTAAACTTAATACACTTTGACGTTGATGTCAAAGTTTGTTTAATTTACACACTAAACTTAATACACTTAGACGTTGAAGTCAAAGTTTGTTTAATTTACACTAAACTTATTACAGTTTGACGTTGATGTCAAAGTTAGTTAAATTTACACTAAACTTATTACAGTTTGACGTTGATGTCAAAGTTCGTTTAATTTACACACTAAACTTAATACACTTAGACGTTGAAGTCAAAGTTCGTTTAATTTACACACTAAACTGAATACAATTTGACGTTGATGTCAAAGTTAGTTAAATTTACACTAAACTTATTACAGTTTGACGTTGATGTCAAAGTTTGTTTAATTTACACACTAAACTTAATACACTTATACGTTGAATTCAAAGTTCGTTTAATTTACACACTAAACTTAACACAGTTTGACATTAGTGTAGTAGTCATAACTGACTTATTTACATAGAAGATGAACTCAAGCTGTTGTCATAATTTATTTGATTCATACACTAAACTAAATACAGTATGACATTGGAGTCGCAGCTTATTTATCACTTGTGAACATAAAAGACGAACTTGACGTCGAAGTCATAATTATTTTAATATATACACTTAATTTAATACAGTTGACATGGTTGTCTTAGTCTGTTTAGGTTCACTTAAGCACATAGTAGACTTGACTTAGTTAAGTTTGACATTAGTGTCATAATTCGATTATACTTTGTCCATTTTATGAATAGTTTTTTTACAGTTCTATGACTGACAAGTTATAGTGATGTCCTAAAGGAGGTAATAATCGATATCGCTAATTTTTTATTATCATATTAGTAAATATGAAAATAAATATTATAATCGAAAAAATGTAGACGATTCCATGTTGAAAAATAGCATTTTTAAAACCAAAAAGAAACCAAAACGGTATGTGATAGATGAAATGGTAGAAGAAATGTGGACATATTGTTCTCAGCATTTCTCCATATCACTGCCAATACAACGCCAAAGAACTCATATGGGCACAAATAAAAGGTCATGCTGCGAGAAATCCCCCATCCACAGCGAATAAAATGTTACAATTACTGAAAAACCCACGTCACAGCCGAGAACTGGAAAAGAGTGGTGAGGAGAACTAAGAGTCATAATGTCTGATTGGGACCGTGACATTGCATTTGATAATTCATGCACACAAGAACTAATCATTAACTATACTGAAGACTTCTCATCGGACGAATCTGGTATGAATGATGATACTGACAACTCGTGTTAACAAAATGAATTGAAACTAGAAATAGTTTTATTTGTATGCCTTATACTAAAAAGAAAGTAATACTTTAGATAATGTTGATATTATTAACAAATGAATTGGTTTCAACCTTAACATTTTGTTGTCTTCCTGATTATATAACGTATTACACCTTATTTAAATATTAGCATTTATTTTTAACGATTATTTGTAATCTGTAGCACAATCGTAGTAATCGTTATATGTGGCACATCACGTACATTATTTGTATGAAATTTTAACTTAAATAATACAAAACTTCATGGGCGTGAGCTGTCAAAAAACTATTAATAAAATGGACAAAGTATAGTTTACATATTGACATATTAATACTATGGACTTCGGGTCAGCGCTAATAATCCTGACAATGAGAGCTAAAATGAATAAGATTTCTAATCGTTACAGTTTCATATTTGTTATAGTGAATACTGAGAGAATTTAGAACAACGACTGCATAGAGTTATTTTGTTGTTTAATATTTGAATTTTTTAATTTCTTCATTTTTGAATTGAAAATAATTTTAATTAATAAACTTTTATTTTTTATGTCATGTATATTCATTAAAGAAGTTTTACCAAAATGGTGAAATGGATCCGTCCGTCCATCGGTTCGTCCTTCACACTCGATTATTTTGATAACTATAAGAATTATTTACATGAAATTTGGAACAGTTATTTAAAACAGGGACCTAACGTCATTGTAGTAAAAAAATATATTGGTTGGTACTAGATTTATCCCAGCATATCGAAGTTACTGGTACATTTAAAGTTTGCTGTGAATATAATATATAGGTTAAAGATGCCAAAAAAATTCAAAGCTACCTACTCCAGACACTTGTATGTTGTCCTATTTTCACGAGAAGCTGCCATAGCAACCGTCAGTCAAAGCTGATTACTTATTGCAAGCAATTAGACTGTTGCAAATTAGACTGTATAACAATAATAATAAGATATATATTACAATGTTTTAGTTTGTTTATAAAAATACAAATACATGCTAGTATATATAAGATATCTCGGGACACTTTTGTCGTGAATTTTGCATTACACCCGAAGTCCATAGTACTAACTATTAATATGTCAATGAGTTTACATAATAAAGCTAACAAAGTTTGAAGGTAACGTCATATTTTGTTTATTTTAAATACTGTTTGACGTTAGTGCCATAGTTTAATGAATGTACAATTAACTGAACACAGTTTAGTCCGTTCATCACTTGTGCACATAGAAGATGAGTTTGACGTTGGTGTCGTAGTCCGTGCGGCTCACGAGCCACGTCGTTGTCGCACAGCGCGCGCAGCTGGTACCACGCCGCCTGTACGACATCACGTCCTTGAAGAACTTCACTGCCAGCATCTAAGAGTCATTTCTTGAGTTAACTGAACACAGTTTAGTCCGTTTATCACTTGTGCACATAGAAGATGAGTTTGACGTTGGTGTCGTAGTCGGGGTCGGGCGACTCGTAGGGCGAGCCGGTGACGGGCGCGAGCGGCGCGACGTGCGCGTGCGGGCTCACGAGGCGCACGTCGTTGTCGCACAGCGCGCGCAGCTGGTACCACGCCGCGCCGTAGTTGTACGACATCACGTCCTTGAAGAACTTCACTGCCAGCATCTAAGAGTCATTTCTTGAGTTAACTGAACACAGTTTAGTCCGTTCATCACTTGTGCACATAGAAGATGAGTTTGACGTTGGTGTCGTAGTCGGGGTCGGGCGACTCGTAGGGCGAGCCGGTGACGGGCGCGAGCGGCGCGACGTGCGCGTGCGGGCTCACGAGGCGCACGTCGTTGTCGCACAGCGCGCGCAGCTGGTACCACGCCGCGCCGTAGTTGTACGACATCACGTCCTTGAAGAACTTCACTGCCAGCATCTAAGAGTCATTTCTTGAGTTAACTGAACACAGTTTAGTCCGTTCATCACTTGTGCACATAGAAGATGAGTTTGACGTTGGTGTCGTAGTCGGGGTCGGGCGACTCGTAGGGCGAGCCGGTGACGGGCGCGAGCGGCGCGACGTGCGCGTGCGGGCTCACGAGGCGCACGTCGTTGTCGCACAGCGCGCGCAGCTGGTACCACGCCGCGCCGTAGTTGTACGACATCACGTCCTTGAAGAACTTCACTGCCAGCATCTAAGAGTCATTTCTTGAGTTAACTGAACACAGTTTAGTCCGTTCATCACTTGTGCACATAGAAGATGAGTTTGACGTTGGTGTCGTAGTCGGGGTCGGGCGACTCGTAGGGCGAGCCGGTGACGGGCGCGAGCGGCGCGACGTGCGCGTGCGGGCTCACGAGGCGCACGTCGTTGTCGCACAGCGCGCGCAGCTGGTACCACGCCGCGCCGTAGTTGTACGACATCACGTCCTTGAAGAACTTCACTGCCAGCATCTAAGAGTCATTTCTTGAGTTAACACGGTCAGGCAGGGTATTTATTGGATACTATTTACTATAGTTGAGCGATCGAAATGACAGAAATCAAATGAATCATTTTTGTAAATCTGAGAACATTTTTGCTTACGAGAAATAAGGACAGAGATAATACTCTAATTTCTTATACCTGTCTTTTGATTAGGTTTATTTTTTTAAATGAATAAACTATAGTTTGTTAATAATAATAAGTCTCACCGAATTTCAAGTCTACTTTGAACACGAGGAGTATGACTGCAGTGTACAATTAAATTTTGTAATACAAAATGATTCTTAGCGAGGCCTACCTACTGAAATTGATAGCATCTTAATTGAAGATATCTCGGCACTGACCTGCAAGGGTTTGGGCTGCTTGTTGGAGAGGTACACCTGCGCCGCAGCCATGGCCTCCGTCAGCTTGTCGTCGCTGAGGCCGAGGTCGCGCACGAGGCCGGGCAGCGCGCCCAGCACCGCCACCTGCAGGCCGTACGTGTGCGACAGGCGGAAGGCGGACCCCACGTCCTTCAGCTGGCTCTCCGGCGCCGTGCGGGCGAGGAACTTGTACATGGGCTGCAGTACGTCCCTATGGAAAATGATGTCTATAGTAAGTAAATCAACACTCGTAAATAGAGAAACAGTTTGCAAGGCACACAACCAAAGTTCTGTTAGGTGTACTGTGAATCTGTGATACATATACATAACATGATGCCTCATCCCCATAGGAGTAGGCAGAGACTACATCCTTCTTATTGCCACGGTCCTTGCATACTCCATAGCTTAGCATACAGCATAGCCTCTTCCACTCTCATCAATCTATTGATACAAGTTCGTCACTTTAGGGCAGTCATGAACTGGCCATACTTTCAAATGTCCTGAATTTTATTTATTTATTTATTCATTTATTTGCATTCCAATTTATACATATGTCAAATTATTGTACTATAAATAGTATGTCAAATTAGAACCAAATTGATAAGAATCAATCAAATTATGTATATACACTGCAAAGTTAATATTTTTAGGGAAAATGTGGTACACAAGTTTCCCTTCTTTTTAAGTTTTTAATAATTGCGTATACATTTTTTTTGTAACACGAACAACTGGTTTACACTTACTTCAGAGCTCGACTCCTCAAGAAATCTTTCGCCAGCGAGGCGAGCACCACGAAAAGATCGAAGGCGCTCTTCAACAGCACGGGTTCAGTTTCCTCGAAGGTGCCCACGAGCGGCGCCCACGTCAAGTGCACCAGCGGCAGCAGCTCGTTCTCATAGTCCCTCAGCACAGGCAGCCCCAGCTCCAGCACGCGCAGAGCGATCAGACTCTCCTCGCGCAGCATGGCGATGTAGTTGACGCAGCGCTTGAGGATGGTCACCGTCACTCTGATGTGGTGGGGAGGCGGCACGGAGTCCTCTGGAAAGTTTCATTTTTAATTCCGTTGAATTCTGACGTTCATACTCTATTAATGTTACAATAGACAAAACAGTCCCCAAAAACAAAGATTGCAAATTAAAAAAAACAAAATATTCTAGATTGACGAAGATGGGTCAACCTAAAAGACACGCCAGATCTTTAGGTTCTTGTTCTCTTTATGAACTAGAGAGTTCACATAGAGAAAAAGAACATCGTTGCCCAATAGCAGCCAAATCATAAATATCGCTCGCTCTGTTTAGTTCCAACGCAGAGAGGGATTTTTTCCATTATTTATATATAAATTTTAAAAGTCATATATTTTTTTTTAATGACTACAAGTTGACCCTTGACTGCTATCACACCTGATGTTAAGTGGTGATGCAATCTAAGATGGAAGCAGGCTAACTTGTTAGGAGTAGGATGAAATCCACACCCCTTTCGGTTGCTACACGACATCGTACCGGAACGCTAAATCGCTTGGCAGTACGTCTTTGTCGGCAGGGTGGTAACTAGCCACGGCGAAAGCCTCCCACCAGCCAGACCAAGACAAATTAAGAAAATTTCAATCTGCCCCGCCGGGAACCGATCCTCCGTCTTATAAATCCACCGCGCATACTGCGCCACGAAGGTCGTCAAAAATATACAGTTAAACTTATGTATTCGTCTTACGAAATCAATTATTTTTTTAGATATTTCATTTCAATTTAGAGGGAAATTTAGATAACATCAGTTAGTCGAGCATTTCCATAATTTACAATTCTCCCATCGACATTGGACAGGGTATCAAACTCACCCTGTGTCGTGACTGTGTCGTCGTAATTTAACATTTCTTCTTCTTTCCTCTTGATATCCTCTCTGTACCACTCCTCTACTGTCATATGGCTCTCCTTCTCGAACTCCTCCTCAGTTAACAGTCTAAAATTATTAAATGATTTTAAAAATATATATAGGATTTTTTACTGTGGGACTCTCTTTCAAAAGGATCAAATGTGATGTGATGGAAGACATCGCGTAAGCGTGATGGACGAAGCGCTCCAACTTGTACTCTTATCTGTACCTATTTTAGTTTTTAACTGACGAAAAAAGGTTCTCAATTCGACGCGCATGGTCGTTGAATAAGTATTGTATGCCACCGCACGCAATGCTAGTGCTAATTGTGCTGCACAATGTTCTGCACTCATTACTCGCCAGTGGCATTGACAGCTAAAATAGCACTATTTCGGCATGGTAGCTGGCCGTATTTTGGCCGATACTATAAAAATATTCACTCAGTCTATTTGAAAAAATTTCTGATTCTTTAGAAAGAATATCGTATAAAGAAGAAGAAACACTTTATTGCACATAGAATAATAATAAACAAAAAAAGGATTACAATAGAATATGCAAAGGCGGCCTTATTGCTTGGAGCAATCTCTTACAGACAAACCATCGTCGAATTAAATATATATTTGAAATAAATAGACGCCATCGTAATAACCGCCATAACATAATTCCTCAAAATACACGTTTTAAAAAAATAATTAATTTGGAAACAGTAATATTCCGTAAACAGTAATATACTGATTGTTATACGAGTATTTCTTATTTATCAGTTACAATAAAACACTTGAAACGTAACTAAAAAATTTTTTAACAAAAAATATAACCGACTCAATACGCACAAAAAAAGTAAAAAATAACTGTGTCATGTGTGTTTATTAGTGCTAGCAAGTTTGAGGAACATTTATTTAACGTAGTAAAGCAGTTTGTGGGTTCTAGGTAACGTACTTGAAGTAGAAACCTTGGCTGGCACCGACTCCTAGATATGCTTAAGTAAATTAAAGCAACTAAATGACAGTTATTTTTTACTTTTAAGTGGGTTTTGTGTCGGTTCTATTTTTTTTTTTTAAATTTTAAAAAATTTTAAAAATTAAAAAATTTTATTTCTTACTTTTTAGTGATTTATCGCAACGTAACGTACTCGTACTATACTCTCATAGTACGGTATACGGCACTAGTAAAAAGCTACTACACTACCAAAAAGCTACCGATTCTTACACAAAAACCGAAATCGCTGCAAGTGTGCCTATAAACTTTGAAGACTTCCTTCAATTTTCCCAGGATATCATCATCAGATCCTAGCATGATTACTATGGAACCATCTTGGAAGTGTGCCCTTTCTAATAAAAAATAATTATCAAAATCGGACAACACTGTAAAAAGTTATGCGTGGTCAACATAAGAAAAAAATATACGTGTTTTTTTTTTTATAAAAATAGCGAGCAAACGAGCAGGCGGATCACCTGATGTTAAGTGATTACCGCCGCCCATGAACAACTGCGACACCAGAGGCGCCACTGATGCGTTGCCGGCCTTTGAGGTGTTTATTTACTCTCTCCTCGAAAATCCCCAAATTATAAGATTGTGGGAACACCGAGGATGGAAGCTCATTCCAAATCTTACAGGTGCGTGGCAGAAAATTCCTAGTATAGCGGATGGTAGTACTATACCAGGCATCCAGATGGTGAGGATGAAATTTGTTTCTGCGGCGTGAGGTACGGGCAGAGAATCCTGACGGTGGTATTAGACTAAATAGCTCTTCAGAACACTCTCCATAGTACAGTCTATAAAATACACAAAGGGAACTGACGTCCCTTCGGTGTTCTAAAGACTCCAGACTATCAGTGAACCTGGGATTGTCAACAAGTCGAACAGCCCGTGTGGAATTGAGAACCTCCTCCGTTTTTTTTCATCAGTTAAAAATGTTTAAAATACAAGAAAACGGGTATAGGGACGATGACGTTATCATTTCTTATATTAAGATCTGTGCAATAAAATAAATAACGCAATAAAAAAAATAATAAATAAACTCCAATTACCTCACAGACTCCTTTTCATTGTTGACAAAGTCAATGACGTCCTTCATGATGTCTATCTCATGAGTCTGCGGCTCCTTCTTGCTCTTGGTGGGCTCCAGCAGGAACCACTTGCGTATGCAGGTGACGAATGTGAGGAACACCTGCACGTACGAGTACAGGTGGCGCTGGTAGTACTTGTCGCAGCTTTGTATTAGCACCTAAAAACGTAATGTTTAGGTAAAGTGTTGTCAGAAACTTTGACTAAAGAAAATAAGAGAAGATAGGTACTCGGTAATAAAAACAGACTGCAAGTACAATGTGTTAGGTAAATATCCTGTCAAGCCGTCAACTAAGAGTTAGAGAAAGAGAATATAATCCTAGACAGAATCCTAAGAGTTATGTTCAGGCAGAATTCTAATTGTCCTAGTTTTTGTAGTGTCCTGGAACGTCCTGAATAGTTTTTAAGCAGAGTCCTCGGTTTTTATATTTTAGAATCCGCGCGCCTCTTCTCAAATTTTTACGCTACGAGCGGCCTCACGACTCGCAAGTACTCTTAATTGCGATTCCGCACTGCCGTGCTTTCAAAAAATTGTTGTAAACTAAAGTGTTTGTTTTATATTTCACAACTAGTTTTAACTCGTATAAATTTACTAAGTATTTTTATTTAAAAATTTGATTGTTTTAGTTAATTTAACTATTGCAAGTCTATTAATGCGTCCTGTTTTTAAACGGAGTCGTCCTGGTTTAGCCAACTTCAAATCCCGTTTTTTGAAATTTGCGGTTGGCAACCCTAAGTTATGTGGATACGACTTTGCTTAAATCTTCAAGGTATCAACGCTTTTTGTTCATGTTAGTATGGACTTTTTTAATTTAAAATAATTATTGTTTAATAAGTTAAATTGTGTTAACAAGATTTAAATGTATCGGTACGTTTCGGAATGTTATACCAATCACCTAACACGTTGTATATTTCATATGGTCTTATGACTGTTTTGCTAACAAGTTTTTTAGCATAGCTGGCATATATAAAACACAATTTTGAAAAATATGTAACATTAGTTATTTTTCACTAGCATAATGTATTTCCAAAATTATGATACTTACATCTTCGACGATTCCGTACAAACAATCCAGTATGCTGGCGTCGCTGTACTCCATCACCACGGTCAGTATCTGGAGCGCAGACTGTGTGTTCCACGCCTGTATACAGAAACAGATAAATAATCAAAAGTTATCTTTCTTTACCTACATGTAGTGTATAATAGCAATTTAGAAAAAGTTTGGTAAACAGGTTTTGACGACCTCCGTGGCGCAGTGGCATGCGCGGCGGATTTATAAGACGGAGGTCCTGGGTTCGATTCCCGGCGGGGCAGATTGAGATTTTTCTTAATTTGTCTTGGTCTGGCTGGTGGGAGGCTTTTCGCCATGGATAGTTACCACCCTACCGACAAAGACGTAGTGCCAAGCGATTTAGCGTTCCGGTACGATTCGTGTAGAAACCGAGAGGGGTGTGGATTTTCATCCTACTCCTAACAAGTTAACCCGCTTCCATCTTAGATTGCATCATCACTTAACATCAGGTGTGATAGCAGTCAAGGGCCAACTTGTAGTCAATAATAAAAAAAAGGTATTTTTAAAAATAATGTATAAATAAGTTCATGTATAAAAATCATAGAAAAAGTATTTTTTTTCATTTAAATCCATTTTAATAAAAAATTTTGAAAAAAAAATTATTAAA